>JAHXMU010000423.1:786993-838992 GCA_019455685.1 Philornis downsi
TAGCATTATTATTGTTTTATGGGAGTCATAGCACCAATATTTAAAATTTATTTCTCTGCTATCTTTTTCCTGCAACATTACATTAGAGGTGCTGGAAGATATGGGATTATCAAATTTTCGGTTGCAAAAGTAAAAGTATGTAAAACACATATAAAACTATGATTTCAATGAAACTTTTAGTTCATTACTAGCTGACCCGGCAAACGTTGTTTTGCCTTCAAAATGCATTTTAAATTATTATTAGTAGTTATGTTTGTCACCTACCATTATTTGATTCAATGTTAATGTGGTAAAAAAAATTAATTGCAAAAACCTCATCTCCAACGCCATCTATCACTTCAAATAAAACCTTTTAAGCCTTCCGGAATACTCTACCAATAATTTAAGACCAAAATGAGACAAATCGGTCCATCCGTTCTCGAGCTTTAGCGAGACTAACGCACAGCAATTGATTTATATATATATATATATAAATATAAATATATAACATATAAAGATAGATAATACGAAATAAAAGGTAGTTGATTCTTTTCTTTTTCCTTTTTTCCACAGCATAATTTTCCGAAAAATACGGTCCAGTGACACCAAACAGTCACTTTTCTGGATGCAAAGGCTTTTCCACAATCACTTCTGGGTTCTCCAACAATTTTGCTTGTTGACGCAACCACCGAGTGAGAAATGAGTTTCATCGCTGAAGAAATCTGTGTTCGATTGAAAGCCCACGTTTGTATCATCACTTTTGTAGTAAGTTTTAACTATTTTTACTCGTGCTTCGATTGTTAAACGATCCATTTTCGTAAATAGCAAACATTTCACTAAATAAATAACGTTTCAGATGGCAGGTATTTAACAGCTGGCAGTCTTGTCAGACCACCGGTTTTGAAACCACTAAATGGATAATCCTATATAACTCAAATAGATCTATGACGCACATATACAGGGTTGCCCATATTCGACGGACCCATGTTTTTAAAAAAAAAATCAAAGAAAAAAATAAAAATTTGGCGGTTGGCAATCTTATTCATTTAATTTGTTCCAAGTGGATTTGGTTACATCAATTTTTAAATATGATATCTCTCAAATGGCCGCCTCTGGCGTTGATGGCGTATTGTGCCCTTTTTGCAGCATTTTCCATCGTTTTCGCCAACATTTCGGCCGGAATAGCGGCTATTTCTTCACGAATGTTGTCCTTGAGCTCTTCTACGGTCCTTGGCTTGTTAACGTAAACCTTTGACTTCAAATGTCCTTACAAGAAGAAGTCAGCGGGCGTCAAATCGGGCGATCGCGGTGGCCAGTCCAAATCACCACTTTTCGACATCAAACGGCCCGGAAACAAATTCTTCAGAAAATCGATTGTTATGCGACTTGTGTGCGGTGGAGCGCCGTCTTGTTGAAACCAGAACTGCCTCATACGCTTTCGACGAATAATTGGCATCACAAAATTGGTCATCATGTCGCGATAACGCTCCTGGTTGATGGTAACAGCATGGCCATTTTCGTTTTGGAAGAAAAACGGCCCAATGACCGTTTTCGCACTAACGCCGTACCAAACTGTGACTTTTTCGTCATGAAGAGGCAATTCTTGAATCTCCTGAGGATTTTCAGTGGCGTAAATACGGCAATTTTGGTTATTTACGGTCCCATTCAATGTGAAATGGGCTTCATCGGACATGATAATTTTGTTCCAAAATTGCTCGTCATCATCGGCCATTTCGATGACTCGTTGGGCCCATTCCAATCGACGAGGCTTGTCCGCAGGCAACAATCTTTGCGTCAATTGAATTTTGTACGGGAACAAATGCAAATCAACGCGAATAATCCGTTGTAAAGTGGACCGAGCCATGCCCAACTGCTGAGAACGGCGTTTTTGGGATGTTCTTGGGGACCTCTCAACACTGGCTCGTACGGCAGCGATATTCTCGGCCGATCGCCTTGGTCGACTTTTATTTGGCCTCTTCGGATTAGAAAGAGCCTCACCAGTCGAAAATTTTTCGTATAAACGCTTAATGCTGTTCTTAGAAGGCGCACTTCTCACATTTTTTAATATTTTAAAAGCACGTTGAGTTTTCACAATTGACTTCTTCTGTTGAATGTAAATTTCAACTATTTCAGAGCGCTCGCGTGGCGTGTATTGTTCCATGGTAAAAATCTGCTTGGACTGACGCTTCAAACGCGGTATGTCATTAAGCGATCTGACAACCCTGTATCTATGTAATTTAATTACAGGAACTTCTCCATCTCTCTTCAACAACATTTACAACACAAATTCGTCCCCGGAGAGAAAGAATTTGATGCAGTGGTATAAATTACAATATGCGAGTAACGAATCCAATCCTATTATCGAACCTGCAAACGAATGCTAGGCTGGTGTAAACACGTTGATTTTTAGAATCGGACTTTACCTGTTTATCTAAGACGTACAGATGCTAGCATGCAATTTGAGTTACTCAAACTGATCGCTTTCTCAATTTAGCTACCATCAATTGGATGTTCTAAGGGAATATTAGCCGCAGATACTTTCGGCAAAGATCGAAAGTTGTGAGCCGCTTGAGAAGTTCTGCAGATAATTATGGTTAGACCCAAGTGAAGAACGTTCATTGGGGCGAAATTAGATTTTTATCATTTCCTCACCAAATAATCAACAGCTTACTGAAAGCATCTACTAAAAATCTACTAAAAGCAAGTCTACATTATCTAACAACAATCTCTTGTCTCATGTTATAACGTTAACCTTCAGTCACTCACAACAATCTTTTGAAAAAATCTTTAATTTCAACTCCGATATATCACCAAACGGGATTCAGACAAACACTTAATTTCTGTGAAGATACTCAATCATACTCGCATACTCATTCCCGGAAACCAAAGTCGCGTTTCATGACGAACGCTTTGATCGCGATTTGAGAAACTTCAAAATCTATAAATAAAAACAATGAAATAAAAACCTTTTCAATATCCGACCTTAGTCCGTTTCTTAGTAAATTATTTGTCCTTTTAATTGACTTGGAATTCCACACATAAGTTTATATCATATGAGTAATAAATCTGCTTCTAACTACTTTTTGGCAAATAACAGCACGTGGTTTGGTTGTGGATATGCCAGCGAGTCAAACACGAACTGAAATCAAAACATTTTTGAAGACACCAACTTTACAGACAATATCATCTATTACCTGATCTTACTATAAATTGATTGGTGTTAAGTTAACACCAATTTACACTTCACAGCGCCAGCATTCATTTGACAACTACAGGGTGATTTTTTATGATTTAAGTTTTTCAGGTTGACAGCACTGGTTGGTAATGGCGTCCAAACGTCATCTGTCAAAGTGAAAAGTGTACGGTATACCCTGCCATTTCATCATGGAAAAACTAACAAACGAGCAACAATTGCAAATCGTTGAAATTTATTGCTCTGTGACAAATGTGCATCGTTTGATATGACCATTTTATGGTCGCCATAATCGACCTGCTAAATCAACAATTCTTGCTGTTTTCTCCAAATTTCGCATTAAATGTACTTTGTTGGACATAAAGCCATCGAGTCGCATAGGGTGCGTACCGAAGAAAATATTGCAGCCGTTCTCACCGATTGGACATGTGTTACTCAACCACAAGAGAAACCTTACACGTCGATTTGAGTTTGAAAGCCTATAAAATTCAACTCACGCAATAATTCAAGCCGAATGATCTACCACATTTCCATCCATCCGTCCATTTTTTGGTGAATGGACCTTACAAAAGCTCAATGAAAATCAGCTGTTTTATCAACAAATTGTATTCACCGATGAGGCTCATTTCCTGCTGAACAAGCAAAACTGTCGCATCTGGAGTGATGAACAGCCACGTGCCATACATGAACTACCGATACATCCCGAAAAACGACAGTCTGGTGTGGTTTATGGGCTGGTGGCATCATCGGACCATTTTTCTTCAAACACGACCGTGGAAGTAACATTACCGTCAACGGCGAACGATATTGGGCTTTGATACCCGATTTTTTTTTTTTGCCATGATTGGCTGAGTTGAACTTGGTTGACATGTGGTTTGATCAAGACGGTGCAACATGCCACACAATGGATATGTTAAGGAATGAATTTGGTGAGCAGCTTATCTCTCGATTTGGCCCCCAAGATCTTACGATTTAATGCCTATTGATTATTTCTTGTGGGGTTATGTCAAGACGTTAGTCGATGTGGACAAGCCGAACCATATTGAAGCCTTACAGGATAACATAACACGAGTTATTCGTAGAATACAGAAAAACTACGTTTAAAAATCACCCTTTACTGCAGTAGCAACAACCTGAGAAAAGGGAGTTCAGTAAGCAATATACTTTTGACGGCCCTTAGTATAACGTAATTGTTATATTGTTGCATCTCATGAATGGGATATGGGAAAGCTTTTCAAATTTAATGGTCTTATAGACGTTCTCTTTTTGGGCTGTCTGAAACTGATACTAGCTCGGAAACTGAAAACTTCATAAAAAATCTAGCATATTTTAATATACATAGGTATTAACATTAGTCCACTATATTTTATTAATTTCCACTTGTTTGCTAGTGAGTGTAACCCGTTAAAATAAAAAAAGAAAAAAAAAATAAGCATAACAGTTCCGCAAAAGAATAACAGGGAATTCATAGCTGGTTAACGTCCGCTTCGATAAGCGGATTTGTCGAAGCCCGTCGGCATGATCATAGACACGTATGTTAACCGTCGTGCCTCAGATGGTCACAAACGCATGTAATGGTGTTTAAGAGCGTCCTTCCGAGATAGGTATAATATTATATTAAGCAGAGTTGCGGTGGCAAAAAAGACACCTGCCTTTCAGGTGAAAGAACACCCAAATTCAATATTTACTTTATCCAAATGAATTGCAGTGCAAATTATGAAAGTAAAAGATAATAAACAAATGCACAGCATTGATAAATTTTGCACTGCAGGAACTTTTCGTTATGTTTCGAAATAACTATAAACTATTTCAGTTAATTTGGTATGCTCACGTTTAAAAGTTATCCATAGAAATTGGCAAAAAAAAAAACACACAATTCCGAATAAATGTTGGTTAGTTGAGGTTACAACAATATTTGCAACTACTGTCAGAGGGCCCCCTCCCCTCCCCAGCAGCATTTTCAGAAATATTATTTATTTTATATTTATTCGCATATCCGCGTGCATTTACTTGAATGTATAAATGAACAACAGAACAGACCACAACGTATTTATTGTTTCAGTAGCTTTGTTTATGTTTCTTATTTGCTATTATGCTGTTATTCGGTTTCAGTTTGTTAGTTTTCAACTTGTAAGTTGTAGCAAATGTGTTTGTAAGTACACGTTCTGAACGTGGTGGCCTAGTCCGCATTTACCTGTACTGGCGACCACAAGCACAGGGACATAAATGTGGCAGTGTGTGAGTTATGCACAGGGGTCACATAAAATATGCATTACAAATAGTGTTGATGAAATACTAACACTTCTCCAAACCCGGTTTCTCGGTTTGATTCGAATTACATGAGTATATCCTTCTCACAATATGCGTATTGTGTATGTGTATGTGTATGCTTTCATAGAGTTCAACGCGTTAGTTGCCGCTGCTCGTTTGCGGACGAAAAGAAATATTTCAAAATGATTTCAACTTCACGAACAAATTAGGTGTTGAGCTCAAAACAACTAAACTAACAGATGAAAATGAATAATGTTTGTACATAACTATTATAAACTTACAGGTGTTGTGTTGTTGAGAAATTTCGAATATACTACTAGTTGTTGCAAGCTGACAATAGAAGATTTTACAAATGCATCTAACGTTTGATAAAACTCAGCTGGAAGAACTCTCCCAATATTACGTACTTATTCTAAAGATCAACCAACAAGATAGACAATTTCTTCATACCTGCACTTAGAGAATACACATTCATATAAAGAACGCAAGATTTAAATTTGGCGCCATTCGAAGTGTCATTGTTTGACATTTGAACAATTGTTATTGTTTGCTAGTAGAACGTACTAGGTTAGTAAAAATGGAGCGCAACACGAATGAACAACGCATTCTCATTGTGAAATTGTTTTACCAAAATGGTAAAAGTTTTGCGGCTACAGTTCGCAAATTGCGATCAATTTGGGGTCACAATAATGCTCCAAAAGAGTCAACTGTAAAGAGATTAATGGATAAATTTGTCAAAACTGGGTCTGTTAGTGATGTAAAGACAACAACGCACCTTTGACCATGTCGATCGACCGAAAATGTCGCAGCTGCACGCGATGATGTCGCTCAAACTCCACCCACCTCAATTCGACACCGTGCTCAGCAAATTGGTGTCTCCAAATTCACTATGCAGCGAATTTTGACGAAAGATTTGCATCTTCATGCATACAAAGTTCAATTGACTCAGGAACTGAATCCAGCTGACCATGGACAGCGAAGGGAGTTCGTTAATTGGGTATTGGAGAGACAACATGAAAATGCTGGTTTTGCCGATAAAATTATCTTCAGTGACGAGGCCCATTTTCATCTTGATGGCTTCATCAATAGGCAGAATTGTCACATTTGGGGTGAGAAAAATCCTCGAGTGATCCACGAGAAGCTAATGCATCCTCAATGTGTCACTGTGTGGTGTGGATTTTGGGCTGGAGGAATCATTGGACCTTTTTTTATGAAAATGAGGCATGTCAAGCGCAAACAGTCAATGGGTTCGGTGTCGTGAAATGATAACCAGTTTTTTCGTGCGTAGAATTGAAGAAATGAATGTGGAAGGCATGTGGTTTCAATAAGACGGCGACACATGTCATTCAGCCGGAAAAAACAATTCAATTGCTGCATCAGTCATTTAAATCTTGGGTTCTTGTTTGGACACCATTTATTTGCATTTTTCGCTAGAAACGGTATTAACGGCCGTTTCTTAGGAGTCTAGGGATTTATTATTATTATTAAATTGGAGAAATGTCCAACAATTTATATCATTTATTATTAATAATAGCAAAATGGTTTCTGAACGGCGAGAAATTGCATCTCGGCAGGCTGGAACCATCTTAAATGATTAGTTCTTCCTTCAATAAGTGCGTGCAACGATATCTGTGTGCCATGTTGCGGGACTTGTTAAAATCGAAAAAGAACATACATTTTCGAAATCGAAAAATCGAAAGTCATTTTATTCGAAATATCGACGTGCTTTCCGCACCTAGACTACACTTTTTGAAACACATCGGTCTGTTGTGATTCAAGTCGGTTTACTTGATTGACTGAATTGAGCTTTATCGCAGTTCAGGCATTCATTTATCAAATTCAGGGCACAAATGATGTTAAAGCAGCTTCAGGTCTGCTACGAATTGGACCTTTTCAATCCACAAACGAAAATGCGTTTGCAAAACATTCACCAAATTGGATGAACACAAACTAAGTTAATGCAGAGGACAACTTTATGACTTGAGCCCCGTGTCCACTCCCTTCTCACTAACACCAATATTCACATTCTTGTCCGCTCTTTTTGTGAGAAAGCATTTCAGCATAAAAGAGGTTCGAAAAGTATACAAAAACATTAATAAATATAATCCGATATTTTTCCGATATTCTTGCTATCCGGTAAAAACACCGATAATCCACATCGACAAACCGTAATCTAAAAATAAGGGGTTTGAGAAAGCAAAACATTTTTGGTTTAAACCGTTGGTCCGGTTTCATGTTATGATTTCGATCACACTTCTTACAACAGACATTGTGCAACATATCACTGAAGTTAAGAACGGTGGACCAAAAAACAAAACGTATATGAAAACCACGTTTCAAGGCTAGAGGCGGATTTCAGTTTTCTACCAGCAAGTAAATATAATGAGGGTGAGTCGACCAAAAACGGTCATTAAAGATTTAAGGAAGCAATCAATATCCCATCTTATATTTTGATGTATGCTCTCTTTAAGACGGAAGGCAGTTGATCAACGTTATTACAGAATACAACTTCATTATCTCCATTTCCAATATAAAACCTTTGTAACTACCTTCGTTATATATATTTGGACATTATTATAATTTGGATATTGAAAATGAGGCATAATGGCCAGTCGTTTTTATTTCCTCTGCAACTTCCAACAGGTAGACCAAAGGGAGCTAAAAGGAATGTTTGCCATTGTTTTACACTTTAACGCTTGGCAAAATTTGAAAATAAAACAGACTCCATAATCACATTCATCCGTTTCTTGCTTATTTAATGATTGATTTAACCCATACAATCCCCTGTTTATATTTTTCATTCATTTCCACAATATTTAATTAAATTGAGCACAAATGAAACATTTGCTAAACTTAATTAAAATAATGAAAATGGGAGACCTCTGGGACGTCTTACATGTCATACATTCAGGCCTCAGTAATTTCTAAATGGCAAGCTAAAGGAAGCTAAGTTGTTGTACATCGAATTGTTTCAAAATTCTAGACAATATTTAAAACAAAAAACATCTATGAGGTGTGTGTAAATCAGTCACCTGACTGAAATGTCTGTGCTAGCTTCAACTTATTATTATTTTTAACATAGAAATTTAATAATTTAGACGCCATGAATTGTTGAGTTGTTGTTTATTTAAGTGGAAGATTTTGCTTCGAAAACAATGTCCAACCCGAATATCGTAAAAGTGTTTTATAAGAAAGAAAATCTTGTGCAAATTCACTGACTGAATTAATTTTAGCCGATATAACTCAGATAATAATTTATTTTATAGAAAATATACTGCATTAACTGTTCCGAATGAGCATTTTGAAATGTATTGTTTTAAAGAACAAATATCAGGAGTGACAAAATGTGCTTCAAACTTGAAAAACAAATATTTTTAGAATGTTTTATTTTTTAAATAAAAAAAGTCTCAAACACCTGCAATTTTAGCAATTTTAGCTAAATCGAACTTACAGTTTCTAAGTTGTGGACCTAAAAGTAATTTTTACTAAATCCGCCATTTTGTACGGCAAGTGCCAAAATGGACGTGGTGGCCTTGTGCAATTACAGTCTCAAGATAGAATGAATAAAAAAATTAAGGTGTGTAATTCTCAGTGGATTATTGTAGACATTTCAAAAGTTATGTTATAATGTATATTTTAGGTTTTGAAATCATTTGTATAGTGAATGATAGAATGAATGGGTTAAGTACTCGCAAGTTGTATCTTAATAGCAGCCGCGAAACATTGTAATTTGTCCAACAGTACAAGTAGAATTGATACAGACTTACTCGAGTTATTGTTTTCATCAGTCGTGCAGACAGCAGACAGGCCGTCCGTCTGTCTGCTTTAAAAAATCCTCGTTTAAAAAATCCTCCTTGTCCAAAAAATCTTATAGTATAAATCGTCTCCCTCAATGAGAAACACTTTTTTTATATCAAATAAAATAGAATCCAACCTAATAATAGAATCCAACAAACATAGCTATGCCACCAAGCGGTTTCAAAAGAGGGTCGGACAACTCGGAGAACAGTTTCAGCGGATAAACAGGTATATTTTGAAAAAGCGGACAGTAAATAAATAACATTTCACTATGAAGAAATAAATAGTTAAAACTTTAAACCCACTCTTCACAAAATATTTTATTTCTCAAACCTGTTTCAGATCCACCTCAAATGCTCGAATTTAGTAAATTATTGTAAACTTGTTTGTTTTTGGTGAAAACAGACAATTTGAAATTTGTTTTCAAGTTTTAATTTTGACAGATTTTAATGGTTTTCGAATATCCTACGTCATTGCACGGAGAATATTTTCCAGTTGAACAGCGTATAGTTCTTCATAATATCTGCTTTAGCGACGGTAGCTCCGCAGCAGCACTAAATAAACCAGTAATGAACTTCAGTTGAAAATGTACTCAAAATAATCATGTAAAATTTATTCAATACTGGTAAATTTTTACTAAGTAAAAACCAAATTGATGTAATTTTTCTTGATTTGAGCATGCGTGAAAATAGGAACGCAAACTTTCTCGAATAATTTTCTTACTTATTTTGGGTAAGGATGTACTTGGCGCTATATGGAGATCAATTTCACTTAATTTAAGATCGTTTTCACTCAAAATTAGTTAACTTTTTTGAGTGAGTGAAGATGCATTTTTGGCGTCTTGAAAGACATCGCATAAGTGTCGCTGGCGTTTTATTATTTTTGTATACAAAATTATTTTGTGCAGTTTGGCTACAGCCAAATGAATGAATAAAGTTAGATGGTTTTCATAAAAAAAAGATAAATTCCCTTACATCACATGGGTGAGACATGAGAGAGATTCTTACATTCAATGTGTTTACACACATTCTGCCCACTTACTCACTTAACGGGATCTGCATTTTAACGACTATTTCGAATGTCAGTTTGAGAAGCGTTTACTACACTTGTCGATCACTCGACAGACACATCGAGTTGAACTCCACTGAAATAATGATAGATTGTATTGGGATTCGAAATCAAGCTCATATACATGACAGTCGCTTGTTCTAACCATCTATGCATGGCCGGCCACCGGGTTTGTCTGAAATAAATTTAAAAAAAAGAAAATTCCAAAAATCACAAAAATTCTGAGCGGTCACACTAATATAGAAAGCTTATTTCTTTCACCCCTGTTGAAAAATTGAACTTCAAATTAAAATCTGAATTGAATGCAGTTAAATTAGTGCAAGATTTGTGTATACTCTGTCAGTTCAATCAAGTTCAGTTTTCAATTTTCTCGATCTACATCGTCCGGTAGATACTGATAAAAAAGCAAAAAGTAAAAGGCGTTCAGATTGTTGTAATAATGGTTGAGGATGATTTAGCTTTTCTTTAAAATTGCTATGAATAATTTTTAATTCTCTAATTTGAGTAAGAATCAGATAAATTTTATTTGTTGTAACTCATAGTATTTAATTAATAGAAACATTTAAGTACCGAACTCACCATCAATGTCTTTCACAAAAGTTGTGCTTTTAGACGACAGTTGTTTCCTTGGATAGATTTAAAAAGGATTTTAAAAGACCTTTGAAAAAATCGTTCAGAACAATTCATATGAATTGCAAATAGAATTCTTATCATGATTGCTATGAAATTCAGTTCTTGTATCATTCCGACCAAATACGTACGTTTAGTTGGGCGAATCTGTTACACGGTGCCTCCGGCATACACATGTAAAAGCCAATTACTCACACACCTGCACCATGTGTACAATATACGTACATATGAGTTTTGTTGTTGTTTCTGTACTTTATTGTGACTTTAGACGTGTATTGTATGAGTACTCGCATTGTAATTGCTTGCCACAATAAATGTCTATTGTGTGGAAAAACTGCTTTCGTTGAACTGATCTTTGTGGTAGGACTATTTTTGTTCCTATCCTTGCATTGAAATATTCGTTCTTGCATTTCTGGTCGTTGATATCATAATAAAGCTTATTTAGAGAGGTTCTTTGCGCGTATGTATACAATGTTGGCTTTTTAAATAATTAACTTTATTTCAACCAAAGAACAGAGTTCACCAAGAACAGCTAACTGCAGGAAATTATTTGTTTGTGGTTCTGCTAGGGGAAAAGTGTTAAATAACTTTAGGCGAAACATTCGCAAAATGGCTTGTTCTCACACAAATGTACAAATTTTACTCGCATTTTATTTACTATACGAGTATAACCGTAATTTAGAAAATGTAAGGTGCTGAAACGATGTTTGTAGTTAATAAAATCTAAGAGTCTTGAAGTCAAAGCCGCGATATTTTATAACCCATCTAATTGCGTATTTAGACGTAATAACTTAGACTGCATGTCGTTATTGCATCAGTTAAAATTTTAAATAAACCTTAATGTCGTAACTAAAATCTTCCCTCGTGAAGATGCTGTTGAATATTTTCAATTAAATATTGGACAAAAAGTGAGATATACCAGCATTTTATTTGGGAATTTTACAGCAATCACAGATTATATAATTACATTGGTTGTTATTTACTTGTTCTTGTCCCTGATCGTGTTCCGGCCAATATACACCCTATGCTAGCTGTCCTTGTGTAACTGATAAATTGATACTGAATTCAAGATAAACTAAGGATTACCGTGGTTATTGGACAAAAGTGTTAGGACCCGCAGAAGAACTGTAGTGGACGCACCAAGGACCCACATTTTCACATTTCAAAACAAATGTCATCAATTCTAGTAAAATAAAATTTCGATAATACAAGTAAACATAAATTCCATATCATTTTCTAATAGGAAATATTATAGAATTTGTTGGTTACCAATTTGGGAATACTATTCAAAATATTTTGAATTTAGAGCAGATATTAAAGTGGCTGCAAATTTTATAATAGAGGGAATGTTACGGTAAACTTTACATATATATAGGTATACTGGGTGTCCGCCGGGAAGGTATACTACTTTGTTTTGCCGCCATTTTGGTAAACATTAGGCTTGACAGTTTACATATATATTTGGCAGTAGTAAATCTACTCTTGGTAAGCGAGTAAACGTCATAAGACGTGACAAATTTATTATGGAAAAATATTCGATGAACCAAAGTGTTCTACTCACTAAAAAATTTTACCAAAATCAATCATCGATTACTTCCGAATGTTTAAACGACTTCAGTAGTTTTCCGATGAAATATTGGGTAATTAGTAATAGTTTAGGCAGAGATCGTATCTCAAATTGCGACCAACCAAAAATGGAAGTCATTCCGAAGTGTTTTGCATATATTTCCATCCCAACGAAAATAATTCAAAAAATTTCCAAAGATATTACGCCAGGGACAACATTTTAGATCGTAAAAGCTCACATATAATAGGTTTTAAACTCAAACTTTGATATATTTGACAATTTCTTAGTGGAAAAGACCTGTTTGTTATTTTTACTAAAAAATGATGTTCTGAGAGACAGGCGTACTTTATTTCTCAACAAGACCCCGAGTCACAATTTGATGGTGTGCCAATAGTATTTTTAGTATTATTTCACTAATTGCTGCCTCTCATTTTACTCGGTAGTTGCTTCAATTGCAACATATTGATCCTAAAAAACTCAATTTTAATTTTATTCCATACATTACCGTTTATAATCTTTTTTACAATGCACAAAAATGCAAATACAAACTCAATTTAACTAAGGTTAAAAAAGATGTGGCACAAAAAAATGTGGATTCGTCCTATGACAAGCCCCAAAGTACAAGTTTCTAACTACTTTCAGTCCATTATTTATATAAAACATAAAAAAATAAAGTCAATCATCAGTTTGACTTTGACATAACGAACTCAACCGCATATTTCTCCAAAGATTTTTAAGCCAACATTTGCTACATATTTAAAGGTTCCCTAAAGTTAAAGATTTTAGAGCGCGCCTTATACGTAGCCAATTTTTAGCAGATGGGAGACGAACTCTTTACCAAATACCCATTGAATCCTAGTCACACATTAATAAACATTGGTAAAGATAATTACAAATATACAAGTATAAAATATATATGAGTACAGGGTGGCGCACGAATCGTGTTACGGTGTAACAGTAACTGTCAATGGGAACCATGATTTAAAGTAGTTGTTTACACAGAACTGCGCCGAAGGCGTATCTGTTTCAATAGCATTCGGTTCCATCAAGATGAAGCACCTTGCACAGAGCTCCAACGAAAATTCCCGAAGAAATAGATATCCAGAAACTCCACTTTCATCTGGCTTCCAAAGTCACCTGACCTGATTGCATCAGGTTTTTCTTATGGGGTTACATCGAGCAAGAGGTGTACGAGTATAAAACGAAACTAAGGAATCGGACTGAATTAAAAGCGAAACAATTTTTTGATCTTATGTCCAAAATGCGTGGGAGAGGTCATTTACGATCTATCATCTTTAAAACCAACTAGTTATACAAAATAAAATTGAATATTTTGTACAATAAAAAAAAAACTAGTAAAAAAAACTAAAAAAAAAAAAAATTATTAGAGGAAATACTCGCACATTGATTCAAAAGTTTAAAATTAAAAAGTAAAAAAAAATATTTAAATTTCTTTTTGTAGAGCAATGCGCCACCCTGTGCATACTAACACCTATATATAAGAGTAAAATTGATTTAGTGACTAAAAAATCAAGGAATTAAGTGTAAGAAAATGGCATCAAATAATTTAATTGAATATATTCCAATTTTTTTTTTTTTTTTTTTTTTTTTGAGACTTTGAAAAATTAAATAAACTTGCGTGGCCGAAGTATCACATTTGCCCATCACTGGCATAGAAAGATAGAATGTTGCATTATATAGAATCTTTAATATAAATCATTGGAAACAAAGACGTCTAATATACAATATTTCAATGAAATTGAGAACTGTTTATTAAGGTACTCTACTTTACTTTAATTGTTAATATCCTCTTCAACACGCTAAATTTGTAGATAAATATAATACGAAACGTATTTAACATTTGCGTTACCATCTTACGACAAAACAAAAATAGAAACACAAAGTAATCCTGTGGAATTTCTGCCAAGTGCAAATATTTAGAAAGGGGTTTACACCAATAAATCATTAAATGTACTTAAGAGTGTTTTGGATTTTTCCACGTCGTTGGTGTTGCTGTAGCTGAGCTGTAGCTCCGCATCCACGACCTTTTAAAAGCTCGTTGCTTCATACTTTATGATTATAAATTTTGTTTCCGTTTTCTCATAAAGGTCTCTCGGAGTGGGTACGTTGTTATTTATAAAGTTAAAATATATTCATATTGGTACGACATATACTCACTTACCAAGAGTAGATGTTTTTGAGTTTCTTTCGCAAACTCACGTAGGATGTTTCGAAATAACGCACATGGGTCGCTTTTGTGAGTTTTCGAGGGGACGCGACACCAAATGCAAATCACGTTCCTATATTATGATTTATTATCGGCGTGTTTAGTTTCATTTCTCCCAAAGATTTCTGTTTTCCCCAATCACCTCCTGCTCTTTGTATGTTCTTTTG
Organism: Philornis downsi; assembly: GCA_019455685.1. Taxonomy (NCBI): domain Eukaryota; kingdom Metazoa; phylum Arthropoda; class Insecta; order Diptera; family Muscidae; genus Philornis; species Philornis downsi. The sequence continues at coordinate 801,894 of JAHXMU010000423.1, forward strand.
TAAGAATTACATTTGCATTTTCATTCCACAATGGAATGAATCTAATATAATAGGTGGTAGAGGCAGGTATGGACTGCCGCCGCATCTCCTACTGGCCACGTCTTCAGTACTTTGTTTTGGGCATTGACAGTATCGACTGTGGCCCTGATGAGTGCTGACATAATAAATTGATTGCTATCTACAGTATTATTATTGTTTTGGGAGCTATTATTGTATTACCTTATTACTGAGGTGCTCCCTTTCCACATTGCAGCCATTTGTGTGTGTGTGTGGGCATGTAACATTTGTGTCCTGTATATAATGTGTATGTGTGTGTTGTGTATAAACACGTGCATGTATATGTGTGTGTTTATGTTGCTGTATATATTAACACACAATCGCAGACAACTTAATAACATTTGTAGGTTATTTATCATTTTATTTGTTATGGCAATGCTCACCATGGGTATGAGAATATATGTTGATGTGCATGAGCATGTGTGTGTGTGTGTGCCTTGATTTAGATACTTTCTCAGGGAAAAGTAATTGCAAGTTATGTAGTAATCATCAAAATGAATAGCCAGGAATAATAAGAGCCGCGTGAATGGAAACATGAATATTCTCTAAATCATCAAACGTATTATGAACTTGTCCATAGGTTTTTAGATGCGATGGAATTTTGATTTTGAATACATGCATATTATATATTTGAATATATGTATGTATATATTATACATATATACTATAACATATTCATCATATAAACTAAATTTAAGAGCCCAAGTAAATAAGAGTGATTTTTTAATTAAAATTTTGTACTGGAATCGATAAATTGGTCTCTGCTATTTAATTTTTAAAGATAATTTATTGTAAATGTTGTCCGCGGCTCCGTCTCAAAATGTCCATTCGAAAGGTCAAATTTTTCGTCACTTTTTAGAGCATTTCGGCCTGTATTCCACGAATAACGCGTGCTATGTTATCCTGTGAGGCTTCAATAGTGTTCGGCTTGTTCACATAGACTAACGACTTGGCATAACCCCACAAGAAATAATCAAGAGGCGTTAAATTGCAAGATCTTGGGGCCAATTCATAGGGCCAAATCGAAAGATAAACTGCTCACCAAATTCATCCATCAACATATCCATTGTTTCACGAGCAGTGTGATGATGATGAAACCACATGTTAACCAAGTTCAACTCAGCCAATTGGGGCAAAAAAAAAACATTTCTTGTGGTTGAGTGACACATGCCCAATCGCTGAGAACGGCGACGAATTGACATTTCACGATAGTTATTAACACTGGTCGCTACGGCTGCAATATTTCTTTCGGTACGCACTCTATGCATGCGAGTGGATGGTTTTATGTCCAACAAAGTAAATTTGGTGCGAAATTTGGAGATAACAGCACGAATTGTTGATTCAGCAGATCGATTACGCTGACCATAAAATTGTCGTATCAAACGATGTACATTTGTCACAGAGCACGAATTTCGATAATAAATTTCGACGATTTGCAATCTTTGCTCGTTTGTTAGTTTTTCCATGATAAAATGGCAGAGTATACTGAACACGTTTCACTTTAACAGATGACGTTTGGACGACATTACCAACCAGTGCTGCCAACCTGAAAAACTTAAATCTTAAAAAATCACCCTATATAACCCCCATTATTTAATTTTCAAATAGAAGGCAACAAGATGTAAGCCTTTCCTGGTCTTGGAGCTTATTTTCCGAGACTTAGCACTCCAGGTATGACCAGAGCCGCACACGGTGCGGTACCTTGGTTTTGATAAATTGCTATTGTTCTGATAACAACGATTTTACATCATCGGCTAGCACTTGAAAAAATCGGCAAAAAACATGTTTACATGTCCCTGTTACCTCTTATAGTTTAGAAGACACGTGGTTTAGAATACATATAAACATTTTAAATATTTTTCTCTCTAACTTTTTACAGCTTCTCACCAATTACAAAGCAAATAGAAGACTGAATTATTTTAGAAAACTTATTTTCGAACGGAAATACAATTTCACGCAAACTGAAACTTTAACCACTACAATAAATTCTGTACGTTAAGAATTGCAGAAGTGCCAATTCAAAAGTTGTAAAAAGGCGTATTTTTATAACAACATTGGGAAAAATATCATCACTCTTTCGCCGATACCGGCAAAGTTGTTGAGTTATGCGTAACATCTTTCAACGATATTAAAGATTTTAAACAACGAAGACACAAAGTAATTTCTCAAAAATGGCATTTTTGGTATATGTTTCGGAATTGCAGGATTTCTTTCAATTGAGAAAAGAGAAGAGAGTAGACGACAGTATTAAATTAATATCTAATTTTATCTTAATTTTTTGATTTCTTAGAACACTTTCTTCACATAAAAACTTCATTAACAGCGACCGACAAAAAAATATTTTTAATTTATAACTAAACAATTTTAGGCAAAAATGTTATAATGACTGTTAATCGATTTACTGTCAAATCAAATCAAACAGTTGACATTTTGCTGTTTGGTTTTTTTCACTTAACGTCTCCTATATTAAACATTACAAACTGAAACGGTCACTGAAAGCACTGAACAAGCTGTAGATTTCTTTTCCATACTACACACTACAAACTACATTACACCCCAACAGTATTAACAAGTTAACTTAACAACTTACAGAAATCTTCAATTGGACAATTAATAATTTTTTAATTAATTTGGGATTGATCACATTGCCAATGAATTTGTCCAGATGTCTAGAATTAAAAATATTACTTCATGGCTCGAATTCAACATTTTGAATGAAAACCTACAAATATTTTGAAACTAGAAAACATTGTGAAACTAAAAAAGAAAACACAGATTGAAATTAACGTTTAAAATTATAAGGAAAAAAGTCATAGCCATTTCATTTTATAGTACACAAAAGTCTGAGCGAACGTCAGAGGCTTTGGTTATATCAAAAAGTACTCTCATACATATTCCTTAACAATCAACACATATCCTTAATACACAACTGACTTTAAATACACCATTTTGTCTACATTATTTTCATTCGTCTTCTTAGAAAGTATAAACCATAAAAATGTAACTGTTGCAAAGTTAACTTTATTCCATGAACGGGATTATTATGGATATCGCACATTTACTCCCTTCCCCGAGAATAAATTGTGGCGAAGAAAATAAAAACGCTTAAAATGAAAACTTTTTATTGCGGGTATAATATTTATTTAAGCTTTATTTAAGTAATAAAATATTAAAATTAAATATTCGACGCAAATAAATACAAAAACTTTTTCAGCTGTATACACATAGCGATGCCGAGCAAAAGATATAATAAGGTTGGTCTGGACAATGTGCTGCTATTCCCTACATAAAATCAGTTGCATATAAGCTGCATCTCGTGACACTCTTTTTTTGGGATATGGATATTGTCACTATCCTTAACTGAAGCATACTGGAAAAATATGTTCGTATTATTATCAGCATAACTTTCAGAAAACTTTGCATTAATTTCGTAAGCAAAATCTAGCTTCTTCCGCATTAATAGATTTTGGTCACCGTTTGTTTTACATTCTCCGCCCTTTTACAAAATTTTACTTGCATGTGGTTTTAAATTGAATTCTAAGGCAATTGTCCGAAATACTCGTATTTTGAATTTTGATTCCGCTTGTGATTAGCAAATTTTAGTTCAGTGGTTGGTTAAGAATAATACCACAATATTCAAATTGCTGTAATATAATATTGCAATATTGATATAATGTGTTGTAGTGTATCAAATAGCATACATGGACGAATATTATTCCTGTGGGGGCAAAAAATTAGCTCAGAACATCTTCGGGCACCTTTTTTATACAAAATGTATGTAATAACGAATGTGATAGATTCAAAATTGTGAACGTTTTATTAAATATTGTGTGAATAATTTGTTTATAAAAAACTAAGATTTGAAATCAGTAAAAAAATCAATTATTTCGGCCTCACCATCTCCTATTTTAGTGGCCTGCAGACCTAATAATATATTGTATTATTTTGCACACACCTGTGCAAAAAATGAGCATATATTTAAAAAAGAAATTGAAAAAGACCCTTTCAAAGATGTTGACCTACAAATTTTAATATTCATCGTAATAAAATAAGTTTAAACTTTGATTAAAAAAATTACACAACATTATATACGCAATAATATTATAAATTAAATCATCTTTAAATATCAGTTGGCATTGTGTTGACTAACTTACATCAAATACTTTTAAAGTTTTTGGTAATTTGGTAACGAAAATCCAGGAATTTCTCACAATTCAGTAAACTGTTATATTTCATAACAAACGGGCGAGTTACATTACCTGCTTGATTTAATGTATTTCTTAGCAGCACAAAGATCTTTTGAAAATATTTTCAAATATTCTGTTGGTTAAGATGCGTAATATACACTGCTGATCAACCAAATAGACTCACAGATTTTTTTTCTTTTAATTAATCATGATTAATTTTTGATTATCTTCTTTGTGGAAGAAGCTATTGAACAAGTATTGTTATTTATTTTAGAGCAAAGCAATAGACAAACGAATTGCGATAAGAAGAGGATGCAAAAAAATTACAGTTATTAAATATTCTTGTTTTGCTTTGACAATGTCGAAAAAATGTGCTTTTTTGGCGATCATCGAAGTAGACTCAAAGGCTGTAATTTTAGTTTCTGATTAGCTGTTCGAACAAAAAGTTGCGTACACTCTTTTGGTGCAATTTAAAAATAATTAAACACAAAATGAGTCGTGGTACAACATGAACTTTGGAGGAAAGGGGCAAAATATTGGCGTATCATGACAGTGAGCTGACAACTCGACAAATCACTGAAAAAATTGGTAGAAGTCAGTCTGTTGTGAGTCATTTTATCAGAAATCCATCGAGTTATGGAAAAAATATGCATAAGTCGACAAGAAAAACACTAACGACCATCGTAGAGCGAAGGATTCTCCAAGAGGCGTCAAATTCGACATGTTCTGCCGTCAAAATTCGCCAAAATTTGGGTGTAAATGTCAGTATAGCTACCGTGAGACGTGTAATCCGTAAAGCTAAAGATCTAAAGAGACTAAAAATAAAAAAAAAACACCGCTTACCGATGTTCGTAAGCAATGTATATGCGTGTATATGCCCGCAATCACATGACATGGAATAGGGAATGGCATCAAATCGTTTTTTCTGATGAAAAACGTTTTCATTTGGATGGACCAGATGGCTTTAACTATTACTTCCACGATTTAAGAAAGGAGGAACTCTATTTAACCCGACATCATAGTCGTGAGGGAGGTGTTATGGTGTGGGGCGCAATATCCTACTATGAGCCATTTGAAATTCAATTTATTTCATCCAGGATGAATGCAAATAAATACAAGAACTGCTTCAAAAGGCATTCCCCATTTTTCGAACATTTTTGGATCATTACCCTGAACATTTCAACAGGACAACACACAATATACAATACACACCTCTCGAGTGGTAAAAAAGTGGATAAGTGACCAAAATGTAAAGTTGATGGAGTGGCCTCCGTACTCTCCTGATATCAATATTATCGAAAATTTATGGGGATGGCTTACACGTAAGGTTTATCAATCTGGCAAACAGTTTAAAAACGTCGAATCATTAAAAGCAGCCATTTTGAACGAGCGAAGTGCGAAGTGTCCTTGGACTATTTAAAGTCACTTTACAATTCACTCCCTGACCGAATTTTTGAAGTTGTTTCAAATAAAGGTGGCTTTACTCATTATTAGTAGCGTGTGAATATTATAAGAAAATTATTTTTTACATTGTTTTTTCGTTAATTTGTGGTTTAGATATAATTAAAGTCCTTGAGTCTATTCGGTTGAGCGATAAAAAAGGGTACTTTTTGAGGTAAACCTAAAAAAGAATTTTTAAAAATTTAATTGTAAGTTTAGAGCGCTAATTTTTGTTTTGTTTAATTTTAAATTGATTACTGAATGATAAAAAATTACTGTGTCCCATTTATATTTATATAAAAAGTTGTAAACTCAATTAAAAAAAAAAAAAAAATCTGTGAGTCTATTTGGTTGATCGGCAGTGTATTTGTATTGTGAGCTTGGCCAAATGTTAGTGAAATTTGGGGCAAATCGGGCTAAACTAACTAACCGATGGCGCCTTGCAGTCAAAAGTCAAATTTAATGAAAGCTTATTCTTTGTACTTAATTCTGAATATTTTTTTTTTTTTTTTGTATTTCTCCGCCTGTATCCAAGAGATTTTGCAGAAGAAAAACTGATACTCGAATGGTTTATGCAAAACAAACAAAGTCTGCTTGTGACACAAATGTATGATTTGTATTATTGAGTCAAAATGTAAGCTCTGAATTTTTTAAGGTTCATACTCAGAATTCAATAAAAAATTGTTCATGCATACATCATACATTTCAAATGTTTCTGAGTAGAAATCATTCCATTCCAAATTGGTCATTCCATATTATTGGCTCCAATATTTTTAAACACGTAAGTAAGATCTCCCTTTCAAAAATGTCTAACACATTCATTAAAAACGAATTCTGTTAAGATATGTACTTGTATTTAGATATAGATATGTCTAGATGATGTAGATGTAGATATGTCTTTGTATTTATAAATTGATTTCACTGCCCTTAATGGCTACTATTTAGTTATAAAGTATTTTGAAAATAATTCAAAATACTAAGTAAAATGTAACAGGCCTTCTTAATCTCATGCACTTTTAATGGTTTTTAATCACTGCTTAACTTTTTTGAGATGTTATCATCTCAAATATATAATCATCATTAAATACTTTTTCCGAAATATTAAAGGCGTTTTCAATATTTTCTATTTCTACTCAATTTTTTTTTCGAATTTTTCAACATAAGTGCAAGTCAAAAAATATATTTAATATTTGCAGAAAGAATATCAGATTTCATCTCATAGATGATTATAATTTTTATAGAAATGGGACCGTATGGAAGCGATATGTCTTGTAGAATATGCGTCCAAGTCAAGAAAATTATCTTAGGAGTCTTCAGCATTTTCTATTTCTATTCCAATTTTCCGAATTTTTCAACACAATTGTAGGTCAAAAAAATTAGTGTACAGCGTTTAAATCGAGAGATCGACCGTAAGCAAACGATAGACGAAAAGGAATGCTCTCAAAATAGTTATATTTGACATTTGCAGAACATCAGATTTCATCTCACAGATGATTATAACTTTTATATAAATGGGCCTGTATGGAAGCGATATGTCTTGTAGAATATGCGCCCAGGTAAGTAAAATTATCTTTTGTGATTCCAGTGCATCTACAAATATTTATATTTATCATTATTTTATATTATTTTATAATTGAAAATTTTAAGGACGAGTTTTTCAGTGTATGTGCGATCATACGTTGTACTTTACGTAAAATGATGTCATAAAATATACACATAAAATATGTAATGTTATTTCATGTGCTGCAAAACTCCCGAACGACACTCAGTCTTAGAAGTTTCCGTGCGGCTCTAAGGTGAATTTTGGGGTAGATTTAATAGTTCTGCCACTCAACTCAACATTCGAAGCCGCTAAAGAGGACAGAGTTTTATAAGATGATTGTTATGTATCTACTGGGGTATTTTGTGTGTATCTAATCTAAACAAACGTAAAGACTTTCTTTCAATTTTTAGTCTTTTATTACAATTCCCCATTCACGTATTCCTTCTCATGCATGTAATACAAACATACACATTCACATGCTACCGGTAATGTTACTTTTTTATATTGTTCCGTGTTTATTTTGGCTCCTCATAAATGATAAAAAAAAAACAACCGGTTGCTGGTGCGTCCTTTGTCCGTATTAATATTTTGTTATCTCAATGGATCTTATGTGTCCTGTTAAAGGATATGGAGCCTTTGTCTGCGGTACAAACCAAGTTAAGTAGCATCACAAATAGCGATAAAGAGCCAGAAAGGACCAATAGTTATCAAAATCCTTTGGGATGTCTATATCAAGTTCCCGCTAACGTTGCGGGCGACTGCCGTTAGTCCTGCTATTTTAAGTGACATTTTTCCCTCAACTCCAGTGGGCGAGAAGCAAAGACCAAGGTAGTTCCAGTCAAATATACACACACGTTTGCAAGTATATTGAATTTATTTAGATATATAATTAGATTGTAATTGTATTTGCTCTATATTGTAGCTGTCTCCCCAAATTATGATAATGAGACTAATTTAAAACCAAATTAACTTTTGCATTAGGTCATTTTGACATTAGAGGTAAACGAATTTATATTTACTTCATTAAAATATATGGCAAAATGAAGCTGCAGCCTTTTATGGCATTTATTAAGTGGGCGCCGTTTGAGTTTTTCTCATATCGCTTGCCGGAACGGTCAAGAGTAGATGATGTTAGTAAATTAAACCTCGAAATAAGTTTTATCCTCGAAAGGCCTAAATACGGAAAAACCAGTATACATATGGTTGTATTCAATTGTAACGTTAATCATTAAAGAAAAAAAACCATAAAATGGCGTTTGCCAATATTCGGATCAGCCCTACGTATTAACATAGCCTCCCTCTAAAATTCGTTTCTAACATGAGCAATGCTTACAATCATATCATCTGATCTCACGTATTATGTGACCGAGTTGATCTATGATCTTACCTGTGATCTATATTATAGCGCTGGACACTTTTAGAACTATTGAACTAAAGGATGTACTGAGTACAATCACAATCAGGGCAGCAGCATTTCAGATATACATAATCCTTTTTGTAAACCTATTACATAGTTATAAAAAAAAATATGAGCATAGAGCTGTTCTTAGCTCAAATAGATTCATAATCTGAATATATACTACGACACTAATTCAAACAATTTTTTGTTTGTTTCAATTCATACTCAGTGATTAGCAAATTGACTGAGTAGAAGTATTTATGAATTACCAGAATATTTGACTGTTAACGTGCAATGTTTATTTTCACTCCTAGTGCTCTATTCAACAAGGTCCTTAAATGTCCTTGCAAATTTATGGCTATGCATGGTAGTTGTTGTTTCGTCCTTCACTCTATTACTCTTTGTATAAAGCTTAAACAACTAATTTATCATAATACTATAATTAGCTGACAACACATGTCCTTTTTTGTTTCTGTTTTTATTAGATTCTCTCCCTCTCTCTCTCTATCTTTCTCTCCTTTTCTCATAAAAGAAAAACCCCACAATGGTTATTGTGCCTCGGATACAAAGAACACAGATGGGCGGAATGACAACGTAAGCCAGTGGGGTGGAATAAAGAATGGAATCCTTGACATTTTAACATTTCATAAAATATTTACCGCTTCACTTAACATGCACAATCGTACCTACACACATATAATTGTACAGAATTCAGTCATTCATATACAGAGAAATGTACTGCAAAAAGTTGAGCAGAGTGTAATATATTCGGATATAAGACGACCAATTGGAAATTTTCCAAAAGAGGTTTTAACCAGTTATTTATAACCCAAAAATACCTCTACTAAACGTCCAATAAGATTATCATTTCTATTGAACATTTCGCCCTTCTATAAAATGAATTTAGTCAAACATTCATAAAGAAAAATAAATTATATTTGTAAATATTTTCCTGTCTTATTTGAATTTTACCCTCATTCTAACAATGTATGCATCTGTGCAATCATTGCCTTTGTCTGTTTTAATCATTACCAGAATTTTTACAAAATTATCATCAAAGCAATTGTTTGTTTGCGTATTGATGAGAAAAAATCAAAACAAGAAGGCAGCTTTTCATTATTCAGTTTGTATAAGCGCTTACCAGAGAATTTAAGAGGATTTATATGAAATTATAATTCTCTAATTATCAATTGTTAAATATTTCATTTCTCTATTGTTTGAAATGTGCCAACAGATTACATAAACATTTGAATATTTGATAAAGTTCCACATGAGTTATTGATTTTTAAGTTAAAAAAAATTGGCATCAGAGGTACAATTCTTAATTGGTTTCGTTCTTATTTAATGGATAGGTAATGTTCAGTATGTGTAGATGGAATTTACTCAGCCTCTCATGTTCCAACTTCTGGTGGGAAGTATTTTGGGTCCACTAATTTTTAATATTTTCGTTAATGACATTTCGTTCTGTTTCCTTCACAGTACATATCTTTTATATGCGGATGATCTTAAGATATTTAGAGCTATTGCATCAATTTATGATATTAATCTGTTGCAGGAAGATGTAGACAGACTTGTGATTTGGCCAATAATTAATGGTTTACCTCTTAATTTTTCTAAGTGTAAGCAAATGACTTTTCACAGATGCCGAAATATTCTTATTTCGACTTATCACATGCTGAATCATAAGTTAGAAAACATATATGAAATTAAAGATTAAATTTGAATAAAGATTGTATTTGATTCAAAATTAACATTCGTACCTCATGTGAATTACATTGTTCCCAAAGCATATTCTTCATTGTATTTCATTCGTAGGAATTTTACACAATTTACTGATCCGTACATTAAATAGATTTTATATACATCGTTTGTACGATCAAAATTAAAATATGATTCATTAACTTGGAGTCCAACAACTACTATTTATATTAATCGCATTGAAAGAATTCAAAAAATATTTATGAAGTTTGCTTTAAATCCAATCCCTTCTTATTCCAGCAGATGTCTTCTTTTATCTTTAAAATTATTAAGCTCAAGAAGAGATATTTGTTCAATAATGTTTCTTCATGGCATAATTTCTGGATTTGTTGATTGTCCGGATTTATTGTCTTTAATTCCATTTAATGTTCCTCCACGCTTATTGCGTTATTACTATCCGTTCCATATTGATATTCACTCTACTAACTATGCTTGCAATGAACCTCTTCGTAGATTTATGAGACTTTATAACTCGATGTGTAATTCAATTGATTATACTCTACCTCGAGATAAGTTGAAAAACATTTTATTCAGTTTAAGTAAATCGTAATTTCAAATCGTATTTATCAATGTACTATTGCTAGTCTGTAAGGAAACTTAAATATCCATATACTAAATAAATAAAATGAATATCGTATTTTATTATCCGATATGTCGATCAATATCACAATCAGTTTAAATTACACATAAACAGTATTGAAAGGATAAAAACGCAACAAAAATTCGTTTTTTCTACAGCTAAAATACTCTTTGGGAATGCGTTGAAAATAGAAACTCTGTTCTGTCTTCTACAAAGTAAATATCTGTAAATTTATAATTTGGTAGATTTGAGAAGATAAAGTCATGAGGTCAATTAAAGTATTGGATTTTACAAGAAGCTGATAATACATATTCGAAAGTTGAGTGATTTTTTTTATCATTTCGACGCCAATATTTTGCAAACCCAGCAGTTTTCACACAGCAAAATAAGTATAAAAATTGTGAAATATTAAAATGTGGAACATTTATAAAACTGAAGCTGAATAAATCAACAAAGTTGTTGATTTATAGGCTTCAAAAGTGCTTTTAAATTGTCTGTGTTAGCTTTAGTTAAAAAATATGCAACTAATAAATTTTACTAAATTTGCCAGAGCATTAGAGGCATTCATAAAATAATTCTTTGATACTATTGCTGATACTATTCTCTGGACTATTGCCGACAAAAAGCACATTCCAAAAGCCTTTATTACTTATGATAACCTACTATTTAAAGTTCAGTTTCAGAATTAATCCTACTCTGCATGAATCTCAAATACAGCACCCTAGAAGTCGATTACAGGACTGCTCCAAGTGCTCGTCAGACACATCCAGGGACCGCCCTTCAAATAATGGTACGAGCTGGTATTGGTGATTGAATCCGCGATAATGCGAACGATAGTTACGCGTACTAGCCAATATACCAGATTAAATTATAATTAGTGCAATTATTCTCTCGTCATAAGTATTCCACATCTGGCAACTCGATTACTCGAAAATTAGAGTAAACTCAAAAAAACGAGCCAATTAAAAAACCCTAATCTGTAATAGTTATTCATGCGATAGCTTAGCATAATTCGAAATCCCTGCAAGAAAATAGTTTTCGATTGTGTAATATTTAGGGGCTCGAGCAGTTTTTTATCAATACTTTCGACAAATAGTTACGAGCTAATCTTGGTTGAGAAAAATCAGGTCCAATAATGGTGAAAGTTTTATATAAAAATTCAGAAAAAACATAAATGAATCCAGTTCGACAACAATAATGCTATAATAATGCTATTACTGACAAAGCTTATAAAATAACTGATATAGGCTGAACCGTTTCCCAGAAATTCAGAAAAAGGTTAAACTAATCGAAGTCAGCAACACTAACTGTTACGGAAGAAGTGGAGAACGATAGAGATATATTCATTACACTGACAGTTGAGACAAAGGCTACTTTTTGTTAGCCCTACAGTGTTTATTATTTTTTTTCTTTCTGAAAAGTATCTCGTTAATGAGAAAACAAAAGTTTAGGAGAGAAAGGCATCTCGTGCATCTCGTGAATGTCAGCGTGAGTGGTCTCGAAATACGTGTAAGTGAGCGACGAGATTATTGTAGTTGCTACTATCCACCGTGAGAGAATGTTGTTAATGGTAAATATATGTAAAATAAATACAGCGAACTTCTGCAGAAAAGTATGCTACTTCTGAAATTGAGGATATGTAATCAAATCTCGTATATAGAGTTTGAATGTAATAGATAAATAAACGGCCTCACGCTTCCCCTTTCCCCTGCATTTACTACCACTGTCAACGTAGTATAGTGACGCATATGAAAAACTTAAAGTTCAAATCAAAATACCACTATGGCTAAAAACTATTGAATAGCCATTGTTGCAAAGTAAATATCAATAAAACCAATATAGAAATCTTAGCCAAGTGAACTGACATACAACTGTACCTGACGTTGTTTAACCTGTCTTATTGTATGATCCAAAATCAATGGATTCTGACACAAACGGATAAATAAGTGCTGGGAGCCTTCGAGAGAAAAATACTCTAGGCAATATATGGACCCATCATCGTTAACGAAAAGTATCAGCGTCGCATGAACAATGAGCTGTGTGAGCTATATGCCGACATCAAGTTAGTCCAGCGCATCAGTATACAGCGATTGCATTGCTTAAGTCATGTTGTGCGGATTGGCCCAATCTGTCCAGCATGGAAAGATTTCGGCAACAAACTCTATGGTAGGTGCAGAAGAAGGCCACCAAAACTTTATTGAAAGAACCAGATTTTGAAGTACTATCGAAATTTAGTGTGACTAAATGGAAAAAAAGTGCAAAAGACAGAAATGCTTGGAATTATTTTCTATCTGTGTCACATAAGCAGAAGAAGAAGAACTGGCACATTTACCTTCACCCAAAGTCTCTTTGGCTTGTACAAAAGTGTTCGGAATGTCAGAAGTGGCGAGATAAAAATCAAATAAATCACAATAAAAGAAAAGTTATAACTTACTAAATTCTTTCGTTTATACGGTAATATTTACGGTTCAAGGAAAAATATGAATTTAGGAATGTAAGAGTTAAATTAGGTAATTTGTAAAGGCACGCTACCTGATACGTTAAACACTCGTTTTTGAATCTAACATTTTTTTGCCTTATCAATATTTTTTGCTTTCAATGCCTATCATCTGCCATCCGCTGAAACATATTTACAATTACTATCACTGTGCATAACATTGCGATATTTTTCCAACAAGTTGGAGCAAACCTATCACACATTCACTGAATTTAATAGCATCGGTGCCCTTACGAATTTAGCTGTCATTTAGTGAAATTGCCCTAAAATGGGGAAATTTTAAATTGTTGGTGTTTTTTTGTTTTTGTGACTTTTCCTGTTTGATTTCAATATTTAAATCGTAAACAAATATGTTATGTTAAAACTACTAAACAAACACGAGTATGCTAAAGTACAAGTCCATTGTAAGGCAATGCAGTCTAGCTAAAATCGTTGATAGAATGCTTTAATTCAAACTTTTTATTCACATATTAAGTTGTATCTCTCCTCGTCCACATCATATTTGTATGACTCGGCAGCTTGTCTAGGAGTGCTATCAAAGACATTAAAGTCAAAGTGGGAATAGAAAACGAAATACAGATCGACGTTATTCATACAGGTCTTGTGAAAGTTTTTAATTCTGTAAATCATGAAATATTATTGTATAAACTCTTACAATTTGGTGTAAATGGAAAGTGATTATAAAAAATTAGAAGTTTTTTAATCAATAGAAAGCTTTGAGTTGGAATTTGGGTTTGCTACTCAGTCTTCTCAATTAACGCGTTGCCAGGTATCAGGTGCCAAAGATCGCATTTACATCCACTTTCGTTAATGGTTAACTGATTTTCAGTTTAATGAACTGTAGTAATAAACTACGTTTGAATGTACAGCATAGTTTTCCATAAAATCTTCCATTAAAATTGTCAATTTAAATTATTCATAAACCAAAACAACGACTATAAATCATATTTTGTATGTTATTATAGTTTGTAAGATAACTAAATAAATACGAATATTGCTATTTCACTTCAAAAAAAAAATCTATGAAAACAGCCACGCACTATTTGCGAAATAAAACTGATTTTTTCTAGATATCTGAAAATACTAGAACTAATTTTCGAAGACTCAAAACAACACGTTCATTTGAAATGTGTGTTTTATATATTTTATATAAAGATCACAATGACAATACAGGACAGACCGCTATTACTATTTTTAGTGGTCTTAATTATGCCTCTATAAGGGCATAGCTTACCTTAAAGACAGATATTGTCGCTAAATTAATGAGAAATTTTCTCCATGTGCGAGAAAAATTAATCAATTTATCAACTCGAAAGCCAAAAATAAGTTCTGTTTATTCATCTGTCCATCCGGCAAAATTATGTGGAAGATATTGTTGATGAACAAGACAATAATTTTCAAAAAATCACCACGTTTATAAATGTAAATGAATAATGACTTAAACAATGTTCGGTAGTTAAGCCGAAAGCTCGTTCACAGCTTTAATTAAAATGTTTGCAATGTTGGCGGTCTACATTGTTGGGTTGGCGGGCTCATGGAGTTTTAGTCGCTTTGAATCACTTCGACGGGAAGCGTCGCGCATTTTTGCTACTAGGCGACTATATTGTGATGAATATGGACTACGGCGAATTAGTGAAGCTCCGAGTGCTAATTTAATTAAAATATGGGTAAAGCGTTTTGAAGAGACCGGTTCAACATTTAAACCACAAGCAAATGGTCGCCCAAGAACATCTAGGACCGAAGACAATGTTGAGAGAGTTATGGAGTCAGTACGAGGAAATCCACAAATGTCGACTCGCAAGAGATCGTCTGTCTTACAGTTATCGCGACGAAGTTTGCAACGAATTTTAACATTGAATCTTAAACTGCATCCATATAAGCTGCAATTAACACAAGAATTGAAAGAGTCTGACTTCATAGCAAGGCTCGCATTTGCTAATGAAATGCTTAATCGATTTTCCAATTTTGACAATATCCTTTTATCTGACGAGGCTCATTTCCTTATGAATGGGTTCGTAAACCGTCAAAATTGTCGTTACTGGAACAGTGAAAATCCCAAAATCAAACACCGGAAACCATTGCATAGTCCGAAAGTGACAGTATGGGCAGCAATCTCTGGCAGAGGAATAATTGGTCCTTTTTCCTTCGCAAAAGCGGGGCCAAAACGTCACTGTTAATGCGGAACGCTATGTTGAGATGTTGGACGGATTTTTGGCTCCAGAAATTGAAAGTTCAAGAATATTGAATTCCAGAACTTGGTTCCAACAAAATGGAGCTACCTGTCACACATCAAATGACTCCATGGCGGTGGTGAAGCAGATGTTCCCTGGCAGACTGATTTCGAAAAGAGGTGATATCCCATGGCTCCCACGTAGCCCAGACTTGACGCCTCTTGACTTTTTTTGTGGGGATACCTCAAACACAAAGTCTACAGTAATAATCCAAGAAACATCGTTCAGCTCAAGGAGAATATCCGTGGTGAAATAGCAGCCATTACACCAGTATTACTGAAGAAAGTTTTCAATAATTTTCGTTTGCGGTTAGAGGGGTGCCGTCGTAGAGAGGGTCACCATTTAGATGATGTTATTTTTAAAAAATAAACTCTATTTATTACTCTACAATGCCTTAGATTTATTTTAAGCATACCTTTTGTATTTATTTTTTAATCTATTTTTTAAGTATGCACGTACTATTGCGCCACCCTGTATATATATTCCGACAAATATGTCAGAATATAGTTAATCAAAATACTTCGAAATATCGTATATGATTTCATTCTATTTCTTATTGTCATATTTCGGAAAGGCTGCTTGACGGTTATGAACACTTTTTAAGGTGACAAAAAATGACAGCGATATAATATTTATAAGTTTATTATGCCTTAAACGATTCACATTTCAGACTGTTTTCATAAAACGTTAAAAACGGCAGACAACCGAATCGTCTGTAAACAATAATATTGTTAATACAGTTTTTATCAAACGTATAACATTTTTCGTAAATTTTTCTTCAAAGTGAAGATCTATTCAAATTACAAAGACGAACACAAATAGCTGTCCGTTTGCCTTTCGAACGAATTGTGTGAATCGTTTTTTGAAGACATGAAGCAAGCGATAATACATAAAGTATTTTAGACGACTTTAGCATTAATTCCGTAAAGTATCGATTGCAAGTTTTTACTTTTCCTACTTGGAAAATTCCAACATTGTCAAATGCTTGTTGGTTTCAAATCATTCAAGTAAATATTCTCACACTATTCTGTTCTTTCGACACTCAAAAAGATTTAATTAAAAATTGATCTCTCCATTGAATGTATCCTTATTATTTGATCCCAGTCAAATTTTTGATCCATATTAACTTTTGGTTGAACAAAAAGTCACCCATTTTCCTTTTATTTGTTCGCTGGTAGTAACATGAAACGAATTTACATTTGTTGAAAACTATAAAATTCAGATACCCAAAGAAAAACAATCATCAACTACATGAATATTTAAATAAAAAATGACAAATTGCAAACATTAGAATATGTCTGACAATATGCTTAAACAAAATTTCAATAAAATATTGATTGGCTTTTCGCTCCATCCATCCACCATCCACCATTCGGCGTACTCACCAATAAGCAGCGTTTTTTCTTGCGTTGTTCTGGTTCCTGATTAGGGCTCTCACTGA
This sequence comes from Philornis downsi, assembly GCA_019455685.1. NCBI lineage: Eukaryota > Metazoa > Arthropoda > Insecta > Diptera > Muscidae > Philornis > Philornis downsi. The sequence goes on from JAHXMU010000423.1 coordinate 819,027, forward strand.
AGCGATATTAATAACGACTATAAATCATATTTATTCGATTGGAAGCGCGAACGTATTGTTCGAACAGTTTCGAAAACTGTTCGTTACCTTCCTTTATTTGTTACACATTCGCAATGAATTATTTACATCCGTTTGCGTAATGCCTTGGTAGGTGATATTTTGCCGTCGTACTCACTAAATTGATTTCTTATCCTGTTGTGAGTTCACCTAAAACTAATGTATTTTTAATTTCATTTGCAGCTGAAAACTTTCACTTGTACCTCCTTGGTTGCTCATACACATGCGTTCACTTTCACTGACGTATTTCTTTTTGCATAATAATTCAAATGATTTGTATTCGGACTTTAAAGATTGTTCGTTTAGTCAAAGCGTTCCCTCCGAGGACCCACCACGGGGAAGGCCGTTATTGTTTGTCCCTGTGGGTAGTGGTAATAGCGTAGATGGTAATTGGTTGTTGTTCTTTGTTGGTAGTAGTGATAGCGGTGTTTACATTTCCACTCTGTACACATCATAGTTTATTGAAGTATCCTCAGCTCGAACTATATGGAGCAGCAAAAACAATAAATAAATCAATAAGATATTTTAGAATTGTAATACGAATGCAAAGAGCGCTACAATTCAGCGATATTATCGTACCGAAATGCACTCTCCGTGTCCTTGAAACATTTCAGTTGGTAAGGTATTGATTTTTTAGCTCAAGCGGCGAGCTTTTTTTTGCTTTTTGGAAGTGAAGAAAGTATTGAAATCAGTTCTAGTTCGGATTATTTTACATTTCAACAATAATTTAACAACAATTGATTATCTTAATTTTCTGTTGCTACAGTTGTGCTATATAATTTTGTAGCCACTCGCCAACATTCACTCAATCATCCGGATGCAAAATGCAATCCGCAGTCCTTGGATTGAAAAACTAACGAACTGACTGACGGTAATGACAATGCAAGCGATGATAAACTTTACGCTGGCACGTTGGATGTATTATGGTCAAAATATTTCGTCTATATGTTGCTCAAAATGGGAGTTGTCTTATGGAAAATTTCATTTACAGTGCTTTAAAAATGAAGGAACAAAGACTCAACTATGGAAATGAGGACAACACGGTAGGAGCTACTGGAAAGTCCACTATATATGCTATAATGTTTATATATGCTATAAAGCCAGTAAACATAAGTACTAAGTCCATTTAAGCGTGTGATCCTTTATGAAATATATATGCTAGATAGTTGTTTAGGAAAACTTAGCTCTGATTTTATCACAAACTGTTTTTATTCAAACATAAATTCAAATGAAATTTCAGAGAAGATCACATTACTCCAATCCATTACTCCAATACCAATTGTAATAGATAGCCATAGGATTCGTATCCTTGACGTTGTTGCCCGTAAAACATATGATGAACTTGTTGACCCCATTTATCAAGGTTCAGAAAATGTTTACATTTCAAATATAGATGGAAATTTTTATGAGAAGCAAATTAAGTTGTTTATGTTTGCTTTTCCTTGGAGATGGAAAGTTTGAAAGTCAGCTAAGCAGCTAACTTTTCCAAGCAGATAAAATTGCCTAACCTTGAGGACACACATAATAACAAGCAGCATAGAATCTCAACGTCCATGAACCAATCGGTTAAATAATTAAGCGATTTCGCTACACACCAAACCATTCCTATGAATTAATATCTCATTTCGAAACTAATTTTCACGTTCGATTTAAAACGTCTTTCACATATGAATCGCAATCATTCATTTCGATCATTAATTTCGTTCAAGAAAACTTAGCTAGTTGCGTTGACGGAGCTCACACTGTAATTTATTTTAGTTAAACAAATATCCATTTTTATGTTTAGACTCAGTTGGCTTTCTTTTTTTTTATTCGAATTCACAAATTATTCGGGCTTTATTACATCATAGTAATATTATTATGGTTGGCATGTTAGTAAAGTCACGCTATCAATATGTAGTTCCTTGGTTGTAGGGTACACGAAAGTCACATTTAAATATTTGCATTTTGCATGACTCACAAATGGGTGGTTCATTTAGTCATAGCGAACAGCGAAAAGGTACAACGGAAACGCCATTAAGGAAAAAATTACACTTTGCGTTAATTTTACTTTAAAAGTTCACCTGAAATGTAATTTCAAGTTTCAACTATTTCTTCGTAATTCTGCCTTTTATTTCAACATATCCTTTGTTTTACACTTTTTAAATCAACGTATTCGTTTAGTGCAACCGGCGTTTGTTTTGTACAACTCACAGAACATGGTTCGTTTTAGGTACATTCTATTCGAAGAGCCTTCCGTAAACTCATCAGGCGCTCGGTACGACAGCGTAATATGAACTGAAGGAAAATCCTTCGGACTTGGAATTATATTTCGTTCTAGTACTCAATGCCAAGCGTTGCATTCGGGTAACGCATGCTCAACTTTCGTTATGGACAATTTTGTTGAATGAAAAGCTTTGATTTCCATATCACACTCCGAATTGTCGTTCGGAGAGACAATACACTGGCTCCTTCTCTTTTCCTTCTCTTAACGTGTCGTTTACGCTTCTCTTAACATCCTGTTGATTTTTCGCGTATATCCGATAAAAGCTTCTGTACGTTTGTGTGTGTTTAGAATGCATGACAATCAGGTTCAGTGCTGCTTAGCCAAAGGATAGATTGTTTTCTCTTGGCCGTGTGGTAGCTGCTAGTACTGGGTAAGTTGGCCTTGCATCATGGTGTGCGTGTCCATTGTCAGTGACTGATCCTTTAATACGACACTCTTAGCCTGTATAAAAGTCTATTTTCTGTGTATCCTTTTTGTTGCCTCCATTTAGTTGAGGCATCTTTCCATGTTGTTCCCATTTTCATTCTGTATTTTTTTTTTCTTTTTTTTTTTGTTGCGTTTGTTTGTTGCTGCCAACCAATTGATTGTAATCAATTGTCAATTAACATTGAATGACCGCAGTCCCGAGGAGTGCTGAAGTATTCAAAGGATATACAATATTTTCATTGTCCAATGGTTATTTGGAGAAGATTTCCAATATGCTATACATACATTTTCGTGTTGTGATAAATATCGCATATTTATTTATTGCTCCACTTGCCATAACCCAAAGACCACAAAGGGCAGATGAATGTAAAATAGAATTGTGATAAATGTTAATTGCGATTATGTGATTGTGCACTCGCACGATTAAACTACATGTAATAAAATCCCTAAAATTGTTGTGGTAACTGTGATAAATGTGTTGGTCAATTCGTATTAAATGACAATTAGATAATGTCGAGTTCACCACTTTCGCGGCGAAGATGAATGACCTACTTATTGATTGGTCAATGACGCCAATATAGGTTAACAAATATTTGTTGTTTTTAGTCATGGATCGAATTCAAGGAATAATTTCACTAGCACGCAATAAATTTGTTTAAGTTTATAGAGTCATTTAACAACCTAGCAAAACTATACATGAGAAGTAATTAATCAATAAATGATTTTTATATTCATCTCTTCATTCAAATGATGGATTAACACCATTAATAGTAGAAGTCATTACAAATGGCAGGATAATTGTACAGCAGGAAGCATCAGCTATCTTATTTTTGTTTTTTACACTAGCAATATATGATAAAAGTATAAAACTAATTATATTTCATGAATTAAAATTAAAGACACATTTGTAAGTAAGAAAGAAAGACTTCTCAGAAAGACTCTCAGGTTTATGAGTGATTGACTTAAAATTAATTTAGAAGCATCTGCATTTACAGCCCCGCGGAGAACCTAGGATAAAATAGGGCCTGTCATTCAACTGATGGAAATATACATAAAAAGGGTCAATCTTCCATATGGAATTCCGGTTGCTTATGTTAATTTCCCGAAAAAAGACAGCACAATTTTCAAAAATTATTAAATTTCGTGATACCAAATGAATAGATTCTTCTGATTTGTCTCCCAAAATTATGTATCCAATATAATGGCAACTGCACACACACACATTTTTCATAGAAAACGTTACAGTGAACATATAATTTGTAAAATTAAACGGAGACTCCTGTTTATATATGTTATATTCAACATCAGGAAATCAATATTTTAAGATAATAAATCTTTAAATTATTCACATTATTTCAAACGTAAATGACACTTCTGCATATCAAGCTAATGTAGAAAAATTTTTCTTAAATATGAATTTTCCACAAATTCCAAAAGATATATGTTTTCTACATAGAGGAAATGTAAATATTTAATTTATAACCATTTAAAAAATGTACTCATGCCAAATATATCGACTGATATAACTGATTTGCCACCTGTCGTTGTTGAAGCAGCTGCACCCCTAAGATTTGAGATTCGAGAGACTGAAAAGGCCATAAAAAATTTAAACTCCCTGGCTTTGTTGAAATCAGTAACAAAATGCCCGTACAGCAGTTAGATTAATTCTTTTTATTTTCAATGCAATTTTGCAATTTCAATACTATCCTCAAGAATGGAAGGTCTCACTAGTCACAATGATACCTAAGCCAGGTAAAGATCACACAAAGATAGAATCATATAGACCAATAAGTCTATTATCGAACATATGAAAACTTTTTGAGAACCTATTGATGTCTAAATTAAACCCAATACTAAGCGAGAGTGGATGTATACCAAATCTTCAATTTGGATTCAGAAAAAAAATAATACTATCGAACAAACACACAGACTAGTAAATGTCGTTAAAAGTGCTTTTGAGGAGAAGAAATATTGCTCCGCTCTTTTCATTGACGTTTCTCAGGCCTTCGATAAGGTATGGCATGAAGACTTAATATGTAAATTGAGACAAAATTCGCCTGTAAGCACACATAAACTATTAGAAAACTACTTACCTGGTCGAAAATTTATTCTTAAAGAAGGAAATTTCTTAAGAATAATTTTTGGGCTTCTTTCCGATTGAAGTCGGAGTTCCTCAAGGTAGCATTTGGGACCTACTCTATATTTAATTTATACATCAGACATGCCATGACATCATCATATTCATACATAAACGTTTGCAGACGATATAGCTTTTCTTAGTTTTAATGAAAACCCTCAGGAAGCATCCTAATACTTGCAGAATCACATTCATCACTTGAAAAGATCACTTGGAGAATAAGGGTTAATGAGCAGAAATGTACGCATATAACATTCACATTCCGTAGAGAAACTTGCCCCATTATTCAAATCAACAACCAAACAATAAATTAGCACCCCGTGGTTAAATTTATAAATATCTTGATATACATCTTGATCGGCGCCTCACATGGAAATGCCATAAAGATGCAAAATTAACGCAAATTAAATTGAAAGCAGCTCTACTATACTGGCTTATGGGCAGAAACTCTACTCTTAAGTTAGGTTGTAAACTCTTACTCTACAACTCGATTTTAAAGCCAATATGGTGCTATGGTATGCACTTATGGGGCACCGCCTCAGCTTCAAATATAGAAAGAATACAAAGGCGCCAAATAAAATCTTACGAATGATCATAGGCGCCCCCTGGTATATTAAGAACTCGAACATCCACAGATTTAAACGTGTCATAGATGAAAATTGAGATTACGAGGTATGTAACAGCATATTTGAGGAAGCTGAAATATCATCCAAACCCATTAGCCCGCAACATATAAATTGACAGAGGATACATGCGATTAAAATGGAGGGATACAAGTTTTAGAAGAATGAATGCAGATAACAGCAGCAACAGTAGAATATAACTTAATAGTTGGACTTAATTAATTATTAGTTTAAGATAACTTATTGCTAGTTCAATCAATTTTAAAGATGCAATGGAAATGGAAAAATAAAGCAACCATGGGCTCAAAATTATTTGAAAAATGAAAAAGTGAAATTAGAAAATTAAAAAATTTTAAAGTAAAATCGCTGCTCACTGTCAACCGAGAACCAACCACGTGACTGTATTTGATCCACTCCATTTCTCCGTAGAGTTCTACTAGTTATTTATGTAAATTGTCTTAATGTACTCAATGACAATGCCTTGCTGTGAAACAGTACCCATCAAAATTACTATAATTTCATAAAATAATATTTCAACTGAGTTTTTGTTTGTCGTCTTACAAAAGTTAAAAAAAATTTTGGAGACACTGTACTTACCGGATATACTATTTTACGACATATACGATTTTACAATTGATTCAGATAAAAAAGGACAAAGCACAAAATAAAGTTGTCCTTCAACGAAATTTGTTATTTGAACATTTTGCATTTAAAGAGAATAGAACTGGTTGAGTATTTTCAATTTAATTTTAAACTTTTGGAAATTTTCCTCATGAAAACTTCCAAGTTTTACATCCGACAATACTTGTACATGTGCTCACACCTAATGCATGGATTGACAAGAAGTGTTTGTCTACTATGATATCATATCATATGACAAATTATTTTATGGCATTTTGAAACTTAAGTCGTAAGCTAAAATTTCCATCCCACTCAGCATAAACCGTATCAAATGTGTCAAGGATTATTCGCAGGATAAATAACAAAACCACCCATAGCAAGTTATGACGGAATACGGCGCAAATCGATTATAATAATTATCGCTGTTCAGTTAAAATTAAAAGTCGATTTAAATATTTGTTTAAATACAGTTTAATTCATTTCAATTCAGTTACTAAAATAAATATACGACAAGCCAAATAAAAATATTGAACCATAATTGAAATGAAATTTTGATTGCCACGGCATCAAAAGAGCGAATGCGAAAAGAAAAAACTCAAGCCACTCATACTCAGACAGTTCTGCGTGTCATTCAATTAACGTTGCATAACATTGCGAGGAGTTGGGCAAAAGTTTAATGGATATTGCATGAAGCCTTGCTAAATAAGAGCCGGTGAATTTAGCCCAAAATGAATTTTTTTGATATTATGAAATTTTCTTAATTGTCCTACAACTACAAACACACTTAATGTAGCATATTTTCAAAGAACGCTTTATCCGAAAAGAGGGTAATCAAAGTGTTCGCCAGTGAAGCCATCATCATGATCAAGTAAAGTGAAAAGCTGAGAAGATTTTTTATTAGGAGGCTTCTTTTCATATATAAAATATATCCTAAATTTAAGATACGTTATTTCTTTGCATTAAACAACCTTTCATATACCCAAAAAATCAATAACAGAGTATATCCTCAATCCTTTATGAAAATAAAGAAAAAACAATTGTTCTAGCAATGCCTACTACTGCTCGCTTGCAAATTTGCCTACTATATACACTTAAAGGACGATCAGTAGCAAGTTCTGAACATAATATCCGATTTATTTACGAGCTTTTGTTTATCTAAACTTTTAGTATTTCGAAATCTGTCAAGAAAGTCAAATTAAGCAAAGCAACTTATTTTGATCGATATTTATTCATTGATCTACATTGCAAATTGGATTTAGTTTGAAATGATGTTTGGTGAGATAAATATTTTTGAACGTAATCTGTTCATAAATAATATCATTTTGCGTAGTTTGTTTACGAATTCCTGACATAACTTTCTGTTAACTCAGGCTGAAAGGAATTTTTGCATTAACATCCTGACTGAGACCATTGACTAAGATATATGCTTGGCAAAGACGTTTAAGAAATCTCATGAAAACTGCGCTAATGCTACGCTAGATATCCAAAGTAAAGCTTTATATAAACTTTATTAACACCTCTCATAAATACGCGAAGCGCATATTTCAAATGAAGGGAAGGAATTTCAATAATCTGTCCTTGATTTTTTATTAGCTAACACTGTATATTATTTATTATTATAACACTTAAATGAGCAACATTTCTTGTAAAGGCGTGTTATACATTTTGTTAAATAAAGTCATCAAGTATTTACAAATATATATTTTAAAATCGACATCTTCGTTCGAGAATCTGTTTCTAATTTTATAATCCTGTGAAAATAATCTTCACATCGCCCTGTCTGACTGCTACAGACGTTATTTTTTTTTTTTTTGTTTTTTTGGTATTCGAAATATCGCGTTTGTATGAATAAGCCACTGATCTGGACTGTCCTTAAAGAGAAATTTTGAAGAAGAAATGGCGCCACTTATAAATCTAATTATAATTACGTTTCCCAAAATTGCCATTAATATATCACAAGACCATTTTTGATAACAAATGAAAAAATGTTGGCACGACATAATGATATGTTCAAATGCCAGTACGATGACGCTATATAGCATAACAACCCCCAGTTTCCGTTTATTCAGCATATAAGAACTTCGGTTAGAGTGGATCTATTCGGGTTTTTCCTGTAAAGTAAGAATTAAAGAAAACTAAAATCAGGAAAAAATATTTAATATTATTGCCACATATACATATGGCAACACATCGTAAACTAATCACCAGTATTTTGAACGGAATCAGACTTGTAAAGGGTGGTGCATAAGTAACGTTAACGACGACTATATTGAATGCGTTCTTGTGCATCATTTGGTTTAACTCTTGAACCAATTGCATCTTATATGGGAAAAGATGTAACATATGTACAATTCTTTGCAAAGGCCGCCTAGACATCTCTAACTGCTGAGAACGTCGCCTGGTGGAAGTTTCGGGGTTTCCCTCAATACTTGCTTGCACTCGGGCAATGGTCACTTCATTCCGAACTGCACGAGATCTTCCAGCACGCGGAAGATCACAGACAGCCCCTTGTTGCCCAAAACGCTGAACCAATCGGTAAATTATTGGAGCGCATGAACAATAAAGAAATTGAACATGAACATGAAAGAAATTTTGATATGATCTGAATAATCGAATGCTGACTTTCAAAGTAAAATTGAATAACTTTGTTTCTTTGTTCTTTGCTGAGCCTTTCCATCATAAATTTCCCAAGTATTATTTAGTTAATTCTGTAAAGAGACGAAAAAAAGACTTAAACAAAAAATATATTCACTTATCAAATCATAGCGTTACTTCTGCGCCACCCTATAGGTCCTGTTGAAATATATGATTAGTTCTGAATTTCTGAATACGTTTTTTTTAGAATAGACATATCGTTCATAGTGACATTTCTCAGTTGAAATGTGTTTGCAAATGGATTCACTAGATGTCAAATTAAATATATATGATATGAAAGATTATGACATCGTTATACTAATTCCACTAACGAGGAACGCAACATCACAATGATAGACCAATTTTATTTCAGCAAACATTAATCTTTTCTTATCACGTCTTATCGTACGTTTCACCGAGTTATTATCGTTAAGAGAACCTAAACTACGTTGTTATTGTTTACGATTTCCTTTGTAAAGTAGTATTGAATAATTAAACTCTTCGCAATGCCCTCGCTTTCATGGCAAACGAAAAGTTCATGTGTTACTAAAAGAACAAACACGCGAATGTTAATAGTTATTTACGGTTGTAATCAATAAATAAACAACAACTTTGGACATCGACTAGAGCCAGGAGCAAACAACCCACAGCCGTCAGCGGAAAACAACATCGACAACAAACGCTTCAGCATTAACGTTCTGCATCCGGCCACTATCGCCGATATGTACACACTACAACAACAACACACACAACTATGAGGCAAACACCATGTACTTTTAATGCCGCACGCGTTCCGACAATGTACATTGAACAATCACTAGAAAAAGTTCTCACAATTGAAGCCAAAATCCTTTGCAATAATAAAGCAAAACTCCACTTTTATTTGGTTTCGTATGTCGTTTCTGCTGCTGCTTTCATTGCAATCGCCATCGAACCAAAAAACAAAAAAAGAATAGTGCCGGTGGGCGAAATGATAAAAACGCTTCCAAAACATATTCTTGTTTTGTTGAGGTACAGATGTCCAGAGCGAACAGCGTAACCTCGCATTCAAATTTTCATTTGGATGCACCGAATACCCGTTACGGGTTTCAAAGGTATTTCAAGAAGCCAATTTTTTCCAAATTTAGTCACTAATTTTCCCAAGAAAAATAGATCAGAGATGTTTCGACAAGCCAAAGATAATTATAAAAAACCGATGAAAATCATTCATAAAGTTAGGAATATTTTTCTATCAAATATTGGTAATTTTTGCGTCTGCAACATCACAAAACACAACATAAAATCTTCAAATATTAATGGGCCTAGATCAGTTTTACGAACATTTTTGTCGGACAAGGCACTGCAAGGCTCCTACATATTTATAAAAGTGTCAAATAGGCATAAATCTGCAATTATCCAAGCTGTCAATTCTAAAAAGCATGTAATGCTAAGACAACTCAAGTTTCGGACGAGAATACCTGAGCGTTCAGTTCTGGGATGTCGTAAATGTAAATGTAAAAATGCAATAAATCTTAGTAATTCTCATTTCATTGTCGCCCAAGAATCTGCATCTGGTTCTTTCTTATCTTATCTTATCGGAGGCAGGAAGTCTACAATACAAAGTCAACAAAATTTGCATGACTTAAAGCAATGCATTTGAACGATAGTAAAGGTAATCCCAGACGTTATCCCGCAGGCAGTAATGAATAATGAAGTCGCACATGCGTCACCGAGTGTACAGGTCATTTTGATTTAATTATTTTCAAAAATCATTAAAAAGACAAGAACAATATTAACCAATTTCCAGTTTAGTAAAGAAAAAAAAAAATATAAATTAAAAAGATTATATTTGCATCTCTTTATGTGCCAACATTAATCAATCATCCTGCATTTTTTCCAATGAACCTCAAATGATTTTAACAAAAGTTGGTATCTAGACGAAAACTGTGATTTTTATAGTTTTGTTGTCTGATGCACATTTAAACCATATTCACATTATTTTATTATTTTATGAAACGATTATATTATTTTGACCATCATTGTAGATGCGGTATATAGAAGAACTGGACATACTCGTACACACGTCTGCACATCCTTTGATTACGTTGTACTTCGGTCGCTGTTTCTATGCAAGAGAATAAAAAAGAGAATTAAAATAAAGATTAAAAACTGTTTTATTTATAGGTAAACGCTATTTGCATTTTTTCATCCATTATCCATCCCTTGCCTAGATATACTACAGTGAACTATGACGGCTAACTGGGATACCTAGATCGACAGGCAACATTTATCGTATTGACATCTTTCAAACATTATTGAATTTTTTCCATATATATACATACATGGCAATTTGGCTATATAAGAGGTGTGAAAAAAACGTTTTTTTTTTTTCAAATTTAGTGAGTTACGTTTGTTCGATTTTCGCATTTTTTTTATATAACAGACATGTGTACCAACTTAACAGGTACACATGTCTGTTATATATGTTGACAATATCAGCCATTGTGGATTGCCAGTTTGTTTTTGACAGATAAAAAGGTTTAGTGTGCTCTTCGATTTTTTACTATTCGAAAAAATGGATCAAAGAAACTGTATTAAGTTTTGGAAAAAAAAAATGAAATTAAATGTACAAGGACATCTGAAATTTTGACTGTGGCGTTTGGCGAGTCTACTATGAGCAGAACATAAGTTCAATTGTGGTATAACCGGTTTAAGGAAGGCTGGGAAGATGTCAATGACGATGCTCGTCCTGGTCGCCCGAGCACGTCAAGTTCGGTCAAATGTGAAGGTTTTGTTCACTGTTTTCTTCGATTGCATTGGCGTGGTGCATCATGAATTCTTGCCACAACGTCGTTGAAGTTATACGCCGTTTGCGCGAAGCAATTCGTCAGAAACGCACAGAATTGTGGGAAAACCAATCATGGATTTTGCACCATGATAACGCACCAGCTCTTACATCGATGCTTGCGCATGAGTTTTTAGGCAAAAACAAAACCACAATCATGCCTCAACCACCGTATTCACCGGACTTGGCCCCCGCTGACTTTTTCCTCTTCTCAAAACTGAAGACACCGATGAAAGGAAAGTGTTTTGCTACGATTGAGGACATAAGAGAAAAATCGAAACAGGAGCTGTTGGCGATACAAAAATGCGCGTTTTAGAAGTATTTCGAGGATTAGAAGAAACACTGGCACACGTGTATTATATCCAAGGAGGACTACTTTAAAGGAAGTAAAATAGAAATTGAAAAATAAATAAATACTTTTTGAAACAAATTGAAAATAGCGGCTATTTTTTGATCACACCTCATATAAGAACGTGGGAAAGAAACTGCCTTAAAAAATTCCCTACGATTACAATTCCCTACAATTAGGACTAATAGCGTGGAACGAAAAAAAAAAGTTAAGCCAGTCCTCCCCTACGATTAAAGATTGGTCTATACGATTCAAAATGTTTAAAAGTTTGTTTTCTTTTGTCACGCCTCTACCGCCAGATTGAGATTTTCCACATATTGCTCATGGTTTGACAAAAGCTATGTTTCATTCTTCAGTCATTTGGGGCTCCGACATTAAATTCTAGTAGTAACTTTCGGTATCTCGGTTTCTATCCCTGTCTGAGGAGAGCGAGTTGGAATCTCCGTACTACTAACCTCTACTAATGTTTGGGGTAGGTGTAAACAATACAATTGAACTTCGAACGACAACGCAATGTAGAAAAAATTAAATGGGCGGTATTTGGAGGGATGGCAAAAAAAATTTAAAGTTTTGAACCTGAGAATTATTTACGAAAAAATTATTTTGTGCCACATAAAAGTCATTATCGAAGACTTTTCAGGCTGGAATATTTTGATGAAAACAGACAGATGAAATCATCATAATCATCATCACAACCACTCAACTGAGCCTCCTTGATCGTCGAAACAAATCACATAATCTTACCCCCGTTTGCAGCAAAACACATTTATATTGATTCCTTCTTAAAGTTTGAGAAGCTTGCAGTAATATCTCACCGTTTTTAGAAAATGATGTTAATGTCCACAAAGTACGCAATAGGACGGTTGCTTTTGTTAAAAACCGTGCTAGTTCTGTTCTCTTCATTTTTCTAGGTATGCTCTCCATAAGTACGTTGAAGACATTGCGCAATGTCATTCTGAATATGTGTTTAACAATATCTTTGCTTATCTGCACTGAAAATTTTAACTGCGCCTTGCATAATGTTTGCCTAACCAGGCTATTGACTCGGCAACTTTGCAGTCAAAGAAAATATAATGTCTTGGATTTTTTTGATGATTTGTATCTCCGTGATTAAATGGGCAGCTTTAACGTTCTTAAGTCGCTATATTTTTATTTCGACTTCCCTTTGTTTCAACGGAGGACAGTCTATGCCACCATCGACAACTGCCGTGATTTCTCCACTTTACTGTCTTCTGGAATTAACAACTTTTAGAAATGTTCCCTTAATATTAGATCCTTAATACAACCTTTACCTTTTATTTCTTGGTAGAATTTTCAGACTTCACAGATATCTCGATGGTTTTCCATTTCAATTCAAATGGAATTTCAATTTTCCGATTTTTTAATAATCTTTATTGTTATTTTTATTCAAAAATACATTTGCCTCCCTTTTCTTCTCTTTAGAGCTTTCCTTCTTAGCCCGCGTTACAAATTTCTGCAGTATTGCCATGTATGCCTCTTCATAAGACCAGGGCTTGTCCGAAACCGTTCCGCAATATGCCGCTACTGTGTGTCAGGAACATCGAAAATTACGTACGAAACCATTTAGACGAGTATAATGTGTAAGTTTTATATGTCGTAAATTCCTACGTATGAGATCTTTTTATATCCTGCTAATTACGAATAATTTATGAAGATAATATAAAACAATATAACGAATACTGCTTATGGAGTTACTTTTCTTTATGAATAAAGCATCTTTTCCGTAAAAATTAATGATATCTCAGCTTATTTTTGTTTAGTTAATATGTTTTAGTTTTAGCTCAATTTCGTGCGTAATTAAGCTGCAATCATGGTGTGATCCGAGTCCATGTGATCACTAATATGTGATCATATCAACGTCTGTTATACTAGAATTTATTACCACGTTATCTATCTGGTTTCTCATGCTTTATTCAGATGATGGCCAAGTTGCCTCGAGGATATCTTGGTGTTGGAACCTGATTCCACTTACAAGATATTACCTTTCCATTTTAGCGTTAAAATGCAAAAATTTCACACAAAATTTAAAAAGGACCCCATTTATACGGTATTTGCACAATCTCACAGAAAAGAGTTCAAATCCAACAAATCTCAAAACTTGTTTAAAATCATCAGGCCCGAGTTAGCCCAAACCTGTCATCAATCATATGTATTTTTGTTGCCTTTTACTGTCATTAACCAAAATACAATCTGACAAGTTGATGTGATGAAAAGAAAAGAACAATGTGTAGTGTAATCTATCGCCTTCTATTACTTCAGTTTCGTTTAGCCCTGGTTTTCTTGTTGTTTTATGCAGAAATTGGGAAAAACTAAATGCTGTACTAGCCACAATCTCAATTTGATGGATCCATAGAGTCCTCCATTCAAAGCTGGGCTGGTGAGCACGACTCCAATTCATTTTATACCTGTCTCGCCAGTGTGGCATGGTGTCCATATTGGTTGACCACATGGCCATACATGTGTAGTGGCAAACAATTATTGTCCTTTATATGCGTTGCTACTGTGAATGTTGTTGCGCTCTTCCACTATTGGTCTCTGGGAAAACATAACTAAAGGTAGGCAATACAATTTTGAGTGGCTTTATTGTAATACCAGACGAAACATTAAATAAAAATATTTTCGCTATAAATATTTTGAGAATGATCCATCCATTTTGAAATAGCTTGGAAAGAAAATATAATATCGATTGTGATATGTTAAATGTTGACATTCCATGGATTGGCAAGGCCAGTTTTGGTAGAAATTAAAGATCATAAAAGTGCAATTTGGAAATTGTGTTAACCCGAAAATTGCGAAACATAGTTCGTGTTTTAAATGATTATTTTCTCCAAACCACTTAAAACTCTACATACAACATGTGATACCGATTTACAACATGATGTTTATGCCACAGTTTGCTATTATTGTCGACGCTTACTATTCAGTCTCTTGCGAGCGAGTCAAAGGTTAATTGTCCGGATTAAACACACCCTTATAAAGCAGTTGCTTTCATAGACATCGATACCAGAGAACTATTCGTACGGAGCATATCCTGCGATATATCTAGATGTGTTCAAGGCGGCATTTTGCATTTCATGTGAAATGTGTAGCAGGAAATGAATAGAGGGATGTACGAAGGATAATAAAGAAAAGTATTTCCTTTGCAGTAGCCAAGACTTCTCAATGCCACATAAATACAAATAAATACGGACAGATTTGTAACTGTCTCAATGAGCTGTATTTGTTGATTTCCTATTCATTATCACAATGGTTGTTGGATTCGTTTAATGGCAGATAAGCAATGTAGTCTGTCTGTTTCACCACAGATTAAATCGGTTTGTAAAAGTGCGGAAGTCTTGATGTACTCGTAAATGTTATGTATTCAGAAGTCTGTACGAATTGCGTGACTACATGTTACCTACGAAGGACATGCAATCTAATACGGAACACAACCTCATATTATTAATAAAAAAAAAGTTAAAAATCGATAACGAGAAACTCACGTAACACGGAAAACACATTTCTTAATTAATAAAACCACAACGACTAAATCTTTTCGTTTTAACCCAACTTTTAAGGGAACATTAATTTCAATAGCTGCACCCCTCTCCTCTTCATTAGTATCTCGTATTGGATATTTTGAGTTAATAATCACAAAATATCATAACAGTTGCCTCCCCAAAACATTCGCCTGAATTATTCAACAAAACCAACAGCAAGCGATTCCCATAGTCGGGAATTGTGGATCCTTTTCAGTTGTTCCTTATTTTCATTTATTTATTTGTGCTTTAGGCGGACGCCAACTGGATCTAATAGCTACCACCGACCAGTTGATGGTCATTCACGAATCTGATCATATGGCACACTATAATAAGGAATCAGAAGCAGGAAGTGGTTACCATACTGAAATACTTCGTAGGATAAAAACTACGTGTTGAAGGAATACGGTGGAAGTACATATGTCGGCGTATACTAAGTACTTACTTCCGATGAGATTCGAAAGCCAATTCGCTCAATAGGACAATAGAAGAAACATGAGGTATTGAGATCTTTTCAGGCAATTATAGATCCTGGCCTAAGTTTGGGGACATGTTTTCTGCAATATATGTAATACATCTTAGAGATGTACGGAAAATGTACTATTTCAGGCAAAAAACTGATGAAAAACTATGAAACATTTTAGAGGTGTTATGACCAGCGATGAACACCGATTTTGCTATGCACTGACAAATCTCTTCGATCATTGTGGAAAAAAGCATATGGAAACTACATCATCAATTTCATTTTATTAGTACTTGAAACGTATATACTATCCGATTCGTGTGGAGTCATGTGACTTCACTTTTGGAACAATTCCCCATTGTACTTTGGAACCACTTTTTGATATTATCATTGTCCCAAAGCTCATAGCAATAGTCAAAAATATAAAGCTCTTGCAACATACCTGTACCTGCGAATAGGTAGGAAATATCATTTGAAATATCTGTGAATTATTCTCATGTAGGAGCGAATTTCATTTTCTGAGATTGTTATGAACTTTCTCCCAAATGGCAGTTAAAGAATAAAATTGTGTGCAAATTATTTCACCTGCATCTCATGGATATAATGACACTCCCATTTTTCGTTACATAACATAATTCACTACATTATACAGGGTGGCACACCAACTGCACTACAATAAGAAATTTAAATAACTTTTTTCTAATCAATGTATTTCATTTATGCATAGAAAATTGAATTTTGTTTTATATAACTAATTGGTTTTGAAGATGATAGACCGTAAATGGCCTCAATGCTCATTCAGGCATATGCGACACCTTAAAAAAATATTCATTACGGGATCGCCTCAATTATTATTTTAACGGACTACTTCAATTCAGTCTAATTCCTTGGTTTCGTTTAGTACACTTTTTGCTTGACATAACCTCATAAAAAAGGTCTGGTGCAGTCAGGTCGGGTGACCTTGGGCGCCAGCGGAAAGTGGAGTTTCCAGATTTTAATTTGTTTGGAGCTCCGCCATAACCGGTCTGGCTATGCGTGCATTTGTTCCATCTTGTTGGAATCAAATACAGTTGAAATGGATACGTCTTCGCCGCAGTTTTGGGCGAAAAAAGACTCCTTCAACGTCTTTAAATAACGATCCCCAGTGGCAGTTGACAGTAACACGACCCATGCGCCACCCTGTACACCTAATGCCGTAGTAGTACCTCATATGTATATCATATAGGATGTACGCCAAATGGCAGATAAAATCTATTAGCTTCCCTCTTGTTGGTTGAACAACAGAGAACAAATGAATGTTGGTAATATTTTAACTAGTTCTCATGACTAAAAATAGACAATTCAGCCGGCAATGTGTAAGATTTGAAGTCTGCTGGATTTTGACTTCATAAGTGGATTTCAAAGGAGATGTATTACACTTCAAGGGAATTGTATTACGAAGACCATTTGACGCATTACAAATGAATTAGAATTAGAATTAGAATTAGACGAATTAGAATGTTGCAAAGGGGTTTTTTGAATTTCAAACTTATTTCAACCCAGTTACTAAGCGTAGTGTCATGTCAGAAATCTGCTAGAGCCACATCGCTGCCTCCGAAAACCATCGTTGCCAAAACAATTAAAGAAGCAGAGATAAAAGTTAAGAAAAAATTTATACAAAAAGAAAAAGGAAAATTATTTTCATTTCTTCCCAATGGAGAAGAACAAAGCAAAGGTTTGTGAGAGATACGAGGTGTGTTCAAAAAATAATGTGAATTTTCATTTTTCTCAAAAAATATTTATTTATTCATCAATTTCTATTTCATCTCCTTCAAAGTAGTTCCCCTCAGATATAACACACTTGTGCCAATCCTCGAAGCAGTTCTCATATGCACTTTTTTGTATATCCTTGAGCTCTCTCAGCCATTCGGTTTTTATCTTCTCCATCGTAGCAAACCGCGGTCTTTTCACGGGTCTCTTCAATCTTGGGAACAGGAGAAAGTCGCAGGGAGGCCAAATCTGATAAATACGGTGGCTGAGGCATTATAACGGTGTTGTTTTTGGCCAAATAATCTCTCACAAGCAAATATGAGTGAGCAGGTGCGTTATCATGATGCAAAGGCCATGAATTTTTTTCCCGCAATTCTGGGCGTTTTATTCGTATTGCTTTGCGCAAACGGCGCATAAGTTCAAGGTAATATTCCATATTTACTGTACGACCTCGTGGTAAGAACTTCTGATGCACTACGCCATGGTAATCAAAGAAAACAGTTAACAAAACCTTGACATTTGAACGAACTTAGCGTCCTTTTTTTGATCTTGGACTCTTCCATTGGGACGATTGGGCTCTGGCTTCGATGTCATAACCATATACCCATGATTCGTCACCAGTTATGTCCCTTTTAAGCAAATCTGGATCATCGTTGACGCCGTTCAACAATTCCTGAGCGATGCTCACGCGACGTTGTTTTTGGTCAAAATTCAGTAATTTTGGAACGAATTTCGCTGCCACACACTTCATGCCTAAAATTTCCGAAGAGATTGCATGTCATGAGCAAACCGATATGCCGACATTCTCAGCATCTTCTTTATTCGATTGTGATGTGATTCGACGATTCTCCATAACAATTTTCTTCACTTTGTCAACATTTTCAACGGTTGTTGATGTGCTGGGGCGCCCAGAGCGAGCGCCGTCATTCACATCTTCTCGGCCTTCTGTGAAAAGCTTGTGCACTTGAAAACATTGTTTTGACTCAGAGTACTCTCACCGTATGGTACTGGCAACATTTCAGGTGTTTTTGAGCAGTTAATTCCATTTTTACACAAAATTTGATGCAACTTCTTTGATCCATTTTTTTTTTCGATAGTAAAAAATCGCCGAACACACTTATTTACGTCTCTTACAAACAAACTAAACATGCTATATGGATAAAACCGTCAACATATCTTCGAGACGAATGTATCAACATAATAATAATAATGGTCGAAAGTCGAATGTACTCGTACGGAGTTTGAAAATTCACTTTATTTTTTTAACACACCTCGTATTACAGATGGAATTGTATAGTGGAGAATCGAAACACCAAAACTATAATCGGCAAATGTTAAGGACACTGATGTTCAAGGAAATGTAAGAGCTCCAATCAACAACCACCGCACTACACACTGCATTCTCTATATTTTGGGTTATCATTTAAACAAAAACAACAAGTGATTCCTTAAAAATATGTTTCACTCTAAATATTTTCCTCTCCAATTAAAGACAATGTCGTAATCCAATTCTACTTTCATCGAAACAAACTCACGAAAATTGTCTCAGTCATATCCAATAAATTCTCAGATTACGCCGTATGTATGTATGTGTGTGCTGTTTCGAAAATTTCATCCTGTGCCACAATATTTTTTTTAAATAAAAATCTTATCTCAAGCAATTATAAATAAACATCTGAATTCCTCTAGGCAACAAACAAAATGAAAATGTTTAACTCCTTTACTACTCTAACAAATCTGTTCTGCAATTCCTCCCCATAGATTTCATACACTTTTAGGTAGAGAACAGCATTCACCGTCTGCCTGGCTGGATGTTTTCCGACTGTTTTGCTGCAAACTGCATATTTATGTGGCTTTAGATAATTGTAGCTAAATGTTGTTATTTCCACTCCTATTATACTGGATGAGGGAGAGATACTGATGAGAAAATATTATGCAGAACAATATTTCATACATAGAAATAACGAAAGCGAAACGTACAAACCGCTCAAGATCTTTTTCTCGCAATGCCGTTGTTATTCCCCATCTGGTCTTATCTTGTCTTGCGTTTGCATTCTAACCAAAAAGGGAGAACAATTTAATTTCAAATTGCCAAAAGGCTGAGACACGTACTTTTACAAATAAAATCATTTTCACATTATTTTCTCTTTGATTCTATGGTTCTGTCGTGACAATTTATAGTCAAGAAATGAAGAAAGTGGTTAAAGAAAAACTATTAAACAATTTGCAACCAATTTTATCTAAATACATAATATTCTTTGAAAACAATGTACGTAAT
>JAHXMU010000423.1:839002-850324 GCA_019455685.1 Philornis downsi
TTATAAATGTTTCATATATCACTCCTTAATCTGTCTTTCCCGATATAACAAAAAAAATAATTTATACCCACTTCAAATCCGATACCACATAATATATAATTGTTGATTTTGCTCTACCCAACTCTCCGCATATGTAAGAAATGCTGTGATTTTCATTTATACTCGCATAACACAATCTTTGCCACAATGGATTAGAAGGAGCGTATAAAAAAGTTTGCCTTATCAACTAATCACAACACGAACCTTAAATTTGAAAAATCGATTTCTTGTAATCATTTCAAGCCAACCATGAATCATTTAGGAAATCTGTGTATTATCCAGACATACAAGTGTTTTAATTGTACTGAGCAAAACTCTTTTAAAACTGTGTATATCCATTCGAAAATTGCATGATGAGTGAAATCTTTGAATTACTTTATGCTCAACATCCATACGTCTGTGTATCTCATCAACTTGTCAGCTTGTGTATCGCAAGACAAACTCGTGACGATTTTATGTAGTCACTGTTTGCTCATTACACCTCAAGGAATATCCCAAATTTCCTCTTTAACATATTTCCTCTTGGCGTGTGAATTTCTGCCGACGGTGGATTTTGTGGCTACACACAAATGCCTTCGAGAGTATCCTGTGTGGTAGACACATGAAGAACACAACACCAACGCCTAATCTAGTTTATTTTTTTATAAATATATTATGCACGCATCCGTGTGTAAATCAGTTTCCGTATCTCTACGTATTGTGTATCTACATTCTTAATTACGTCGATTTAATTCGAATATTTCTCACTCGAGTCAAAGCAAACATCTTCACCTCTATGACAACATCAGCAGAAACTACGCCGATGCAGGGTAGGTAAGAACTTCAAGCGAAATTTTGCTGAGTGAAGATATTTTATGTGTTTCACATATAATAACATACAATATGTTTTAAGCCTTATTGTTCTCTCACTTAAATTCACAGCTAAACAAAAATGTGTAAATCTTAATATTAAAGTGCTTTCCTAGCACAATCTCATTCTTAGGCTGTGTGAAAAGTTAATTAAAAACTCATAAAAATACTTTCCACACCTCCTTGCTAAATGACATTAATAACCGTGAGTCATCAATTTTATGTATCATCACCGTTGCCACCACCAGCGTCATCGTTATTGTCATTGAAAGAAAGAAAGTGGAGCTGGCAAATGGCATCAGTGTCACTCCTATTTGCTCGCTTGATAGAGAAACCACCATAAAAAGAGAAACCACTCGGAATTATTTTATGTTACGAAACTTTTCAATTTTCATCACGTTAATCGATTAAAGGAACTGTAATAGTGCAGAAACTGCTTGAAAGTATCGCACCTAGCCAAAGAGTCGCTTTTGGTTGCAAGATGAGTTTTCTTGGCTGAAGAAACTACATTCCATGTTATTCCCACACAGAATTGTTGCAGAAACTTTATGATATGTTAAGTCTTTCAAATAAGTTTTGTTGAAGGCATATCTTGACGGAATTAAAAGAAGACTAGTAATTACAACAATCATAATCACAGAGTTCATATACAACTAACTACTCAACATATTTTGTCAGTTGATGCTTTGAACTTTTTTAATTAATAACAGCTAGTTTTCTGTGAGAGATTTTTACTTTTCCTTTACTGCTTTGCCAAAGAGAAAGCTGTGTAACAATTACGAGCAGCTACCCCAGAAGGAAGAAAAGTCACTTTGATTAACGAGTTGATTTATTTATTGTATTTTACTTTATTTTTTTTTTTTTTTCTACTGCCTCAGGAAACATCAGAAATCTTACACACAATTACACAAAATTATCTACCGACAAAATAAATGACAATTTAACAAATTGTTGGAGCGCTTACGAATGATTGACACTTCAAATTGTGTGCGATGTTTTATGTGGGGATGGGGATTTAGCAATGGAAGAAGTTATATACGATGTTTTAAAGCTCACAGATCAATTTCAACAAATGTACCTTTTGCACATGTAGATTCCACAACATAAACTTAGTATAGACAAGTTGTAAAAATTATCACAATTATAGAACTTTAGGTGAAAACAAGAATTAGTCTTTCATTTCTAATATTTAAAACAGTCAGATCATTGTTGGAAACAAACCCTTTAATTTTCTTTATGAGGTCCACTTCAGAAATAAATGAAATTATCCAATTTCGCTCCCTTTCCGCTAAATTACATTTTAGTATATTCAATTTTGTTGTACATGGTGGGCCATATGAGTGTTGGCGATTTAAGTCTTCAATTTCTCGATAACGCGTGGCGCGGGGTGGCGGGGGGATATGTCGTTCGCTGCGCCGCTTCCTGGAAATTTAGTCGCCATGGAACCGTAAACGGGAGTGCAGCGTGCATTTTGTGTCCGAGTGTATTACGAAAACAATAAATCAGTGATTACTGCACGACGTTTGTATCGGCATGAACACGCTTTGCACGATTTAAGTGAAGTTCCAAGCGCCAATGTGATACGAAAATGGATCAGAATGTTCGTACAACCGGCTGAACAGTACCAATTACGGTTCGTGGTCGCCCAGTTTCTGCAAGATCAGCCGACATTGTGGAGCGTGTTCTTGTTTCAGTTCAGCGAAATCCGCAACAGTCAACACGTAAGAGAAGTCAGTCTTTGGATGTCAAAAGAACAACTTTACGACGAATTTTGAAACGTGATTTGCATTTGAAGGCTTATAAGATTCACATAGTCCAAGAATTAAAACCCGATGATGCCAAAAACCGACTTAACTTTGTCAATTTGATGCTAGAGCGGTTCAACAATTTCAACAACGTGATTTTTAGTGATGAGGCCAATTTTCACCTTAATGGCCATGTGAACAAGCAAAATTGTCGGTTCTGGTCCGAGACTAATCCCCGACGCTTGCATGAACGTCCACTTCACAGCCCTAAGCTTGTCGTGTGGGCTGGGATAACGTCGACCGGTATTATTGGACCATACTTTTTTGAGGACGAAGGAGGGCATGCGATGACGGTTAGAGCGAACAATTACTGCAACATGCTAGCAGACTTTTTGGGTGCCAGCTTTGCAAGAACTTCAAGGCAATACCTCGAGGATGTGGTTTCAACAGGATGGGGCCACATGTCATACGGCTAGGGTATCCATAGAGCTGCTGAAAAATGTTTTTCCTGGAAAACTCATTTCGAAAAGGGGGGATATTGAATGGCCCCCACGTAGCCCCGATCTCTCTCCATGCGATTATTTTCTATGGGGCTACCTCAAATCGGTAGTCTACGAGAATAATCCGACCAATTTAGAGCAGTTGAAGAGGAACATTATTCAGGAAAGTAACAAAATACCGAGAACAACTTTTCAACGAGTTTTCCAAAATTTGCGACTTCGGTTCCAAGAGTGTCAAGCAGCCGCGGGAAGCCATTTGGACAACATTATTTTTAAGTCTTAAAAATTCCCATGCTTCTACTTTTTAAAAATACAAATATATTTTTTTTATGTTTCGTAGTTTTTTTTTAATTGAATATTTAAACCGCCAACACCCTTATGGCCCACCCGTAATAATGAAATTATAAAGAAGAAAGGATGGTGAATGGTAAATAATTTAAATGCAGAATATATGTATGTTCAAGAATATTCAAAGGAATTCCTCTTGATCACCCTGCCTTAGTATCAACTTCAGCTCGACGTCAAATTTATTCGCCGATTTCACTTTATATTTTATCAGCTTCACACTTAAAACTCAGATTCAATAACCTCTTCACTTGATAATAATTGGAGATTCACATAATTTCTCAAAACTTCCCCCGCTAACTGATAACAATTTCATAATTTGTAATAGTGTGATGATTTTATAACATTCATTTGATTATTTAATTTTTTTATTTGATTTGATTTATTTGATTACATCAAAATGTCAAATGTCATCCCCTAACTTATTACATCATATTTTAGGATTGTTCAAAAACTCTTCAAAAATTTCGATAAACATTTTCCCCACCACAACCACTGCTTCCCCTCATTTTTATTGTATCACAAATTGTTATTAGAAAGTGAGAGAAAAAATGAAATAAGGTGGAATTTTAAATAGTAAAATAAGTTTTCTAACGTGATACATAAAAAGGATAAGGATAAGTAATATTTCTGCTATTAAAATTAAAGTAAGGGAGGATTATGGAGCGGCGGTTGTCGCTGTTAACATCAGAATGTTTCACAATATTTCACTTTTCCGTACAAAATATTTTTAATAAATACTATTAATAAATAATAAATTCGGGTGTTGCAGGAAAATTAGTTGTGTAGAGGGAAAAAGGTCTAATCCTGCATCCTCAAAACGACTGCTTACTAATTGCTTTAGTTGTTGCCAAAATTGTGATGTTTAGAACTCGACACAATGTCATGACTGCTTAAATAGAGCGTTGAACCAGGTTCATTACAAGAAATTCACCCAATTATAAATCAATTATAAAATAAAATAATAATACTAAGAAACGAATGCTGCTAGGCATAATTATCATACGAACCTCATTGAACGCTTACATATTGACGTCAAGCTGTTCATTAATATAATTAAGTGAAAATCCATGTGGAGATGCAACAAAAATATCATATATATTGCTAGTGTACATACGAGTATTATTTGCATCATTATGGCAGACAGCAAAGGAGTCAAATTTTGATATTGGAAAGGACATTTGTGCATTATAATTACAAGTATGCAATGAATATCACATGAATGTTAACATTGCATTCTCTCTAGTAGTAGAAGATGTAATTCATGTTTGGCCATAATTCTAAGAGCTGTTAAAATCCTTTCTTTAGGAGTTATGTTTCAATTGTTCTACTAGTCTCTCGTTATTCATGGTCGGTGGGTCATAATAATGCATTAAAACACCTAAAAAGTTATTAAGTACAATAGAAAATAATGTATTTAAAATTTTCAAAAGTAGTCGTAGTCCAAACAGGAATTTATATAAATGTTTATACGCCTGGTGTTTTGTTTATTTTTTTTTTTTATCAATACGGTATCAATTGTACGCAAATTAATTCACGCGGTTCACTTTTTGCGAGGATGATCTTTCAATTGCTGTAATAAATATATTTTTCATCACCCGTTACAATACGATGAAGTTGTTCACAGGCGAAAAAACAACGCTTAATGTCCCTTGCTCCAACTCATAAGGAACCCAACAATCATTCCCAACGCATGCAATAGCTTGGAAATGACTTGACGGGTAACTCCTAATACTGAAGCAAACTCTACGAGTTTTTGACACGGATCCCCATCAAGCAGTGCCACCAATTCAGTCTTTTCGAAGGTTTTTCGTCTTCCTTCACGCGAACGACCGTCAACATTAAAATCATCGTCTTTAAAGCGTCGGAACCAATCTCGACACGTTGTTTCACTTAAAGCAGCATCTCCGTAAACGCTTTGAAGCTCTCGATGACCTTCAGCTGCCGTGTTCTTTGATTGAAAGAGGAAAATCAATACTTCCCCACATATGACGGTTATTTGGCATAAAATCATACATATTCATACAACCAAAGGAATATGTCGTCCAAAGAAAATCACTATTGTGTCGAGACGATATGTTTACCATATGCCTAAACTTGGCTCATGACGTTTAGGTTATGGCAAAATCGACTAACACTTACAGCTGGCGCCATCTATTGGCAAACAGTTAGTTGCGCACCTAATATTTTTATCAAAAAAATGTTTGACATTATTGAGTCCTCGTGCGATTGTGCAAATTTCCTCATATAACAAAAATTATTTACTATTATCTATTTATTTTACAAAATCAAAATAGATCAAAAAATATATTTTCTTTCTTGAAGTTTGTTTTGCAGCGACTTTGCTCAATTAAGGCTAATTTCAAAATTGTTTTCATTGCTTTGAATTTTTTTTTTAACTATTCTAATTCAGTCAGTTCAGTCTTTAACAAGATTTAAAAGTTGTGCTTTATAATTCATACATAAAAACAAAAATCAGAAATGTTTAATATATATAATTATCGCTCAGTTTGCATCGTGGTTGAAGTACGAGTATGTAAAAAAGCATAACGTGTTCCAAGGCATAACAAGAGTGTTTTTTGGTTCAATGCCAGGTGTACAAGTTTAGGTCTTGAAAATTACTCTAGATTCAGAAGCCACGTTATGCGCCACAAAGTATTAAAACCGAAAACAAAGTGAACGAAGTAAACAAATAATTATGGCCGAATCCGCCATTATGTATGGCAGATGCCAAATATCGGTTTCAGTCAGTGTGAAAAGTTCTAGCAGATTCGCATTGATGGTTATGGAGAAAACGATATTTTAGGGTTAGCGAAATTTGTATAAAGATTATCGCAAGGGGAGGTACTAATTGTCCAGTTATTAATAATTTTATTAAGCATGCAAAATGTTTTGACTGGTTAAAATATTTTAACCAAATTTACTAATTATGGACAAAGACAATTTTTTTCACAATCAAATTTAATCGCGTATTAGACTGTAGAAAAAAATTACAGAGTACAAAATGAAATTTTTGTGAATTCCTGAGGACACTTTCATTGTGAAGGCAAAAACAAAATTTTACAATATAACGTTTGTTGTTTAAGTACCTGAAGATGTGGAACATGTGGCAAAATAGCCAATTGCCAATTGATTATTGGGTGGATCGAAATTACAGTCGAAAAAGTAAACGTAGTTAAGTCCACAATTTCGCGTGGAAGCTACCAGACTAGGCAGGCGAATCTGTTCAACTACTTTTCTATGATAGATTGTGGGCAAAATGTTTTTAATATATTTTTAATACATATCCCAATATTTCGATTGACTTCATCAACTATCATCAGAGCAATGTATAGGAATATAGGAGAGCAAAACATTTCATAACACAATCGAACCAAAATACATACCAAACAATAATTACATTGAATAAATATCAAAACGTCCTTTCCAGGTGCGTCCACTGTGTCAACTATATTTGCCAAGTACAGTGGTTATGTTAGCTGAATTTTGCTCTAATGGTTTGTGTAATTTGGTATTTATTGGGCCAGCAGTCAATTATAGGGAGTAATTTTGTTTAAAGTGGATTTTTGAAATTTTTCATTGCATTTAGTTAAACAAGAGTTTTTTAAATCTGCATTAGCTGTTTAATAACCCTGTTTAGCTTTTTCAAAAATAGAGACCAAGAAAAATGTTTAGCTTTTGATTTAAAAAAAAATGTATAGCTATTGATTTTCAGTTACCACAACCATCTATTACAAAACAAAAATTTGTTGTTTTTTGGGCTTTAGCTTTCGTCGAGAGCTGAAGAAAAACATTTTTGGCTGCAATTGAAAAATTTGTATGTAGCTAAAAAGGTTTTGTCTTCTATTTAACAATTCTTGCAGCTAAAGAATAAAAATTTCTGTCTCTAAAAAAAAAGGAAAAAAAAACTCGTAATTATAAATAAAACTTTGTAAGGCATCAAAAAGATTGTTATAAAATATAATGTGCTACATCTAATTGCACTAAGGAACAAATTAATAGTTACTTCACAATCAAATCATAGGAATACATGGATCAGAATCCTAACTCTAACCTTCTGTTTACAGACAACACCAAAGAAAAATTCAGAAATCCAATCCAATAATGCAATATTTTCTTAACGAAAAAAACTATTGATGAGCCAACCTAATGTTGCAACACATTGAGAATAGCGAGCACAAATACAACCTGTAGTAAAAATTGCCGAGACGTTTAAAAAAGAGATCTAGAATAAATTTAGTTTATACAAGAACAGTCCAGTTCCAGTTGGCATACTTTTTACGTCATACCATTTGATACAGTTTTTAAGAAGCCCCTCTAATTATGGGTGGTTATTAAAAAAAATCTAAGGTACCAACAAATTACTGGAAAAACATTTCAGCCTACATATAATGGACGGGAAGCGAACACTTTTAACAAACTACGGCCAACTGGCGATACTAGTGTGACAACCTGATCTAGTAGAAAAAATGTGGCTCTTACTAGGAATAAGCACGCCTTTTTATAAATGCATATACATATACAAAAATTTATACATATACATATTTGCAATGTAGTTACTAAGTTTTATAATTCCAGCCCTAGTTGTTGGTATTGTTTGATCGAATCTAACATTTTATATAATTACATTCCAATTTTGGTGATTCTAGCTTTAGCCATTTGGTCAGATTGGCTACAAATCTATCAGTCAGCAACGCAATACTTGTGTATGTAGCTTTTTAAAGTATACTTTGCTTCAATTAACTTTATTAGCTGCCTCAATATTCAGATCTAGATTTTTTTCTACTGCCACTTTGTGCAGCCATAGACTTTTTAGACGCCGATTTGAACAGCTGTAGATTTCCCTTAGCTGTATGTAGTCAACAGCCAACTTTAGCTGATTTTGGTTTTTCTTCAATTTGTAGGCTACTGATTTTCATAAATTTTTTTAGCCATTCAAAGTTCTGAATTTTTGAGTTGTTTATTTGAAAAACAATAGCTTTTATATGAGCTTGTATTTTTATTATATGTTTGACTAGCACTTTCTCCTTTTGTAAGCTGATATTCTTTAGAAATTTTGCTAATTTGAAAAAATCTTACATTGGAGCTTTAGCTAAAATCAAGCCAGTCAATAAAACACTGCCTACAACGCATCGTATAAAATGTTATTTATTTTTTATTTATATTATTTTTTCAAAAAACAGTAATACTAAGCCTTTAAAGCCAGAAATGCGTATTACACAGCAATAAATTCCTGAATATCTGTAACGATCTTAAATCTATTTAAATAGATGTATAAATATATATATAAAGGGTGTCCCCCCTTTATTGATATTATCATCAACGTTGGCTCCCCAGCCGCATTGATTTGATTTTGTTTCAGTATTGATGATAATTCGTTTAGGGTATTTTGATGGGAAGATTATTAATTTTTCTCAGCTTGCCCTGTCAAACATTATGTTTTCTTGCCTTTTTCTTCTCTCACCGCCTATTAAAAAATTTCATGTTTTTAATTTTTCGCCGGAATCGCTTTCTTTATCACGAACGAATCGTCCTCATAGTTAGTAATTATTTCATGTGTTGTTGTCATTTTATCAATCGATATTTATGTCGGTGATCCCATGGACGTATCTGTTCATGGGCAGCATCTGGTCGCCTAATTACAAAATGTTTGAATTTCAATAAAATTTGCCTTTGGAATATTTGTGAATTTTTCAACAACATCTTATTTACTACCTTCAATCGTCTATATCGCAAGGGAAGAAGTCCCAAAAGGGGTGTGATTTCTCATAAGTTTTACCAGAAATCATGTTCCTATTTTAACAAACTCTTAATTTGTGCCAATTTTGACTGAATTTATTGTCACCGAATAAACGACTGTAAGAATCTAAAACCATTTCAGTTAAATCATTAATTTATATGGGAGGTACCAGGGAAGTAGAGGGTAATCGATAGATTTTTTCAAATTACTTTAAGCATTGCTGTAGTTTAAGGATAAGGAGTTCCAGGAGAAAAGATAAATTTCAGAAAATCAGTAAATTTTACGGGAAGTATCGAAAGAAGTGAGCCGTTATAGCCCGATTACAATCAGCGGCTTTGTTATGACACAATATTTGGCTGTACCAAGAAGATTCATAAAGATTTACGAGAGTTATCATGTCTACCCCCCTGACAACCAAACAACTAGACAGGTAGACAGACATCGCACAATCAGCTTAAAATATTACGCAACATGTTTTGTCAAAAAATAGTTGCTATTTTAACATTTTTATCCGTATCAAATAATAATAATATCAAAGGTATAAAAAAATTACTGAAATGTCGGTGTATTTTAAGGATTTGTTATGGAAGGTACCCAAAATGTGAATAAATTAAAATATTTCATAAATATTTTAAATAATTCATTTAGTTTTCCAATTAGTTAAAATTTGGAAAACTGTGCAAACATTTGCATACGAAAATATGAATAAGTTTCGTTAAGAGCAAATATTTGTGATGTGCAGAATATTTGCCTACGACAACAGCAAATTCAGCATTAAAATGGTAGAAATAAAATCATATTTTCGATTAGGATTAAATTTTGTAAATTATGTTTGTACTGAAAATTTGGATACATGTTTTATCCTCAGATTACCCTAACAAAAACAGATTAACTGCAACATAAATTCTACACGAAAAGATATTTGACAAAATCCAAACTATACTCGTATATAAAACGTTAAAGTAAACCAATGAAACAGTAAAGTAGACCAAAATACATAGAAATGATTGCCAACTTCTTACGATCTTAATGTTTTATTAGCAGCGCAAACAATTTATTAGCATTTTTCCTAAAACAAAAACAATAAAATTATAAAATGTGCCAACGTCGCAAAAAATAACCACAACCAACGGAAAACAGAAAGCTTTCTGCCCAACATTCAGGATGAATTATTGCTTAAAGTACCAGCAGGAACGGTGCGGTCCTTAAAATAGAATATAACTCACACTATAGATTAATCTTAAATAAGGGAGATTGTGGGGCAAAGACGACGTCGCATCAACACAACAGCAACCACCAAAGGCAGAGGTGGGCCAGATGTCAAAACAAAAACCAGAAACGTTTGGCAATGATAAATATACCTTAAAATTCAAAAAGTCATTGCGTAAATACCTGTGATTCGTAAAATGCCATTGCTGGATTTGAAGAAAAACAATGGAAACGGACATCTTAAAGAATTTACAAACCTGTAACCACAAAATTAGTGTGGTTCTGTTATTTGAAAGAATTTCCATTTAATGATGTTTGTAAGATTTCAAACAACTTTAAAATGGATTAAAGGTTTCAATAGCATTTGTTTTAAATACGAAGGTCTCACATCACAAAATAGACAATCAAATAAAAATAAGGTACACAATTCCAGGAACTTTGACCTTCAGCGGTTCTCCTAAAACAGTGACTACTCCGATGGAACCTTCATATGGAACTTCTACTGCGCCCCTAATTGATTTCATTTGGAGTACTACAAACTATTTATTTATATCCAATGACACATTTTATTTGTATACCATTTCTTTGGCACTCCATTAAATCTTATTAGGCAAATTGTGATATTTGTTAAAAGTTTCTAACATGTAGATGGCGCGCAACAATGAAGTCCCAATCAAATCCCAACCTGTTAACTTTCACTAATACTGAACGCTTGATTTAAAGTGTTATTTAAATAGCTACGTGTAGTGAATATACGCTTTGCTCTATGCTCTAAACTACCAGTGCTAGACGGCTCTAACAAACGCGACAAAAGAACAGTTTTATTACTTTTTCTTCCTTCCACCGCCATTATAAGTTTACATGGATTAAAGTGTTGATGCAAACACATTTCCCT
>JAHXMU010000424.1:0-15629 GCA_019455685.1 Philornis downsi
AAAAAAAAGGAGAAAACAGAAATGCGAGAGGTGTTGTCTTCCATACAATTACCCCACAACCAAAGTACTGTGCTCAAAGCACTGTACTCAAAATTGCTTTTCTAATCAAACAAAAGTGTTTGCATTTGGAATAGAAATGTCATAACTCATGGACAATGTGAAACTACTCGTTATCCTCAACCGTATGTTACTCTTTAGAAAATAATGGGTAGCACAGGTTTGTTTTTGGTTTCAAAATATGACAATTTCCACATTAATGGGTCATCCAATCGCCCAAATGACATCGTTTATAGGAAGATTGACACATAGCAGAAAATCTTAGCCAAAATATTACATTTCTGTAATATAAAAATAGCTATATCTCAAACACAGAGGGTCCAATTGACGAATTCGGGTTTTCTAAAGAGTTCGGACAAAATGAGACTCCACTTAACTTGCTGGGCATGCATCAGTTTCTCAAGGCAACACTAAATCTGTGTTGTAACAACTTCGAAGTGACCAATTTAAACGCCGGACTAGGTTATGCATATGATAGTTACAGTTTAATTTGAACTCCGAAAAATATATTTGTATAGCACCAATTTTTTTCGTAGATTTTTATCATAATATGCAAAATTATGTCGTTTGCGCCATGGGGTGGCCAATTAATATAGTATTTAGTAAGTTTACATTTTATATATAATATTATTTCAATTCCGATTTCTTCACAATTTGTAATTATGTGAATGATGCGTGTAGGATGTAAAAAATTGCTTTATTTTCCATTATTAGATGTTTCGTTCCCTAGTGACAGATATTTTTGGAGCTTTACATTTTGTCTAAATACTTTAGATAACCGCAAATATGAGGTTGTTTTATAGAGTTTTTAAAAATATTTTGTTTTATTAAGGGTATTACTTGGTGGGTACTTTTCTATAGAAATTGATGTATTTTTATGGATGAAAGCTTTACTCCCTAGCCACAGCCTTTCTATATATTTTTTTATTTTGGCAATGGCATGAGCAATCTTTGGAGGCTTACATATAATTCACACCTGTTAAGTAGGTACTTGCAACTACGAGCTCGTTGTCACGATTGAACATTTCGTTTTAGAGATATGGAATTTATTATGATTTCTCCATAGAGATCGCTTTTGATTTTCTACAGCGATGTCCGTAGATTACCAGAAACCAGATAATAAATAGGTCACATGACTCACATTTGTATACTTAGCTGTGTGTTGGGTTTGTTTATCTGTATGTTTTTTTTATCTCTATGTTTTTCCTGGAACTATTTTGTTGTAGTCGCCATTGGTGCACAAAATATAACAATGATATGATGAATGAATGTCTTGATGCAGAGATTTAACTCATATTTTTAAATCAAAGTTTGCGATGGCTGTCAACATTTGAGGGTTTCGTTAGTTTCTTCTCTTTTGTGAGTTCATTGCCAATATAAGACTGAATGTGGGTGGGAAGCCTAACCAAAAGGTAAGGTGCATCACTGCACAGAATTAAAAGTGTGAGTCGTCACCATTTCCCAAATTTACATTCATTTACGAAAAGAGTTTACTATTATAGTTCATGACCTTTGGTTGAATGGAAATGTGTATATAAATATCCCATTGGGTCGATAGCTTTTCAAAAGTTACTTATATCGATATCACCACTTTCGAACCTCATACCTTTGTATAGACCCCATCGAAGATTAATATTTTAGTGTTGGAGAATCAAAATTTATGTTGTATATTTATTATTTAGATTTACTTTTCTCCGCAAATTCCAATATATCTTCTTTAATGAAACTGTCTTAAGATACCATAAAGGAAGTTAAGGTACCAAAGCTGAAATTCCATTGATCTGTTGAAAGATGAAAGTTTTGTCGCAAAGAAGAAATTTTGTAAAATGTGTTTCTGACCGAATGATTCGCGCATCTAATTACAAAAATGTACATTTTGTAATCGCTCCCATTCTGTCAGTATATATTGGAATTCCCGTAATAATTTAAGCTAGGTTTGAGACAACTAAATTCTCGTCTCCTATTCCTATAACTAAATATCCCTTCCACTTTTTCTTTTATTAATTTCTCCATTTCTTCTAATATTAGTCACTCCTGTTATTATACGACTCTAAAAATATTTCTCTTTATTAAATCTCGACTAAATAAACTCTATTGAATTTATTACATCGCTTAAAATGTATTAATTAATTTGCTTAATATTGGCCAAAGGCTTTAAATTACACGACTATTCAATAAATGAATAGTGTTTTTTATTCAAAAGGAAAGTATATTTGCTTCTTCATCAATATTTGCTTCTTTTAGAAAACACATTTGTTGGTTAGAGTGAATATAAGTTTGGGAGTTATCTTTCATGATCCTCCTTCATCTAAACATTTAATAATTTAGAATTTTGAAAGTATACAGATTTTTTTTTTTATATATTCTGGGGAGGAGAAGATTATATGAACAAATAGTCCCCAGACTATTAATAATTACTTTACATACATTAAAAAATAAATCAATTCTTATTGATTTATAGATAAATACTTATAATGTAAAATTACATTTCATATAAATATTTCAGCCATTTCGATTTACGATTTATTTTCTTGTTATCTTACAGAGCCCCCAGCGTCGTGTCGATGTCTATGATGATCTCAATCGACATCGTCGCAGTCCTCACAAAACCTCACGCACCAAACGTCGCGATCATCATGCTGAACATCATCACAACAAACGTGACAAACACGCTGACAAACATGGTGCCTCTGTTAGTAGTCCTAATAACAAATGCAATAGTCCCCATGCCGGCACAAGTTCCTCTTCAGGCTCTGTTGTTTCAGCCGCAAATAATGTTGTGTCTCATTCGTCAGCAGTGGGTGGTAGCAAATCACCTGAACATTTGCTAATGGGATCTCAATCACCAAAAACACAAACTACCACAGGAACACAGGCAGCTATTGGTCTTCTTAAAGCTATCGAAGATACCTATTCGGGTTACAATTCAGGTGATGAGCATTTACAGCCCAAAGAGGGTCAAACAACAGTTGATGAATGGCAGCGTAAAGATGAACAATTTGCCAAATGTATGGCAGATCGTGGTTACATTTTAAAACCAGTTGAGGAAGATGGTGCTTGCCTCTTTCGTTCTATATCTTTGCAGATTTATGGTGATGAGGAGATGCATGATGTAATTCGACAGCATACTATGGATTATATAGTAAGTTATTAATAATTCAAAAAGAGAAATATGAAAAAACTGTAACATGCATTTTGTAAAAAGAAATTTGTTTATTGATCAAGTGTTGTAGGTGTTCAAACCCACTTTTTACAGGTGTCTTTAAAGACCCTGAACACAACTTTCTATTGGTACAGATTGTTGTCCAAAAGTAAAGTATAGAGAAAAGGAGGGGACTCGTTTTTCTACAATTAAACAGTATAAGAAGACACCTGTTTATGAGTGAATGCAATTCGACGAAACCTTTCTATGATTAAGAAATATTTTCTGTTTACGAAGATACTTCCCAATCCCTCCACTTTTATAAATGTGAATTGAATTAAGATAAGACAAAAAATCTTTAAGGATATTCTACCTATCGAAAAATAACTTTTGGACTCTTCATTTATGGAAGTATCTTCTTCGTCTTTTCTTTTTTGATGTTGTCTTCCAAGACATCATACTTACTGAAAAGTCACTTCCCTGAATCTCTACTGATGGTCGATGAAAAGGTGACTTCGAAATAACTTTACTTGGAAAACTTTTCATTCTGTGCCTCTAGGAAAGTGTCTCGGAAGTTTATTTTCAAATAGGCAAACACCAATCTTTACATATATACTCATTTTTCTTTTTTGCTTCTAGTATAAAAATCGAGAATATTTTAGTCATTTTGTCACTGAGGACATCAACAGCTACATTAAACGTAAACGTCGCAAGGATTCTCACGGCAATCACATTGAGATTCAAGCTATGTCCGAAATTTATAGTCGTCCCGTAGAAGTCTATTGTTATAAACCCAGTAAGTTGTGATTCAGCTTCTTTGTTACTATTTGATTTTTGATTTCCTTCTTTCGTAGCACCCATTAATATATTTAATTCTGAACAATCTGACAATGGTTATGCGCCTCTACGTCTGTCATATCAACGGGGCTCCCATTACAACGCCATAATAGATCCTTATAATGCCACAGTGGGTGTAGGTCTGGGATTAGCTGGCTATAAGCCAGATCTACAAACAAAAGAGGCCGCACGTTTAAGCGAGCAACTGGAAATCGAACAAACAATGTTTGAAGATAAGCTCAAAACCACCGACTGGGAGGCAACCAACGAAGCCATAGAAGAACAAATTGCCAGAGAATCGTATTTGCAGTGGTGCCGTGACAATCTCCAGAAGACACGTAATGCCACAGCTACCTCTGCTTCAACTTCAGCTACTGTAACATCTGGAGAAGCAGCCTCTGATTCGGAGGCTTCGCCCTCAAAGTATGCCGCACAACGTTCGAACAATAACTGCAACAATATCAGCACGGTCACAAGTTTGCCTGTAAATTCAGCAAGTTCCTCATCATCTTCTTCAGCCCTAGCAAGCACTAGCACAAATATAGATCATAAATTTGCTTCTCTCACACCTAAACACTTAGCTACGCTTGGGGGACATATAAAGAAATCCGATGACATGGGGTTTGAAAGTGATGACACCGACATGAGCAGTACCAGTTCGGCTGGCAATGCTTCACCCTCAATAACATCGCGGAGTATAAAAGCGAAATCACGTTCCACTCTAAGAGTTGGCAAAAAACGACGACGTGATTTACAAACAAAGTCAAAGTGAGTTTATTGTAATAGTTCTTAGGGAGTCACATTTTCTATTAGGTTAATTTTTTACTTTTTGCCCAGTGATGAAGAAACGTCCCTCCATAAAAGCCCCAAGTGCGACACTGCTTTGTCCCCAACGGATTTGGAAAAACGCTCTGCTACCCCAGATTTTGAACAACAAAAACCATGTACCTCAAAACAATCTAATTCGCCGGACAAACATAACACTGCCGCTTCTTCAACATTGCCGTCTTCCTCTAATACAGCAACATCGACGACGTCGTCCAACTCCAATTCAGCGGCAAATAAGCAAAAGTCGAGTACAAGTTTTTATCAAGAGCTATTGGAGGCTTCATATGCCAATGATGGTAAGTAAAATTAGATAATATTACTGGATGGCATTTTTGTTCTCGTGTCAGGAGCGCAATTTTTATTTAGGGCCACTGTATGAATTTAGCCCAGACAACGTCAACAAGCTTGATGAAATGTGGAAGTTTCAGGGTTTGCTTCTGAAGTAAAGTCTGCAGGGGCATTTCTTATGCAATTGTTTAATCGGCCCTCCATATTCTAACATGGACTATGAAGTGACATATCTAAAAGTTACCCTATACCTCGTCGGATGGTTTTCAAACAAAGCAACCGACAATATTAATGATATTTAACGGATTTAGTGTCCTTGTCGTCCTTTATATAAAAAGCTTTCTAAAGAAATCTTTGTACAAATAACGACTTTCCTAGAAATTAATTTTTTACAATACTTTACTGTCTTAACAACTGCATGGAAAACCTCGTCGTTAGATTTTTCAGTGGGGAAAAGCATAAATTGAAAAGGATAACGACAAGGACAAAGGATATTCAACATTGCAAAAACCAATAAAAATAATATTGCAGAAAAGTTGGAAAATTAAAAACAAACTTTAGAACAAAGGAAAAAAAGTGTAGTTGCTATGTCATTAAACGTTCGCTCCATAGTCGGGTTAAAAGATATCGGTCTACAGGAGAGCACCTTTGCGGCAGCTAAAGTGATAACAACAACAACACGCAGA
Source organism: Philornis downsi (assembly GCA_019455685.1). Lineage (NCBI taxonomy): Eukaryota > Metazoa > Arthropoda > Insecta > Diptera > Muscidae > Philornis > Philornis downsi. The sequence continues at coordinate 5,839 of JAHXMU010000424.1, forward strand.
ACAACATATAACACTTTTCCAAAGGAAGAGATATTTGATATTATAAGTCGGACAAGAAAGGAAAAGGATCCAAGGAGCAGAAGGGGCGAAATTCTCATCGTAGACTTGCTAGTCGTTTATATTTATGATTGCAGTATTGTAATTCCGTTCTTTCTCTCTGAATATGAGAACAAATTAAACAAATCCAGAGCTAATTCCTTTAATAAGTCGGCAAAAGAATCCTCCTTTTCAGCTGTCGCAGAGGATATGTCACTTAGGCTCACTAATCTTTTATTATTGGCAGAGCGACAGTTGTTGTAAGGGTGTAAGCTGTTGTAATGGTCCACCTAAGTCAGCAAGTAGCCATTTTTCTAAATTAAAGTCAAGAAGGAATTCTTCGTTGAGGCGACTTCGCCAAGGACCATCACCTGCTACTGTTGTTAACGCGGTAGTAATTGATATTTTATCTATTGCACCCGAATCACCGGAAATAATTGGAATGGGGAGCCCATGTATTGCTCTAGTGGCTATTGTCTACCAACATCAAAGACGACAAGGGGCAATAATTCAAACGCTTCCCTTAATTTGCTCCAATTCTACGGAGAAATATTCTTGTGAAGGAGGGGCATAAGCAAGTGGGGTTTTGTGTTATCAGAAATAATGTTTGCTGTCAGATAAATTGATTCAGCCTAAACTGACGCAGTCTTTAAAACAAATAATTAAAAAAATATTTTAAAGTAGATGTGTACATGCTAGTTGTAAAAAATAATTTAAAACATGTTTCCCAATATACGAGTATGTGCATGTGCTTGTTTCTTGCGATTTTTTTTTTCAATTTTAAACAAAGAGTTGATTGATTAATTCCTAGAATTGGTACCGAACGTCATAATTTCATACATGAAATAAAGGATTATATAACAGCATCAGCAACGTGCAATGTATTAAGGATGCTTGAAATCGATTCAATTTTGAGCAAAAACCATTGCAGCTGACCGGTGAAGGCATCGCACACGTCCATTGAAAACCATTTGAGTCGGCGCTTAGACTCGTCAAAAAGCTCGATATTTGGGTTCCGCGTGAGCTAAAGCAAATCTACTTACGAAAGCGGATAAACGCTTGCTATTTATTGCTTAAACGCAACCATTGTGATTTCTTTTTGAAACGCATTGCTGTCACTGCGGATTAAAAATGGATTCTTTACAAAAATGCCGATTGAGAAAGATCCTGATCGAATCAAGAAAAACGTTAGCGAACTGAAGCATTCTTCTTGAAGACTGAATTGCAGCAAAAAAAAAAAAGATTATGTTGCCAATTTAGTGGCATTTTAAGATAGCGCTGTTTTCAGGGAACCAAACCATAAATTCTGAGGTTTATAGTCAATAATTGATGAAGCTCGATGGATCACTGAAATAATAAATTGTACAAAGGCGTGATTTTCCACCACGACAAATACACACATCTTTTCAATCCCGGGAAAAACTACTGGGGCCACATTCACTTTATAGCCCTGATCTGACTGTAAAATTCTTTGAATACAAAATCGTTTAATACAAATAATACAAAAACCGAATCGCTTCGAGACCACTTTTTGCTTTCAGAAAATTTACCCCATTGAAAGTGAGTTATTTTTTTTTTTTTTAATAAAAACAGCCTTAGTTTAGTGACATAATTTATTTTCTAAATATGTTTTAGCTTATAGTGGCTAGATTTTCTATTCTGAAGGAACTACCTCCATTTAGTGGATTCCTATTTTCCTTTCAGGAAATGTGCCTACGCTTAGTTTGGCCACATTTCCTGCTAAACAAAAAATACATTAACCCTCTTTTGACATTATGGCAATATTTTACAGGTTTTGGCCAATTAAGCGAATCAGAGCTGCTGCAGCGCGCCATACAAATGTCCACACATGATTATATAGAAGATCAAAAACGTAAATATCTTTATGGACCATAAATTACCTAAATAAATGAGATCTAAACAGTCTGTTCATTTAGAAATACGAAGCAGATACTGATTATAAATCTTCTAAATATTCCTGTAATTTATAGAAAACCAACATCTAAAAAAATTAAATGAAAAATATATATATTTAATATTTTTGAATTTTTAAAGATGAAACAAAAACAAAAAGCTATAATCATGATGAGTGTTAAACTCGAACGAGCATTAAATATTGAGAATTTAAAATGGTAGAAGGGATACGGAAATAAAATGAAAAACCAAAAATACACAACTTTGAAAATAAAGGAAAATAACGAGATTATAAGGAACCATATTGTAATTCACAATAAGTGAACCAATAAACTTGCAATAATTATTTATAATTTAAAACCCTGAATAATAAGTATACATATTTTAAATGCCGAAATTAAAACACAAATTCCTCACACTCAAAGTCAAACAAATAACAAAAACAAACATGCTATTTAAAATCTTGTTCATATGCTGGGGTAATCTTTCACCTATTTTCTTTTAAGGCAAATCGTAATTGGTATCTCCTTCTTTTGTAATGTGGAAATATTTTGTTTATCTTTACGTTTAAACATTTGAAAAGCCGTAAACATTTGAAGTTTTTCTGGTGCACATTATACCTATATATGAATAATACAAGATAAAGATTAACGTTTAAATGAAATACATTTAAGTTGTATAAGTGTAGCTGTATGTAATTTTCTTTTTATAAATTAAAAAAGGATGTCATAAAATTCTGAATAAAAAAATGCGAACTATAAAAACCAAACTCTGAAATATCACAAATGTTCTTTGTATGAGTTAAGAAAGAGTAATAGGGGTTAAAGAACGATGTTTGTTGCTGGCGAATATAATTTCACTCCGCCATGAGGTAAGTCATAGCTTTAATATTATTAAACGGCATCAGCTTTTTCTACAAAATACACATAGCTCTGCTAAGTTGAGTCAGTAATATGCTATTTCTGTGGGGCAGAGTTAATTTTCCAAATGGAAATTGTGCCTCAGTTTAGTTTAAGCAATTTGTCTACTAAACAAATGATATCTCATATAGCCGAGTTAATTTTCTCAGCAGCTAATCTTGTTATTGAAACAAAAATTCTCTGAACGCATTTCTCACAACGAAATTCCATATTAAGCTAATGGAAAGAAAACTCTCTTATCTCATTTAGCGACTCCAGCTCTTAACTGTCTTCGGGGAATTTTTTTTTTTCTTGAAAATAAGCGATGAATTCATGTTTCATTTAATAAATTTGTTTTTTTTTTTATACTCTCAATGTTAAAGTATCCACAATCACATTATCTTGCCCCTTTTCTACTTAAAAATTGTGGGATATCACAAATGCTTATCTGTAACAGAAATACCTTTGTGAGGAGTTTCATATTATCTACCTCGATAATGAGGTTGCTATATTCGAATACAAATTTAAACTTTAGCTATTGCCAGGAAATTAGTTGAGGTGGTCATAAAGTCAGCTACTATCCTTTGTTTTTAAATTTCCAGCATATTTTCAATGCCAAGGTAGTAGGTAGACAAGTAGTTGTATGTTGTACAACATGATAAACAAATAAAAAAATTTACCAGTTGTCTGACACCATTTAACATCTTACATAAATTATCAATGAAGTGCAGAACTGAAAAATTTTTGCCACATATGACATCATTTTGATTTCATCAATTTGCAAAATTTATTGCGACTTTCTTTCAATTATTATATTATCTTATCATTATAACAAAATATCGGATTGTATAAATAACAATTTTCTAGGATATTGAAAATAGTATACTTGAAACCTTCCGTTTTGAGGGAAATGATAAAATTGTAAAGTTGTTTCCGTTCTATATTTATTCATATCGACTTTTCATAAAATATTGAACAAGGCAAAACAATACATGAAAGAATCATGACCATTTTAGATTGTTTCTAAATATCACATGCTGTTCTTTTGCTTTGTTTGATTTAAACACAACCAGTAAGGCAAAAACTTAATTTTAATTTGGAAAAATTAACATAATTTTGAAAGGACGTTTTTAGAATAATAAAAATTAACACAATTTAGGTCAAGGAAATGTATATATAGTCCTTTATATCATCAGTCGTAGAAAAATACGAAAATGCACGATTAGAGCATTTTGAAAATGTAAAGTCCGACTTTAACCTATTGGAAATGTACCGCTTTGACATCAACTCTTCCGTTGAAAAAATTCACCACTCCCGTTGAAGACTAACATTAAAGAAAATTAACTTTAAAGACTTTTTCATACACATTTCAACTTAATGGAAACCGAAACAAATTTACATGTTGATTTTAAACGAGCCACTAGTAAATGTTGGTGTCAAAAGGCATAGATAGAAAATCATGGTAATGAATTTATTGCCATTTTTTATTAGCTTTGTCGACATTTGCCTATTTAAATAAAAGTTACAAATATATTCACATTTGAAGTTTATTCGTCCATATGAATCTGACTCCAAAATAAAATCTTAGTCAGAAAATCTTACGCAAAAAAATTATGGAGTAATGAAAAGTGTTCGCATATTTTCGCCATATTTCAGTAGATTCTGGGCGTTTTATATGCATATTTCAACATTATTTCAAAAAGAAAAATTATGATTGTATGGACCAAAACTAAACAATCAATTACTAATTAAATTAATTAAAACGGCACCCTCTTATTGTTTGATAATTACTAACGATAAATTTGTATGATAAGGAATGTCGTATTGCATCAAGAGAAATCAATTCTCTCCTAAAAGGAGAGCTTAAACTTTGCTCAACCTTATAATATTAACCCGCGCTTCATTGAGGTTAAGGTTAAGAAAAACTTCAATTTGTAGCAAAAAAATAAATAAATGAATAATTGATTTAAAATTTATCTCTGTCCATTTAATCCCGAATCCGTTAAAACAGGGGCTCATTAAACCGGGAGTTATATATTTGAATGATTTAGTATATTATTACGATTTTCAGGTTATCTATTATGACTGAACTGAAAAACTCTAAATACTACTCAGTCTATCAATTTAAGCAAAAAAAAAGTGAATTAGATCAGATTCCGTTAATAAATTTTCCTATGAATTGACCCAAACCCAGATTTCTGGGATAAGGTGTTTAGATTTTGGTAAATTTTTGGCTAAACATTCAGTTTTTTTTTCTGTCCTTTAACCGTAATGAGCCATTACCAGATTGAATTAAAACTTTGCCACTCATATTTAGGTAAGTCACGAGAACGTTTCAAGTTTTGAGGTTTCTAAGAGATTTGACAAAAAATATTCCAGAAACCGCCAAATACAAAAATTCAAGAAAGAAAAATCTGTCTTATTGGTCGGAAACAAAACGATCATTAATCAAAATAAATTATTTTTTTGCTTCTTACAGAGGCCTTTAGAATGTGGCAACAACAAGATGGGTTTACAAAATTTAAGAAAAACAACGCGAAATAAAAAACGCTAAAATACAAATCCGTGAAAAGTCGCAAACGCAATGCCGACTGAATGTCAATCGGGTTGTACATTATTATTATACGAGTATATATTATTATTATTATTATTACATAGTTGTTTGACTGTTGTAATCTTTAATTTCTTTTTAATTCGTTTAATTAAATTTTAATTTTTTACATTCCACTCGTAATAAGCAGCTTCTTTTCCCTAAAATAACTACATTTTTGTAGTAAGAGTAACACGAATTTACAATTTATTATCAAATCATTTCAAATGTTTTAAATTATGTCCTGATTCTTACAAAAGGCTCATTCTGCAACACTTTGAAGGAGATAAAGTAGAAATTATTGAATAAATAAATATTTGTTTTTAATGAAAATACACCTTATTTTTTGCACACACCTCGTAATATATGTAGGAAACTTTTAAAACAATTCTGTTCTCTCCCATGTTACCGAGATTTTGTATTAAGTCTATTCCATGTTAATATTTGATAGCTTATTGATCTTACTATCTGCGGGAGAAGACATTAGAATTTGATTGTCTATTTATAACATTTAGCTCTGGAACAAAATTAGTAACGAAATGTTCACTTTTTTGTTTTGTTATCTATACCAGCTAATTGTTTTTAATTCCAAATATCTAATGTTTATCTGTTTCCGTTTCCTTTGTTGAGTTTCTATGGTACAGTTTGTTATGAAACAAAGAAAAAATTAAACTCCATTTCTATGAGCAAAAAACGAAAACAATTTTCTGTTTCTTTAACAACAATTTTATATATTTATATTCAATAAATTCATAGAAATAAGAACACAATAAGACAACAATACAAGAACAGTCGCAGATGCCTGACGATATGTTTTTTTTTTACATTTAACTGTTATTAACATCCACATTGACACTAAGTAAACAATGACAATTACTGATAAAAGCAAAAGCAAATGTTTACCAAAAACAAAAAAATATTAAATATATAATACGAAACAAAAGAATTGTATTATTTTTTAGGGAATAATTTTGCATTGCTTCTAAAGGTGCTATTGTTGCATGTAAGGGAGTGTTTCCGTTTCTACAGAAGTTGTGTTTAAACAACTTCTACAGAAACAGAAACATTTGCTGAAGCGGAAAGATCGTTAAATCGATTATCTCGGAAGCGATGAAAAAAAGATTGTCTGGCAACAACTGTCCGAAAATCGATCAGTAGACCATGAAATATGATGTCAAGCGATAGGCGAGCAACAGTATACGGTTGTCTTATTACACACAACACAGTGGTTTAAATTTTGGACAAACCGGCAAGAAGGGTGCCGCATTTGCTCATAGCAAAACATAAACGATGATTTCGTTCAATTTCATAACAATGTTTAAAAATGTTTTAACGCAATCCGATTCATTTATGCGTCGATTCATTATTACGAACGAAACATGAATTCGCTAGTAGACAACTTATGCGAACAAACTGTAAAAAAAACTGACTTAAAAGAGTAAATCAGTAGCGAAGAAGGCAAAGAAACGCCTGGCCACAGTTTTTTTTTTTTGCGAAGAAACTGTCAGAAAATTATAGTTAAAAGAATGAATCAGCGAAGAATCAGAAAACGGCGAAGAAACTTATGGCCACAGTGTATTTTTGATGCACTTTTCATATTTTTAAGGGATAAAATTAGACGCATAAAATTGGACTGTTACATTATTGAGCACTCATTGTAATACAAAATGGTCAAGAAAAATAAAATGTCTTATACCATCGGTTCCAAAACAGTCACATTGAGACAAACATTTTGTAAAAAACAAAAGCTTCGGGAATCAAGCATCTGAAAAGTCTGCTTCAGGAGATTGTCAAAATTCTTTTTATCTTTAAGTTGACGCAACTGTCTACTATACTCACGCGGATCTTCGGCGTGATCTATCATTTAAATTGTTTACAGTGTTCGATTTTGTTAGGGCATTTCAACTCCGTGTTGTAAATTTTACATTGAATAAAAATATTGTTTCGTATTTTGTAATGCATCATGTACCGAATCGCTGAAAATGTTACAGGCAGCTTACAGTAACTCTATCGAAAACATGTGGATTAGTGGTACAGTGTATTCAACGCCTTTTACTAAAGTCAACTTTGATAAAGTAAAAACAATGCTAACCAAAATTGTTGTTTATGTTTGAAAGAAAAATTCGCTAAACTTTTTGCGTCTCGAGAATAAATTCGTACCATTTTACATTTGGTTTGGGTGTTCCAGTTCTAAAAGACTTGAATTTTCTTTAAAAACTTAAATAAATAATGGTTGCTGAAAACATGCTAGAACCAGTCGATTCCAACTCCAAATTTATAAAACGCATTATAACTGACGATGAGACATGAATTTATGTGTTTGACAGATTGACATGCAAACTTCGAAATGGCGCCTTCCAACTGAGCTAAAACCGAGTGTTACGCCAAAGCGACCAAGGTAATGTTAACTGACATTTTTCCTTTATTATCGAAATTCTTGCCAAAAAGTCGGGCAGTAAATAAAGATTATTACCTAGGCTTTATGCGGCGTTTGAAAGAGCAAAAGCTTCGGAAAAAGTCTGTTTTATGGTGTTTTTTTTTATCAGTTTAGCGCTTTACGTGGGCAGACCCGATGTAGTAAAAAGTTCAGCGAAACGTTAAGTAGTTATTGCAGAAAGCCTTTTGAACGAACAGTGGACATTAGCAGGAAAAAAAACAATACAATATTCAACAAGTTGGGAGAAACCTTGATGGAATGCTCATTTTTGTTATGTAGCAATATTCGAATGTGTATTTCAACAGTATATATTTGAAAGGTATTTTAATACGAATATTTTCTACGACCTATTTGGAATACATGGGTGGTGGCTTGCCATTTAATTTGCCTTAGTTGCTGCCCGACGGATGTTCGATGGCATTTCCAGCTGATACTTGGGCGAGGTTGGAAATTACGAGCTATTTGGACAATTTTGCAATGGACTCTGGTTGTTCCCAAAGTAAATAACAGAGAGATTTAAATTAGCAAAACTCCATCCAAATGGTAGATGTAAAGTGATATCTCAAAGACTATTGCCGACCTAGTAAAAGAATTTTCACTTTGAAAAATCCGCCAAATTGTTAGGAGAGATACAGTGTCACATTGTTTTATCCATAATCATTTGTTAACCGACATGCAACGCAGCCAATACGGCTAATACTTAGTTATTGTTTCCTTATCGTGTCCACCTGAGCAACAGGTTTAGAATTTGAGCAAAACGTTAGTGTTTACAAAAGCCCTGGTTTATTTCGATTTATGTACAATAATATTTGTTTAGGTTCACAAACACGGCCATTGCCATGACCACGACCGCCACCACGTCAGGGATAACCATAACCACGACCAGGATGACCATAACCACGACCAGGACGACCATAACCACGACCAGGACGACCATAACCACAACGAGGACGACCATAGCCACGGCCAGGTCGACCATGTGGAGGCCTGGGTCTGCATGGTTTTGCAGTTGCGGTTTCTTCTTCGGCTACAGTTGTATCCTCATCATCGTCGTCAGTGTAATTTTCTTCATCTTCAACTGTGGTTTCTTCATCGCTAGCAGCCTCGCTGGTTTCCTCCTCTTCAACAGCAGTGGTACTACCTTCGGTATCATCAACTTGAGCATTTGCTGTAAATGCGAACAGAACCAAGAGGCAAAACAACCACAAGAATTTCATCTTCAAGCTTTAGCTGTCTAAAGACAGATAGAAACTGTTAACCAATCTACTACCACCAATGGATATTTATAACAAATTTTTGTTTACTTAAATTTTACTCATAATTTCGTATTTAGCATTCAATTAATTTTCACGCTAATTGGCGCAAACATTTCTAAATCTACAGCAAATATTCAATTAAAAAAAAAAGAACGCTCATATTATTTCATTTGTTTTATATGAAATAATTAAACGCCTAGTATTGTTTGCAAAACATGTCTCCGTTCTATATTTCTATAGAGGAGATCAAACATTGCTAATTTTAAGCGTTGCTTCTATTACAAAGATAAAATAGAATTTTAAGAGATCTCAGTGCTGATCCCGTTTCTTCTTTTCTTAAAACGTCCACTTAACTTTTTGAGAGATTTCACTTTCACTTATTCTTTTTCACAGAATAAGTCCCAACACTTTTTCAGTATGCTTTCCTTACACTTTTGCACAGTATAAGTCCCATTTATTTAAGAAGGGAGATTTTTTTATTGCTGTCTGCTGATATTTATATTTTTGGTCTTACTCCAGATTTATTGATAATGATTTTAAGTTTTCTTTGTTCTCATTCATTGAAATATGAATACAATTTAATTATTCTTCGTTCTTAGTTCTAAAATTAAGTTTACAGGGTTGCCCATATTCGACGGACCCATGTTTAAAAAAAAAAA
>JAHXMU010000424.1:25183-50710 GCA_019455685.1 Philornis downsi
TTCTGGTTCTTCGGGCGGCGGCATTGGTATCGAAAATGGTTTTTGCTCATGCACTTCACCCAACGTGTGCACCGGCAAAGCCGATGGCACAATATTTGGCGATTCCGGAAACACTAGTTTTATCTTATGCCAATGTCAATGTCCAATCCATGGTATCTGCGCTCCTTCTACAATCTTTAACGAAGCTACCAAATCCTGTATATACGTAAATGGTTCCACTGGCGCCAGTGGCAGTGATGGTGACTGTACAAATGGTTGTTCTGGTGGTAACAGGGGCTCTACTGGTGGCTCTACTGGTGGCAGTGGAGATTCCGGTTCTGGCTCTACCGGTGGTAGTGATAGCGGTTGTTCAGGTGACTGTTCTGCTGGTGACAGTGGCTCTAATGGTGGCAGTGGAGATTCCGGTTCTGGCTCTGCCGGTTCAGGATCTGATTCCGGCATATCTTGCACGAAAACTGGAATATGTGCCGGGAAATCGGACGGTACCATGCTCAGTAATCCCAATACAACGGGTTACATTGTTTGCCAATTCGGATGTGAAATTAAGATGCCCTGTGCACCTGGCACCGTTTTCAGTTCCAGTTTACTGACTTGCGCTTATAGCAAGGACTAATTAGTAATTCAATTACAATAATATAATCCAAAATAAAGCATTTTAAAAAATAAATTATGAACAACTAAACTTTTCTTACTAATAACTGGAGTCGAGTCATTTTTAACATAGAAACTTTTTTGTCACTATTTGATTTTGTGTGTTTTATATTTTTTCTCTTCCTACCTCTAGTCCAGCAAGAGACATTGGCTAGTGTCGATCTGAACATATACTGGCATTCCATGTGAAAAGCCTTGTGAAATTGTGAATCTGTTGTTATTATAATTCAACTTGACATCGTTCTCTTTCCTTTAGCAACGTCGTGGTTTTGCATCTTATCGTCAACAGCACTTGGTTTCTTTGGCATGACGAAGATCACACAATTGATAACAATAGAAGCAAATGTTACTCTTTCTTTTTTCTGTTTTGTATATGTTTTGTTTTCTGCAAATAGCATTTTTTATATTTTTTATATTAGACATTTATAAAAAAATATCACAAATTATCTTATAAATTGCAACCCTTTTGTCATCACTTGGCTTCAAACACAACTATTGAATTAAGAAGAACTGTTTTGTACTCCATATAAATAGCATCGGCGGTGATGTTTCGAAGACAAAACTTCTTATTCCAAGCCGAGGGTGGCAAGAGTTGTGAATATCAAAATTGAAACACACGCGCGCGGTGCTAAATACAGATTTTTTCCGTAAAAATGATGCGTTGGCTTACAGTAGCCGCTGTTGTCGCGGCTCTATTGGATTATTCGGAAGCAGGAATATGCAGCAAGCAGAACATTGGTTTGCGTCTGGCCCTGTCTAGTAGTTGCTCGAAGTTCGTAGTTTGTTCTCCAAATCGATTAGCCAGCATACGAGAATGCCCAAAGGGTTTACATTTCAATCGAGAGTTACAAATGTGTGATTGGCCATCGAGAGCTGGTTGCCTGCAGATGGGGCATGTGGATTTCCATGCAAAGTCGTGCGAATCTTGTGATTACGATATATGCTGTTCCAGCACTTCTATCCCTTGGACCTCCCAATCAACACCTGGTTCTACCAAATCTGTAACGCCGTCAGATCCAACAAATACCTCCCCTACTGAACAGACTTCCACACCAAACAGTTCCGTTATAACACATGCTTCAACCTCGAGCAAGTTGCCTGAGTATTCCCCAACACCATTCGAACAGTCGCCGATACCAGAATCTTCAAAGCCTCCATGTACTGGAAACACTTTTGGACCTACCCAACCTGTATCTGCTATAACACAAACCGTAGCTCCACCACATTCAGGAACGGTGGAATCTACAAAGCCTCCATGCACAGCTAGTAATTCAGATTCTACTCAATCGTCAACTTCTCTGTCAACATACACCAGACCAAAGCCTACTGAAACTGAAAGCACGACTAGATCCAATCCTTCCGAATCTACAGGCACAACTGAATTCAATTCAATTCCTTCGAGTTCGAACCCTACAAAATCTACAGCCACACCTCAAACAACCCCACATGAACCTACTTCCCCACCCTTTCCAGAACAGGAACTATCTACCCCTACGACATGTAAATCCAACGCAACCCCATCTAGTTCAAACTCACCAGCATCAAGAGTCACAACACATGATTCTCTAGTAACTAAGGCATCGTCTACAGTAAAATCTACAACTACACCGAATGTCATCACCGATGCAACAACTAGTAAATATGTTTCAACGCCACCTTACTCAACTGCTTCAACGCCTTCGGTAACGACAACCTGGACTAAATCTTCAACCCCACCATGCACAGAGAAAACTTCAACATCGGCTTTTAATCCTACAACATCGGTTACAACAACAAATGGTTCCATCGACGACCTTAAATCATCAACACCGTCTGGAGAAAGTTTAACCGAATCAACATGCAACACAGATAGTACAACTGATGCTTCAAGTGGATCCGTATCATCGACATCTGAAAATCACACGTCTACGCCGAATGGATCATCTACATCTGTGACAATTCAAACACCTGGAGAAAACCAAACAAGTTCCACAACCAGTGCAATCAATGCGTCTACACCAAGTGGTAACCAATCATCGACGTCATTAGAATCTTCTTCGACATCACCAAGAGTTGTAACCTCTACCAACTCTACCTCGGTCTCTGATGTAACTACTTCACCTACAGGCTCCGATGACAACACTTTGACGACATCTAGTAAAAATCTTATTGTAACATCAACAAAAGCAATACCAGAAGAATCGTCTACAGTACAATCTGCAGGACATCCAACAAGATCCACAATCACTCCAGATGGATTAATTACATCAACACCAAGCTGTTATGAGCCATCGACATCATCTCCAGAATCTACATTGGCTTCTGAAGTTACCCCATCTACACAAAACGATTCAAATGCTACTTCAACCGTTTCTGGAAGATCTTCTTCAACAGCTTCTGAACATCCAACAGGATTATCATCCAATAAAACGCCAGATGAATGCTTTACAACGACATCTGGTGAAAGCCCAACAGGATCTACTACTCAACCTGCCACAACATCAACACCAGGTGGAAATTGGCCATCAAAGCCTGTTAAATCTTCTTCGGCATCTTCTTCGACGACATCTGGTGAATATCTAATCGGATCTCCTACGAATACAATGCCAGACGAATCCTTTACAACACCATCTGTTGAAACCCCAACAGGATCTACTACTGAACCTGCTACGGCATCAACAAGTGTTAGTGAATCACCTATGTGTATAGAATCTTCTTCGGCATCTTCAGAAAAATCTACTTCAACGACATCTGGTGAATATCCAATCGAATTCCCTACTAACACAACGCCAGACGAATCCTTTACAACACTATCTGGTGAAAGTCCAACAGGATCAGCTACTGAACCTGCCACAGCATCTACACCAAGTGGAAATGAATCATCAAGGCCTGTTGAATCTTCTTCGGCATCTTCCGGAGCATCTTCTTCGACGACATCTGGTGAATATCTAATCGGATCCCCTACCAATACAACGCCAGACGAATCCTTAACAACATCATCTGGTGAAAGCCCAACAGGATCTACTACTAAACCTGCAACAGCATCTACATCTAGTGGAAATGAATCATCAATGCCTGTTGAATCTTCTTCGGCATCTTTCTTAGCATCTTCTTTGACGACATCTGGGAAATATCCAACCGGATCCCCTACCAATACAACGCCAGGCAAATTCTTTACAACACAACCTGGTGAAACCCCAACTAGATCTGCTACTGAACCTGTCACGGCATCTACACCAGGTGGAAATGAATCGTCAATGCCTGTTGAATCTTCTTCGGCATCTTCTGGAGCATCTTCTTCGACGACGTCTGGTGAATATCTAATCGGATCCCCTGCCAATACAACGCCAGACGAATCCTTTACAACACCTTCTGGTGAAAGCCCGACAGGATCTGCTACTGAACCTGCCACAGCATCTACACCAAGTGGAAATGAATCATCAATGCCTGTTGAATCTTCTTCGGCATCTTCCGGAGCATCTTCTTCGACGACGTCTGGTGAATATCTAATTGGATCCACTGCTAATACAACGCCAGACGAATCCTTTACAACACCATCCGGTGAAAGCCCAACAGGATCTACTTCTTCGGCATCTTCTGGGGGATCTTCTACGACAACTGGTGAATATGCAGTTGGATCCTCTACTAATACAACGCCAAACGAAAGCCTAACAGGTTCTGTTGCTGAATCTACGACGGCATCAACACCAAATGGAAGTGTATCATCGATGCCTGTAGAATCTTCTTCGGCATTTTCTGGAGGATCTTCTTCGACGACATCTAGTGAATATCCAATCGGATCACCTACCAATACAACGCCAGACGAATCCTTTACAACGCCATCTGGTGAAAGCCCAACAGGATCTACTACTGAACCTGCCATGGCATCAACACCAAGTGAAAATGAATCATCAAAGTCTGTAGAATCTTCATCGGCATCTTCTAAGGGATCTTCTTCAACGACACCTGATGAATATCCAATCGGATCCTCTACTAATACAACGCCAAACGAAAGCCCAACGGGATCTATTTCTGAATCTATAACGGCATCAACACCAATTATAAATGAATCATCAATGCGTGTAGAATCATCTACGGCATCTTCTGGAGGATCTTTTTCAACGACATCACCGCCCAGTGAAAACCAAACAGAATCTGTCACTGGATTTCCAACTGCATCTATATCAAGTGGTGGCGCATCATCAACGACTGCAGGATCATCTCCGATGTCTTCCGGGGGAATTTTTATTGACTCTACGACGTCCTCAGGGATTACTACTTCACAACCAAACCATTCGTCTGCATTCACACCAGATGCTGAAAGATCTTCTACAACGTCCTCGACATATACATCCTCTTCCACACCATCAGGAGGAAACAACACAGGATCTACAGCCGATCCAGTTGAGGTGACAACATCATCCTTAGTTGGTAACAAGCCATCTATCACAACAGTATTTGTGTCGACACCGTCTGGGGGAAACGTAACCGGATTAACATTCACACCAGGGTCTACAGTGGTCTCAGATAGTATTGTTTCATCACCAAACTTTTCGACAGCATCCACGCCAGACAATGGGGAACACTCTTTAACAACATCGGGTGAAAATCCAACAGGATCATCATCTCCAGAAGTTTCTACAGCGCCCAGTGGTTCCAATTCACCACCTAACACACAAACATCTATTGGATATTCAACTTCTGCTACGGTCGCAACTGAAGCAACACCTCTACCAGGGTCATTAACCTCAACTGCAAGTAAATCTTTCACTAGCCGTTCACCTAATCATTTAACCGATGAAACCGGAATTGCTAGTGCAACAACAACGAAAATTTCTATACCCCCACCATCAACCGGAAGTATTTGTGACCCCCTATGTTGCGGTAAATCTAATGGGGGACCCATAGCCGGTGACACGTGCCAACAATTTGTAATCTGTGAAAATCAACGAGCCACTATATTCAATTGTCCAAATAATCTACACTACAATGCGGCAACACGCTCTTGCGACTATCCCGAAAATGCAAAATGTGATAAACCGTACGCGCCACCTTCAGGCCCACATGCTGGCCCCTCGGGAACCCATTGCGCTACTGGGGGACGTTGTGTAGGTAAACGTGATGGCACCATCTTCCCGGATGCCGACAATATATGCAGTAGTACATACGTGGTGTGTCAATGTGAGTGCGAAGTCGAACGATCCTGTGGAGCGCCACTTATGTTTAATAGAAATTTGAAATCTTGTGACTGGCCGACCAGTTTCGGTTGTTAAGGAGATAGCTACAACTAACTACAAAACGAATTGGAAGGATAATGAATAAACTAAGCAATTTACAAAAACGTATCATATTTATTGTACTAAATATTTTTTTTTTTTACTTTAGAGAGGTTATAAGTTGGGCTGTGACTTCGCTTCATTATTGTTGCACTCTTTATTCCTTACATTACGTGAAGTTCAACATTTCTTTGTTGCTTCAACGTCATATACTTACTTAATAAATTTCATACTCTAAATAAAAATTTTGCGTCATTTTTCTTATTATCAAAATATGAATTGGCCTTGAATTCTACGGAAGGCATAGAGAAAAGCTTGGCAGAGGTTCATTCGCATTTATTTTTAGACTCATTGGATGACAAGTATTTAATGCTCAAAATCTTGTCAGCTAGAGTCGAGGTGGCTTCCGCTCAGAGAAAGTTATATTGCAGTCTGAGAATAGAAACATTGTCCTTAACAATATCCTTGGCCTAATGGTCTTAAGTTGTGTCAGGAATTTTAAAATTTTAATTTCAACATTCTTGAATCAGAGAGGATCATCTTATTATAACTCTGTGGAAATGAAAACAATTGTAGCCGAGGAAAGATTTTGAGTCGAAAAGGCATTGCTCTCTAGATTTTCTATCAATATGCAAGAATTTTTCTCGTATTCTTTGATAATGCCCGAGATGGACTTCAAAGCATTATATTTTAATATTTTCAACCGAAACGAAACAATTTTACGTGAAATTTTATAGCAGCCGACAGGGGATTAATAGAAGTTGCAAAAAAATTGTCTAGGTTATTCTCCTAAGCGTTAGATTTTTTTTCTTTTAATTTTTTGCTACGTTGATTGTATGCCCAGCAGTTAATTTAGTTTCTTTCAAAGTATGTTTTGGATAAACGCTCGAAGTGTACTCGTAGATCCGGCATATGTGCAGTTGACAGACTGAATATTGAATATGTCATAAATGTCTTAAAACATTTATGTATAATACTTTGTTCCAGATGCAAATCTTACTGAGCCATTTGTTGCCAAGAGATGGCAGGCCGTCATGCGAACTCTTCAGAGCCTAACGGCTAAGACAACGAAAAAACTGATGTTAATGGAACTGATACTGCTAGAAATGATGCTATTATTGTAGCGCTTATGAGGGAACCAACAAAGATAATCGATTATAACGATATTTCTATCAGTATTCGATCCGTAATCCTGTAATGCGACTATCTGCTGTAGCTGACCCATCGCCATATAAATGGGCGTGTTTTTATCATGTGTTATATATTATATATTAAAGGGAATTGATCAATTAAAAGACCACTTAAAAACATTGCCAAAGTCCTTTCTGCCGCCAAGGTGGCACAACATTCCTCTATACGGATGCGGAGTTTGAGCGCGATTTGTCATTTAGTTTGTTTCCAGTGCTCGATTTTGTCATTCCACTTCAGAGTTTTTTCAATTTTTACAATGGATACAAATATTGAACCAAGGATTTGTCCTATATTTTATATTGCAAATGGAGTTTTGTGTCCCCAGTCACTGAAAATGTTACAGAGATCTTATGAAGAACCGGCTTTATCAAAAACTCGTGCATATGAATGGCACAGCGCACGAGAGCATTCAAAAGCGATCATGGTTAACTAAAGTCAGTATTGCCATAATGAAGAAAATGGCGACTAAAAATCGTCATTTCAGTTTGTCCTAAATTTTATATTGCAAATAGAATTTCGTGTCTCCAGTCCCCGAAAATGTTACAGAGATCTTATGAAGAACCGGCTTTATCGAAAACTCGAGCATATGAATGGCACAGCGCACGAGAGCTTTCAAAAGCGATCATCTTCAACTAAAGTCAGTATTGCCATGATGAAGAAAATGGCGACTAAAAATAGTCATTTCAGTTTGAGAACCAATTCATGTCATTTTACATGATTGTTTGGATATAAAACGCGTTACGGTTCGTCTAATTCCGCAAGTCCAAAATTTTCTTTAAAAACTCAATGGCTTAAAGGCATACTGAGAATTGGTAAATTTCTACCACACATTCATAAAACGCCTTATAACTCGCGGTGAGATATGAGTTTATAAGTTTGACAAGCACACTAGGCAACAAGGCTCGTAATGACACTTTTCAATTGAGCCGAAACCGAAAAAAATACATCAAATTGGATCAAAAGCAGTGGTAAACTTGACTGTTCTGTTTGATTTTCGCAATGTTGTGCCCTCGAAATTCTTGGTAGATGGTTAGATGACAAATAAAGAATGTTATCAGAGCGTTTGAGAGTGGAAAATTCGTCGAAAAATGAAAAAGGATTTGTTGAAAGAAAACTAATGGGTTTGGCACCTCGATAACACACCATTTAAAAAAAGTTGTCATTGTCAACGCCTGTCTGACCAAAAACTCAACAAATATCATGGAACAATCAATGTGTTCACCCGATATGACTCTTACTAAGTTTTTTTCTTTTTACAAGACTCAAATTACAAATTCTAGTCTCGCGTTTATGGTCGATTGAAGATATGAAGGAGATTCCACCGTGTATTCAGTTTGAAGAATATTTTAATGATTGAATTAATTAATCCAATTGGCACTGTGGAAAAAAATATCTGGAAAATTTCCAATTTTTAGAAGAAGGGTCTTTAGACCTGTTATGGGCAATTTTTATCATACTGGACAGATTTTGCCTTTATGTAGTAGACATAAATACAAAAAAAACTGCCAACTTTTTCCTAAGGTTTGAAAGTTTCTTTAAAAATATGCATTGACATGGAAGGCTGCAATTTTTCTTTTTTTTTTTTTTGAATTTTTTCCTTTTAAATTCTTGTACACATTATGAACTACAATTTCTTTTCGATTTAAGGACCTTGTACGTTTTCAAACCCCCCGAATTGTTTTGCATATTTTAGATTGTATGCAAACTTTTAGCTAGTTCATTATTTCCAATAACTATCGCATTAACGCATTTTTGTAGTATTTGAGAAAATGGGCGCGCTGTTGCAGATCATGTTTACGTCGGCTTCCTTTTTTTTGTGAGAATCCTATATTATAATGGCGAAATCCGTACCAATAGCGATTGGATAAGCCAAAGCAAACCTTGATCGTTGGTGAATCGTTGATCCCGGCTTCATATCAAGCTATAAAATGTAATACAAGCTGCTCCAACCGCCATTTAAACATAGTTTGCCTTCCTATAACTCTAAAAACCTGTGAGAACCTCCCTAATATACCAACCTTGGGGTAATATGATAGTATCAATTTCTTCCATACAGATGTTTTTAGTTAAAGAACTTTTATTGCAAATCTATTTCAAAACATACACTGTGCTGTACTAGGCCATTCACATCTTTCTTTCTTTCTTGCCATTAAAATGTAAACTTTTTAGACATGACAAAATCGTTATTCGGTTCTTTAAACAATAAATGAAAAATCTTTCACAATCTTAAGGATAGTGTCAGAACACAGTGATGATAAAGAAAAATTAACTTTCAACATATTCACTTGAAGAGGCTTATTGCCACCTTCCGGGTTCGTTGAGGTCAGCAGACGAATCGTCGGTAGCAATTTCCAATGGTTTGTCGTAGACACAGAGATTCTGGCCAGCATCCTCACATACTTTTGTCTGTAAATTGAAATGCCTTAGTGGGGGACAGATTCGTCGTACGGCAACTTTTTGACGGCAAACATAGAATTGCGAGCATGTGCGAGATTTTCCAAAAATGTGGCCTTCCATGGCATAGTGCGCACACATGTACGTAGCTTCCGCATCAGTTGCCACCTGACTGACAGGTGCTGGTACGGATGTCTGGTCCTTGCACAAAACATTCAAAGGATGATCGCAGATGCCCAGAATTGGGTTAAACCGATAAAAACTTCCACACGAACTGGCTGTTGCGTTGCCGTCTATGCAAAAGAAGAAACCGGAACAGGAACCAGGCATAGGCACCATAACTCCATCTTTTCCCGAGCACACTGATGTCAACCTCATTTGTCGCCTTATCCGTATCTAGGAAAGGTAATTTTTATGAAATTCCACTTTGTCCATTCGGCGTCTAAAGAAAGAAAAACTTACTTTTTTGGCCCCTTCAATTTCCAGACCAAATGTAGCAATTATGCAAATTAGTAATAGTAAACTTTTCATTCCGGAAACGTTTGAAATGCGTATGTCAGTGCGTTCGCAATTCAACTACAATTTATATATTATTTCACCCGATATTTACTACTAGTGTGGAATTCATTATTACCCATGTCCAATTAGAGGAAACAGTCCAGATAGCAGATAACCTATCTGCGTGATAAGAGAGCAATTTTGGAAAATTTATGTGCTCATTTTATCTAGATGAAGTTATGAGGAGGAGATGTAAATCGCAAAAAGACAAATCGGAGGCTGGGTGTATGGGAGGAATGAAAACAGGTAATGTTTGGATGTTATAACGTAGAAAAATAGAGGCTGCTATGGCGACGATTGATGGAATAAATAAGATACAAGGTGTCAAGGTCTTGAGGGCGATCAATCTCAAATAGTAAGACCAGACTTGAACAGTTGATTAAGATTGTTATAAGTTAGTTTTTTTTTCGGTTCGATGTTTGTTTTTCCTGGTTGTTACCAGTCTCTTCTAACTTGTTGAACCATTTGCGAATAAGAGGATTGCTTGGCGTATCATTTAAATTGCGAAAATCACAAATATTGCAGAATTTTCGGTACACTACAATTGCCGAATTAACGTTTTTGCAAAATTCTCGCAAACACAACCGCGGTTCGCAGCCGAAAAAAGTGTCATGGCTACTGAGTACTCAAAAGCCGTGTTATCGATTGAAATTCTGCCTGCGCCGCTAGGATTCGTTACGTTTGCATGGTAAGCTAAACATATATAAACTTTGTTTGGAAATTTTCTTTTGAAAATTTGGTTAAAATTTGGGTAAAATTGGGGAACTCTTACATGTGACGCAACTAGGTTAAAGGTCGTTCATAAGCAAATATCGGCAAAATACTTAATTTTTATATAGATTTTCTTTTCTTTAAAGAGTGATAAAAAATTATGGAAAATGTAAGCAGGGAGTTGACAAAAAAATTCAATTCAATTTTCCCATTTTGAGGAAAATGAGATATTTTAAACTTACATTTTTACATTAAACATAAACGCCTTCAAGTAAAGTTCCATACGCTACCACTAAAATATATAACGATATTCAAACTCATTAGCTTCTTGATGGAACGGAGATCTCGGGTTAAATGTCTAAGTTGGCTTGGTCCTCTGATTGAATCAAAAGTCCTGCTACAGATGAGCTGAAAATATTGGTAGCCGGCATATGTCAATTCCTTGTAATTCAGATTTAACGTTTACGTTTTAGAATCGAATCTTAAACCCGGTTTTGGGAACCAATCCAAAGAAAGAAAGATTAGAGAAGTGGTTGTGGTGAAGAATGGAAACCGATTACCACGAAGTTTGTGTTGAAAACTGTGAAAAATAAATAATTCTGTATTATACTTCAGAGATTTTATAAAGCTCTGATGGTCTACATGAAACTTATTTTTCAGGTATCTACTGTCAATATACACAAATTTCTAGCTTCCTATACAAAGAAAGTCAAATTATTACAGCCAGACTTTATTTTATGTTTTCGTGTTTCATATATCAGGTATCTACTGTCAAAATACACCAATTTCTAGTTTCCTATACAAAGAACGTCAAATTATTACAGCCAGTCTTTAAACCTGGTTTCAAAGAGCGTATTTGTTACGGTCCTCACTAGTATATTTCTATCACTTTTTTTTCGAATCGCTTCCCAAAAGCGACTTTAAAACCCATTGCCAAACCATGGGCGCTAGGTTTTAGTAAACCTGTCAACTAAAAACATTTCAAACTCATTTCTAGCAGTATTTTTGATTCAGCAGCCAAAATAATCAATTTGTCCATTTTTTCGAAAGGTCATTCAATTAGACTCATCGTACTACCCTAAAAGAATTGAATTAGTATGTTGTAACGTACCTTATTGGCAACGTACGAGCTTCCGCTAGAAGATGCATGCGTCCGATTTCACATTTTTGACGAAAGCTGAAACAGGATTTACAATTCACATTTCACAATGAGATGTTCGTCAGCCAGTAATTTGCCATTTAAAGGTTAATAATTAACGTTTTTTATTTAAAGTTTACTTTTAGGCGGTAAAAAAATAGTCTAAAATATTGCTAGCGATGAAAAGATATGAAAATGAATATGAATGACAACCAATGTGTTTGTGTGTTTATGCAGTATACAAAGGGCTTTGTAATACAATCGCATATATAAAGGGTGTCCAAACAAGAACGCAAGATTTAAATTTG
The DNA here is from genome assembly GCA_019455685.1 of Philornis downsi. Lineage (NCBI taxonomy): Eukaryota > Metazoa > Arthropoda > Insecta > Diptera > Muscidae > Philornis > Philornis downsi. The sequence goes on from JAHXMU010000424.1 coordinate 37,390, forward strand.
GAGCCATTCAAAGTGTCTTTGTTTGCCATTTGAACAATTGTTATTACTTGCTAGTAGAAGGTACGAGGTCAGTAAAAATGAAGCGCTACACGAATGAACAACGCATTCTCATTGTGAAATTGTTTTACCAAAATGGTGATAGTTTTGCGGCTACAGTTCGCAAAATGCGATCAATTTGGGGTCACAATAATGCTCCAAAAGAGTCAACTGTAAAGAGATTAATGGATAAATTTGCCAAAACTGGGTCTGTTGCTGATGTAAAGACAACAACGCGCCTTCGACCAGGTCGATCGACCGAAAATATCGCAGCTGTACGCGATGATGTCGCTCAAACTCGATCCACCTTAGTTTGACAACGAGCTCAACAAATTGGTGTCTCCAAATCCACTATGCAGCGAATTTTGACGAAAGATTTGCATTTTCATGCATACAAAGTTCAATTGACTCAGGAACTGAAGCCAGCTAACCATGGACAGAGAAGGGAGCTCGTTAATTGGGTATTGGAGAGACAACATGAAAATGCTGATTTTGCTGATATAATCATCTTCAGTGACGAGGCCCATTTCCATCTTGATGGCTTCGTCAATAGGCAGAATTGTCGCATTTGGGGTGAGGAAAATCGTCGAGTGATTCACGAGAAGCAAATACATCCTCAACGTGTCCCTGTGTGGTGTGGATTTTGGGCTAGAATTGACGAAATGTATGTGGAGGGCATGTAGTTTCAACAAGACGGCGCCACATGTCATACAGCCAGAGAAACAATTCAATTGCTGCATCAGCCATTTAAATCTTGCGTTCTTGTTGGGACATCCTTTATAAGTCAGAGTTTTTTATAAAAGCCAATGAAATCCATCGCCATGAGAAGAAATTAAATAAATGTTCAGCCATCCACAATAGGCACTAAAGATCAATGGTAATTAATAAAGTTCAATGAGCTTAAAAATCTCTAAATTATATGGATAACTGATAGTCAGTTGCATCCCACAAAGATATTCAAACCTACAATTAGAAAAACAAATTGCTTCACATGGCATGAAGGGGATATGAAAGAGCTTCTCACGTTCACCGAGTTTAGACCTGTTTTATATTTGAACCCACCAAAAATCAACCTACTGTTTTTTGAAGCTATTGCATGTTTGTTTTGAGAGACTTTTTCTTGATTCGGCAATTATTCCACTACTTGAAACGTTCACATCGAGGTGGCCACCATTCAAAGAAAAATAAGCAACTGTGTAAGGTCTCCAAAACACGACCATGTGAATGATATTCGCGTATACTATCCTTCATGCAATGATCGGTTACCAAGCTCACAGGTAAGCTGTACTATATTTTACTGGGGATGGCGCTCGGAGTGCACCCAATTAAAAATGCTGGTATTTTGTCAATTTTGATTTTTTTTATCAAAAATAAAAAACTTCAATATGTCGTAAAAGCCGTTCAAAATGTATCGAATCAGTACGGAAAGGAATGCACGGAACAATGCAACAACAATCTTTAAGGCATTGACCGTCTCATAATCTTCAGTTTATACTTCGGCCTCCAGAATGGACCATATGGAAAAAATTCCTTGTATAACTCCGGGGAATGTGGTGGTCATTGTTATGAAGAAATGAGGTTGGCAACTTTTTCTTGCAAAGAACAAACATGTCTTTCACACATAAATGCTGTAACTTTTGCAGCGTACTACAAAGCAATAATCCTGTTGTGTTTGAATTCAATTTCAATAACTTTTTTTTTTTACTGCGACTTAAAACGATAGCTTCCATAGGCTTGTAAACAACGTAATAGATTAACACTTGTCAAAAAATGAGTGCGCTGTCCTTAGCCATTTGATTGCTTTGATGTTGTTAACAACATCGAGCGCCTACCCCCGTACATCTATAGGTATGTGCAAAATATAACTTAATTTCGTGAATAATAACATACTGCTAACTTGTGCAGGAGTATTGCATCTTAGAACTCACAAGGGAGCAAGCAGCAAACAAACCTATTAAAATATTGTTCAAACTCAGAGGGAAACAGAGGACTGGTAAAAAAGATTCTCAATGGATTATTCGTCAAAGAACCCCTACAACTTGATGTTACAAGCTAACATTAAAAATTTACTTTTAGGCTGTAGAAAAAGGCGCAAAAAAGAAATAAGTATACATAACTAGCGATAAGGAGATGATAAACCCAATGAATGCAATAAAATATACTGGTATGGATAAAACCGTCAACATATTTTCGAGATAACATAAAAAAAATAATAATCAAAAGTCGAATGTACGTAACCCGCGAAATTTTAAAATTCACCATATTTTTTGAACACATTCGTACGACTAATTACTTCCATATCAATTGTTAATCATACTGATATTGATTTGGTATATTAAGTTTAAAGTCTACGTCCCATTAATAATGTTCGATTTTCAATTGTATGATTAGTGACCAATAGAAGAAACCCAATTGTGAAACACATTTTTCGAGCACGGCGGCTGGTATATCAAAATATCCAGTCAACCGAAAATGAGTTTAGCCACTGGACATAATTTTTCGGTGAAATCTTCCTCTAGTTTTCCTAAGGACAACTAACCGAAAACTGAACTGAAGGTCTAGAACCTTTCAAACAATGCACGAATTTTGATATTAAAATCGTGTAATTTTTAAACGTTATTTAAGTGTAAGTTTTTACATGATGAAATGACAACCTCAACTTGGCATGTTTCACTTTAGCAGATGTCACGAATCGGTAAAGAATTGTCAAAAATTTTACATTGAAAAACCAAGCAGCTATAAAATCACCCCCTATATGAACTTTGCAATTTCTGTGGTCACAACCCGTAACAGCCGAACTCGAGTTGGGACACAATTGAGTTATTAGCACCATCGTATTCAGCGTATCTAAATTTATTTGCTCTAAGTTTTTCATGTTTGTATCTCTTCTAGGAAGGCAATTAATCCTAAAAAACCTAATAGCTTAAGTTATTTTTCTAAATGACTGTTTTGGCATAACTGCCTAAGTCAATTTAGCATTACAACAAATATAAACATTATTTTTTCATCATTGCCTAAATCAACTTAAGTTTAAACTTTATGAATTCTTATACTGGAATAACAACCTAACTCAACATGAGAGATCGAATCTGAAATATTTTGACATAGAATAATAATTTATGTCAGTTTAGACGCACTTAAAGTTTTTTATTTAATCTGGAATAATAGCCTAACTCAACTTGAACTTTTTGACTTTCTTTCGTTCAACAATTCATAAGAGCTTAAGTGTCTTTTTCGATAATATCTTTTGACTGCGAGAATAAACAACTATTTTTTGTTAACAACTAAGTAAAGGAATTCGTTTCCTTGGAATCTGTAGCAAAGTTTTCCAAAAAACACCTTCTCCTGATTTTCAGTGAAGATTCAAAACTTTAAACTCCTGTACTGAAAATATTGAAAAACAGACTTAGGCTGTTATGGGTTGTGACCAAAGATTTTTCGAGTGAAAATTTGTTAAATTGAAATTGTTCCCCCTTGTATCTGTTATAAGCCATTTTATATTTGTTTCATTTAGTACATAGGGGGCAGATTTTGTGAGAAAACTGTACAAAATTTCTGATTTGTTCAAAGTTTGTCCATCAGTACGATAGAGTAAAACTGTACAATAGAGAAATGTCTAATTTACTGTAGGCTGCCAATTATAAACTACTGGGAAAATATTGAAAGGAACGCCAATGCAATTGATTTTCAGTTCTTAGTTCACCAAAGGTGAATCGTTCAATTTGTATTGAAGGTGCTGGAAAACGTAGCCCATTTTCATTCTCATATCTAAGAGAATTAATGAGTATCAAATTGAACTGCATTTAGTGTCATTGAGGGAATACTATGAACTAAAGAATAAATAAATGATTAAATAAGAGGTACAAGAAGTAGTGCCATGAATTCTAACAATATTGAAGTTAAGCATTCACAAAACCATTTGAGTAGTTTTTGAGAACAAAATCTTATCTTTCTAACACCATCTAGCGTAATCTGGTCACACCTATACAAGGCGAGATAAAGATTACTAAAGCCGTCTACTGGAAAAATAATGAATTTCTTCTTTCTTACCATATATCCCAAATTGACTTGGTCTGACGCATCGAAATATAGTGATTATACTGTCTGGGCTATGTTGGTCAAAACGCTGCAGCAAAAAAGGTGTTTGAAAACCCAGGTCCCAAAACTTGGCGTAAAGAATTGAAGAAGGAACGCAGAAGATCGAAGGGCTTATAATTCAGTTTTTGTGCGTATTATAAAGATTCCCTGCAGCCTACCATTCTTTTTACTGAAAAATTAATTGAGATATTACTAATAGACTGGCAAACACAAAATACCCGATGTAATTTGGAGAACTTATCAAACTATTTCTATTATCAATTTGTTTCAACTCATTATGAGCCTTAAATATTGGCTTAAATTAAAATGTAATTAAATCATTTTTAGTGTATTATCGGGCACCGCTCATATAACAAAATAACGTATTAAGCACAAAATCAGTCAATCAGTTACAATTTAATAACTATACAGCTTTGATATCGTTTAAAAAAAAAAAAAAAAAAAAAAAAATAAAGAATAAAGAATAGTACATATATAGGTATAAAAAATGCTTGAAAACCCTTAGAAGAAGCTTCCGCCTATTACAAATCTTTACAAATTTGTATTGGGTTTTAATAGGATTGACGATATTGCAACGATTGCCTCTTGGCTTTGCAAAGAAAGAACAATAATTAGTCAAAGTATTTGGCAAATATGTTACAATATTTATTTTTATATATTTATTTACAGATATTAACATGATATTCTCATTTCTATACTTTTTCATAACAGCGATTTATTTCAACTAGAGAGATAACGTTTGAAAGTGAACAATATGCATTTATTGGTGGCAGCAATAAAACACAATGCTATAATTTTTAAAACTACAAAGAAAATTACCTATCAAGATCAATTGTGATGGAAGATAGATATCACCAGGGTGATAAATAAGACCTAACAACCAATATTTACGACCTCTAAGATGTAAGTAATCGATAGCTGTTATACCAATAATAATAACAATGGCAATAACACATTAAATATAGACTAAATTTAAGTCTACTTATATATTTTTTTTTTTTTTTTTTTGTTTAGCGGGCTGTTATCAATTTGCACAGTTTCATAGAAACGTTATGGGAATATATAAATTTCTTGGTATTCATTCATAAACCCGAGACATTTATATTTATGGTTCTGGTAGATAAATATACCCTACGCTCGGTCGAAGACACCCGCTGGCCGACAAACTGGCTGTCTGATTCGGCAGGAACGGGTTCACTTCTGACATATATTTACCTCAAGAGATTTATAAAAGTATAAAAAAATAGCGGGGATTAGCTTTCGTTTCCAAAGTTTATTAGAGATTATACCTTGAATTAAATACAGGATTATGTGTGGAGTATCAGAACTGACTTGAGTAAATCAAATAAATTCTCTAATAGCTCAGTCGACTTAAAGCACTTAATCTCATTACAATTGAGAACTTTACATGTAAAAGTCTCAATTGCAGTGAAAATGATGAAGTTAGGATTTATATCTTGGAATTTGCAAACGTGGGTTCTGGGCATAAACACTGGCCAAGCCACACTTTATTCTATACTAGCCGTGAATTTCACTATAGGGCTTCCTAACAATCTGTGTCCATTTAAGTTTATCTATTTGAATGAAACCAAATATATAAGTTTTCTTTGCGGTCCAAACCATTTCAAAATAATTTAAATAACATTCCAACAAAAAGATGCATCCAAGGAAACAGAAATTCGTAAAATGTTTGAAACAAAGTGGTGAAAATTTTCACCACCAATAAACCTAACATAAGCTTGAGCAATGGAACGATGTATTTTTAATATGGTGTGTCTGCTTCCATTTGCTTGAGAGTAATGGAAGTATTGAAAAATCACTTCTTTTGGTGCACTTTTTTCATTAAGCCAAAGAAATTTGATTTAATGTTTGATTGATGTTTTCATAACAAAAATAGTTCGCAAATAGTTTTTGTTCTTTTTTTTCAAATATAATCCCGAATAGACATCCTATACGTATGTTCTTAACAAAACGAACATAGCAATTTCCTATAGAAAACTGCTTTAAAAACCTGAGTTCGTATCCAACAATCCAGTGGTATAAAAACGTTTCATTGGAAAGAATAATTATGCCTATTCTGTTTGAATGACTTCGAGTTACTTGTGCTGCAATAAGCCAGCCCAATATACCTTTGGCTGTGAATGGAAATATTTTTTATTAAAGTTGTTGTTCAGATGTAAATTTGAAATTCTTTCTCCATCCTGATTTCCATCGCGTGCATTCATGGAATTTGGGTAAATTAAGCCAGTACAAAAACTGCTAAAGATTACTTTTTTCAGGATTTTCGGCATATTTAACATTTATGTTTTTAAAAGTAAGATGCGATCGTGATTAATGGGCACGGCAAGGTATGATTCTAGTTCACATATCCTTTAATGGAACCATCCTAATTACGGGCGTGTTTATTGGAAATACGGAAAGATATAACATTTCAGTGGAAACGTCAACTGAATAAGGAGAAATAGTAGAAATTATTTATATGTAGGTGATAAAAACAAAAAATTGTTTTTTTTTTCAAAGTGGCATTTAGGAAATTTATCACATGTGTTTACTGACTTTCTTAAGAATATACTGAAAGAAAAAGATAGGCACAAAATTCGACAGATCTTATAAGTTCGACCGGTTGGAAGCTGTTACCTAATTTTTGCAATAGAAAATCGTTGTTTGTTTTTCGCTTTGCGCACAAACAGGCCAGCTCCTTGCAATCATATATAAATTGGATTTTGTCCTCCCAAATCTATCAAGCTTTAACCTATATTTTTTTTAATTAACATGCAAATGGAAAACCTAAATTAAAACTAAAAAAATACGAAAAAGTTTAATTTTCGAAAATGTTATTAAGTCATGTTTTCTCCACCAGAATCAATTTATCGCAGTTGTGATATTTCGTGAACGTAGTGTGAAAAATGCGATCAAATTTAACCGTTTTTCAGCAAAAACTCATATTTTGTACATTTTTTTTTAAATTTTCTATGCCAGGCTCACAGTTTTAGCATGCCACAAATGCCAGAAATGTCCAAACATTATATGTGTGGCTTTAGGATAATGAATATTTTTAGTATTTTTCCATAGGCACGCGCACAAATAGAGTAATTTTATAAAAAATTATATGAATTGGAACAGGTCCATCGAATATCTATACAGCAACACAGTGGTATTGTATAGATTATTATTATTATTATTGTACAGATTATTATATAGGTATTATATTTGTATAATTATATATGTATATATGTATGTAGGTATTATTATTATATTTGTATTTTTGAAAAAGTGTCATTTTCCTTTTTTTTTTTTTTTTTTTTGTTTAACCGGTTTTGAAACCAATCTACCCTTGAATGTGAGACATCGTCGTGCAGAACTTTAGAACTACTACTACGTATGGAATAGCAAAATGAGTCTACCTTCCACTCCATAGTGTTTGGTTTATGCGATTTGTGCCGCATAAACAACTGGTAAAACTGATCGTACACCACCTATCGCAAGTTAATTGTACTATTCTAGAAATCCCTATAGAAAGTTTGGTTTTCTATCTTACCATTGCAGTGAAATTCGTTTAGATGTTTTTTGCAATTCTTCAAGCATGATGTCAATATAGGTATATCTAAAGTAAAGAAAAGTGCAAAACGTAACCCGATTTTCAGACAGTGAAATTGTTGTCATAAAATTCGCTTGTATCCCAGAATGGGATGTACGAGATCTTCTCACAATCAAAGAGCTTACATGAATTCTATTTTTGAACCTATTGAAAGGGACCCGCAATTTAAAAACGACTCCGCACACGATCACAGTTTGCTAAGCATTTACTAGACTTATCGGTTACTCGACTATTCGAAATGTTCATCGGACACAACGAAGTGACCGGCGCTTAAATAATTATGGGTGGGTGTATCGGATGAACTCTTGATCATGCGAACGATAGTCGAATGTTTTTTTTTAATATTGATTTTTAATATTATTATTAATTATTATTATTCATTATTAATTATTATTATTATTATTATTTATTATTATTAAAATTTTTGAACATTGCTTTTGTGCTAGGTGTCGTTTCAAGTGTGCTGATATTTCCTACAAAAGGTTGTCGTGGACTCACCATTTCATATAGTTATTAATCCATCACTTCCGAACCCTTGGAGGCGTAGGAACATTTCTGGTCTTGTCTATCGCTTGCTAGCATACATTTTTAAAGATAATTTAATCACTTTTTGAACTGATTGCGAGATTTTTTTAACCGCTGCTCATTTCCCGGGAAGTACCGCTTATCGCTGACGATATTTTTTCCATGGGTTGTTTCCGGGCAAGTGCTCCACTCATGGCCGATAATATTTAATCACATTTTTCTTTTGGGAACTAATACAATTTTTGTTTATTACTAACTGGTTACCGCTTTTATAATTAAAATAATCAGCGGTTTTAAGGCCTTCAAATTGTCGATATAATTGAAGTGTACATTTAGTTTTTAGCGACACCTGAAGGAGTGAATACGTTACGTTGAAAACGGTTGGAATAAAAAAAATAACAAAAGTGTTAGCAAATCCAAGTATGAAAAAAGGTATATTTTGTGAGTGGAAAAATCAAGTGTTTATAACTTCTGCATCGCAGAAAGTGAAACGTTAAAAATAATTGAAAGCCACCGTGACAAATTTAGTACATATTCAAAAAGTGTGGAGGAACCACAAAATACATAATTTTAAATCAAGTTTATATGCAATCATAAAAATTTTAAAGTTTGGATTAACGATAATGTTCACAAATGTGGTTTTAGGGGAAAACCCCCTAATTTGACGAAGGCAAAACCCCCATCAAAAATAAGTTGAAGTCAAAGAATTAAAATAAATAATATGAAAGTAAATGGAATATATATAAGAAAACATTGAAGAAATCTTTCTGAAAATCGCCTATTTTGCAGCAGTAGCTGTCATGCATGACATACAGCTTGCAAGCCTCTGCCAAATAAACATTTAAACCAAATCTTGGTCTTCGGTTAACCAATTTTTTGAAAAAGTGGGAGAAAATTGGATAGAATTGTCTTGCCGTTGTTAGTTAACCTCAAATCTAAAACTTAGGAATAATTAAGCTACAGTCAAAAAAACTAAATCTCCTTGCATTCCATGCACAGGAGAGCTTCTCACATTCTATGAGCTCACGCCCGTTCTACTTTTAGGTGGATTCAACGTGACCTACGGTTAAACGACGATTTTGTGATGTCACAGTTGGAGCATTTGCAGAACTTATCGATAACTCGACTACCGCTCAAATATTGATAGCTGACTGTATAGGGGATTGACCCGCAATCATGCGAACGATAGTCGCATATACTAATTAATCATCGCGCAACGGTCGATCAGAAACATTGTTTGTTATTTTTGATTGTTATTCCCATAAAAAAAAACTGATATTCCTGTTTGTACTAGAAAATACAGTTGGGGAGAAAGCCTTAGCCAGCGCGAATGTTTTAGTCTCGATTCGTCGGCCATAAACGTTTTCAAATGAAATCGAACCGTGAGGACAAAATAAAGAAGAAATGTAGGACACCATTTCACATGTTCGATGAAAAATTAATAGTTTCAACAAAAAAATGCGATCGTTGACAATGAACTGTTAGTGAAACACCTAAACTCCTAAACACTATTTGGCTCAATCCTGTATGCTGTGTTAAAAAATGTCCATCCAAGTTTCTGTATCAACTCTTATATTCCAACAGAAAATATGTGTTTCCCAACATCACATAGATAAAATGGTAATAGTTGAAAAAAGAATGATAAAGCCGAAATTTGTATTTTTGTACTTCATTACGATTTGAACTCAGAGCCTACAGGTATTAAATTTTATCTATTGCATGTAGGGTCGTGTTAATAATTTTATGTGGAAAACTAAAGCCAATTCTATTAGGCCTGAATGGACCTGATCATTGAGCACATATTTAATGGAAAAGATCCAGAATTAAGCTTACCTTCTAGGGGAATCCCCTACAGAAAATCCTCTACATGCGAAGAAAGCCAAACCAATAAGCCTTCTTCGCAGAATGAAGTAACTCAGAAAGAGGTAAAGACCGTGAAATAAGATTGAAAGGTGATGGACAAGTTTTTTTTTTATTCACATCTCACAATTTACTTCCGTCAAATTTCGGGGCTAAAAGCGATAAATAGTCAAGCGTTGTGCATCCTAACAGGATGTATTAACATTTTAAACCAAAACAATGCACGAATTCACACTTGCCAAGCATCCATGGCCATCCATCCCGCTGCTAATCGTTTTTTCGTCCAGCATATTTGTTAAAATAATACTTCCCTGGCTATCCCCAAACAGACAAAAACTTAGTTTTCTTAAACTTCTTATTGATTTGTGCAGCCATCAGAGTTGCTGTAGTTTCCCTGTAAATGCATAATTCTTTGGCTGACAAAAAGGAGTCGGGTAGGGCTGGAAGTAGAACCCCACCAAAATAATGTTATATCTTTTTGATTTCCATTACATTTTCCATTATACTGATAGTTCGCGTACACAATTTAAGCGATTGTCGATACGATTTCTTAGATTTGCTTGTCAATTTCCTATCACCTAAAAGACTGACCGATTGTTAGCTTCAATTTTCATTTCAAATTGGACAACAAGTCCCAAGACTAACAAGGCTGTATAAAACCGAAAAGGGACATATACACTGAAAACAGACGAAATCCGATTTGAAAGCAAGTCAATTAGTTGACATTCCCATGACTTTACAGTAATTTGAATATACGCTATCAACTATTGGAATTTATTTAAAAAGTCGCATTGTGCTATGATTGCTTAATTGTTTTAGCAACTATCAATAGACTAACGATAAGATGGTACGAGTTTATTTTTTATCAAACTTGTGCAAAATTTACTTATTTACATTGCATAAGAAATAACATCCTGAGAACCAAATTTATAATCATAAATGAATCAATTGCCTGCTTTATTTTCTTGTTATATTTATAGAAAAATCTCTCCCACTGGTACTTGTGGGTGCGATATTATGCCTCCCGTTGACTTACGGTCAAGCAGCCTACGACGATGGAATTCCTAGCTGTTACTCGAAGCGTGATGGCACAATTTTACCCATGACCGGATTTTGCACTTCTTACATCTACTGCGAGAACGAAAGACCTAAAATTTTATCCTGTCCCACTGGCAAGGGATTCAGTGCCACAGCTGGTGGATGTATACAGCTATTACAGTCCGACTGTATAGAGAATGCTGCTGCGGATGCATCAGCAGCTAAAGAAACTCAACTTCTCGGACGAAACTCTCGACAGAGAAATCAATCCTGTTATGCTCAACCTGAGGGCACAATTCTACCCGTTGAAGGCAAATGTAATCACTACTACTATTGCTTGTCTCAAATTGCAATTGAACTTCCCTGTCCTTATGGCATGGGTTTCAGCGCTGCTTGGGGAGAATGTGTTCTCTACGACAAGTCCGATTGTGCAGTGTATAGCAATACAGTCACACCTGTCCAGCAGTTTCTCATTGAAACAACCATCAGAACCTGTGTGGACAATGAAAAACGCCCTGAGAATCAGGCAGCTTGCTATGGGCAACCGTTTGGTGAATTGGTGCCATATCCAGGAAATTGTGCTAAATTTCTGGTCTGCAATTGTGAATACCCAACTGTTAAGGATTGTGCTCCTGGCACTTGGTTCGATAATAAGATAAAAAATTGCAATTTCCCACAAAACGTTGACTGTGATGGCAATGCTGGTGGTGTAACGCCCAGCCTGACAACACCCCCCCGATACTCAAGAACCTTGTACAACTGCTGCTAATGAATGGGGTAAAAATTGTGAGGCCCCTGAGGGTATGTCGGCCGATATATGTTTGAAATATGAAAACGATATCCTTTTACGATATCCCTACAACTGCAATGCGTATATAAATTGTACCATGGGCTGTCCGGTAATGACCTATTGTATGCCTGACAAGGTTTTTAACGATCTCCTAAAGATTTGTGATACACCGGATACAGCTCATTGTGAAGCTTTACCTATACCCACAACAACAACCACCTTACAACCTACAACGACCACTACTCAGAAGTTTACCACCTCAACCCAAGAACCAACAACGACCACTACTCAGAAGCTAACTACCACAACCCAAGAACCCATCACGACCACAACTCAGAAGCTAACTACCACAACCCACGAACCCACCACAACACAAGAACCTACCACGACCACTACTCAGAAGCTGTCTTCCACCACTCAAGAACCTACCACGACCACTACTCAAAAGCTAACTACCACAACCCACGAACCCACCACAACACAAGAACCTACCACGACCACTACTCAAAAGCTCACCACTACTACTCAGAAGCTAACTACCACAACCCAAGAACCCACCACAACCCAAGAATCCACCACGACCACTACTCAGAAGCTCACTACAACACAAGAACCTAACACGACCACTACTCAGGAGCTCACCACCACAACCATGCAGAAACCCACAACCGAAACGTCCACCACCGTTACTGAGGAAAGTACCACACCATTTGTTTGCGTGCCACCCGCAGATATTGCCATCGATATGTGTGCAAATGAACTTCCAGGAACGGTATTGTCTTATCCTTACAATTGTTCGGCCTACATACTCTGTAACTGGCGCTGCCCTTATTTAGAGTATTGTGGCCACGATGAAGTATTCAATGCTATGTTGGGTATCTGCGACAACTCTGGAAATGTTAAATGTGAAGAGTTGCCATATCCTACACCGGGAACTCCGGAGCCCACCACAACGACTACAGAGCTGCCCACTACGACTCCACTGCCTCCGGATGTTGATCCTAAATTGTGTGTTAACGAACCCGATTACACACTTTACCCTTATGAAGCAAATTGCAAACAGTATTTGGTATGCGTTAAAGGTCAAGTGAAGGTCAAGACATGTCCAAATGGTTGGTTCTTCAATGCTGAACTGAAAATGTGTGATGATGCCGGTGAAGATGTGTGTTTCCACCAGACTACTACCACAGAGATGACAACTACAGGCTCCACCACAACCTCTAAAGAGCCCATTTACGATTTGTGTATAGGTCAGCCAGAGGGCGTTAGCTTCCCCTACCCTGAGAACTGCCAAATGTATTATTACTGTACAGGTGACGGCAAATACAATTTGCTACACTGTCCCTATAACAACTATTATGAACCCTATTCCGGCA
>JAHXMU010000424.1:51110-68721 GCA_019455685.1 Philornis downsi
GCACGGGAAAAGATGGATATACGATAGTTAACTGTCCAGCCAATAATTTCTATTACCCAGATTCGGGCAATTGCGGCCCGAGTGCAGATGAGGATATCTGCCGCAAGGGAACAACAACAACAACAGTTACAACCACTACCACAACAACTACCACCACTTTGCCAGTGGCACCACCAAATGGTATTTGTGGCGATTTTGTTAATGGAGAACTTATTTCATATCCGGGCAATTGTCAAAAATATATTAGCTGCGTCAGACCCATTCCCATTGGATTCTTTTGCCCTAATCACTGGTATTTCGATGCCAGCCAACAAACATGTGTACCAGATTTCAATGGGTCGTGTTCCGAACCACCTTCAAACACTACCGTGGCACCACCTAACAACATTTGCCTTGACCAGGAGATTGGCGGGTGGCAAGTATACCCCAACGATTGCCAACTGTTCTATGAATGCTTGGGAGATGGTCATTACATGTTACAAACTTGTAACGAGGGCGAGTATTTTAATCCATTAACGGGCAAATGTACCGGAGACGTTGGCGCCAACTACTGCAAACAGGACTTCGATACGACCACCACTAGCAGCACTACGATCACTACCACACCAGTTCCTAAACCTCAAGGAATATGTTGGCAAAAGCCCAATGGCACCAAGGTACCCTATCCGGATGATTGCTCCAAGTATATAGTTTGTAATTCACCAATACCAGTGGGTTACAGTTGCCCACTGGGTTTACAGTTTAGCAGTGAGGCACAGACATGTGTGGACTCTAGTGTTTCAGATTGTGGAATGATGGAAACGTCGACAACGGAACCCAGTACGACTACTGCTAAGCCAGTTAATCAATGCACTGGCAAGCCCAATTATGCTCTTTTACCCTACAAGCCGGATTGCTCTATGTTTGTTATATGCATTAATGACTACGGACATCTGGCCTACTGTAATAGAGACGAGTATTTCGATATTCAGCTGGGAGAATGCAGTGCGGAGGGCAATAAAGACTCGTGCCTAGCTTATAATGCTAGCACAACTCCAGGTTTTACAACTGATTCAACAACTACCACTGCACCTACTACTTCAACTACGACTACCACTACCATTACCACTGAAGATCCAAACTTAGGTCCTTGTTATGGCAAACCAGAGGGCACGAAATTGTCTTATCCCAACAACTGTGAAAAATATGTTGTTTGCCGAAGCCCCATACCCGTGGGTTACGATTGCCCAGACGGTCTCGAATTCAATGCAGACCTACAGGAATGTATGCTGCCGGAACTAGCCAACTGTAGCATAAAAACTACCACCAGCATCACGACAATAACTACAATCACGCCTTCATCCAACACAACGCCGAAAGACGAGAGAGCATGTAATGGTCTTCCTAATGGCACTACTTTAACTTACCCCGATGACTGCTCGAAATATTACATATGTCTCAATGGTAACCCACGCTTAGTCAGCTGTACCCCTAATTCATACTACAATCCTTCAACTGGCCAATGTGATAGTTCTTCACCAACATTGTGCCAAGAAACCACAAAACCAGAAACCACTACTGCTATGACCAGCACAACACCCTCAACCGGAGGTGGTTCGGGATTTTGTAGCCAACACAACACTGGTTACACCTATCCAAACAGCAAAGACTGTTCACAATATTATATGTGTTTGAGTGGAACTTCCTATTTGGTCAAATGTCCCAACGATACTTATTTTGATCCCAGTTCGGGAGAATGTAATAATTGGATTTCCAGCGAAGCTTGCAAAGGGTCTAATACTACCACGACTGAAGCAGATACAACAACATCGTGGACTTCTACAACTGTCGGAGATATGACCACAAACACAACAGCGATAACTGAGGAGGATACAACAGCCACTTCAACCATTACAGTCAATATTTCAACATCCACTGCTACAACTTCAATTACTACCTCTGCAGCTACGACTCCTACAACTACAACGTCTACTGCTACAACCACAACCCCTACAACCACGTCCCCTATAACTACAACCCCTACAACTACAACATCTACTACCACAACTTCAACCACCTCAACCTCCCCCGCAACCTCAACCACCTCAACCTCCCCCACAACCTCAACCACCTCAACCTCCACAACGACCCCTACTAGACCAACTTCCACTCCTACGACACCAACCACGACATCCACCACAACTACTACTATAGCTACTCCCTGCGAACCCGGAGACATATGCTGTGGTCATAAATCGGGTACTCGTTTACCCTATCCCGGTGACAATACCAAATATATTATATGCCTATATCCCTTGCCCGAGGTAGCGGAATGTCCCACAGGTACAATATTTGATGCCGCCATGGAAGAGTGCAACTCTAACTGCTACTTTGTCGATATGGTCCAGTGCCTTTCAATGCCATACGGGTCCGTTTTGCCGTACCAGGGAAATTGTAGGAAATACTACACGTGTCATGGTGCTAAAGCTAAAGTTAAGATTTGTGACGAAAACTGGTACTTCAATGCATCTTTGAGCAGATGTGTGCCGCAAATGCTTTATGATTGTCCATGGTGAAGGGACAGTTGGGTAAAACTTGTAAATAAAAAAAAAAAATATATATATATATATATACATATATTACTCGATATTACTCGATAATACCCAAATAAATCATTAAATATGTCATGTATTTACTCTCATAGTAGTTAAGCTGTTGCAGTAAGTTGTTTAAGACCATATAGTATGCAAGAACACCATAAGGACTTAATCATTACCTTTTAGCACCATACCCAAGAATTGGAAGACCTTTAAAATGTAAGTTGCAGACAATGATTTTCGACTGAATATTGTACACAGCGATGTGCAAGTATGAAAGCTTAATCAGGTAATTTTTAGAATTTTTAGGGACTTTTAGGGATTTTTAGGTCAACAATTTTAGCAAATGTCAAAATAAATGTTTTTAACATGTAAAACACAAATCCGTTAGCTGGTATCACAAATGAAAAATCTTTCTATTTTTCCACTTTCGAACTCTAGATATAACTATACATTAAGGACCATGTAAGGCTGTGTCGTTCTATAATTTGGTTAAATCTTGACCGACCATGGTACAACACCGATATAACTTTTAAATCTTCCTTTTTATAGCGGCCACGTGAATGTATCTACCAAAAACTTCGTGTAGAGCTGGTAAACACTCTGGTAGCTGCCATTTCGTGACGGATATTTTCTTTCAATGCCCCAGGGAAACCGATTTGATACCGTAAATTTTGAGTTTGAGATAACGCCACAGGAAAAAGCACGCATAGGTTAAATCAGGACTGTGTGGAACCAATTTATGTCACCTCTATAGCAGAGCAATTTTAGCAAGGAAAAATTCACAAACTTGTGACAGAGATATTTACGGGGCGGAATACTTTTCCGTCAAGATGGAAGCATGTCTTTTAGTTAAAGCCAGGAAAGTTTTGCACTTCAAGCGAAAATAATTTGTCTGGCATCTCCACATAACGCTCCAAATCTACTGCAAGTACAGCATCTGTTACATACTCTGAGGAGGAAAAAAAAACAAATTTCCTTACATTCCGTGAATAAGATATTCAGTGAGTTTACAGGCATTCTATTTTTAAACTCACTCAGTTTAACTACGATTCCGAATGTCATAGTTAGAGAAACATTCGCCAGACTTATCGTTTCCAGATAACCACCACGACAATAGTCGCGTATGCTAACCATCGCGCCACGGTCTGCCAGAAGAATAAGAACCGATAATTCCTCGCAATGGCATCGCAGCCTATATTGTCACTTTAGGCGATTGAATCGGTGTCTGATGCTTGCGTCCTGATTCGTAGCACTCCAGTAGCGGTAGTTCTGCTTATTTACATGTCCATTAAGTTGGAACTAAGAATCATCCGAATACAACATGTCAGTAAACGTTTAAAAGAGCTCAAGTCAAATCTCTGACTGACATCCCGGAGGTTTAATTTTTGCACCAATTAAATTTTGTGGCAATGCAGCTTTAGGTCTTTGTACGAAATGCGGTGTAATAATGACCTGCCCACATTAAAAATGTTTTATCGGATCGTCACCAACAGACTGATTACCATTCTATACGTTTTCTTATGTGCATATTGACCTTGATCATCTGGGTTTTGGTTTTGCCAGTGTTGTACCAGTCTCTTCAAACTTTTTAACCAATTTTCGAATGAGAGGAACAATTGATGCAGCATTTAATTTTCGAAAACCTTGAATACTGTAGAACATTGTACGCGAAATAGTCGCTGAATCCACATTTATGTACAGCTAGCTTTCACACAGTACGCTCCGCTACCGAGTAGTTGTATTCCGAGCTACACATTGTGCAAAACCCTGTCTCATTTCTGAAGCGGATGTTGACTGGTGATGGTCGTAATCAATAGTCAACCTGGGTTTTGTTGACTATAAAGGGTTGAACAGGGAATCATCCTCCATGACATGCTCTCCTGTGCTTCAAAAGAAGCTTGCGAAAATCAACTTCCCTGTTTGTTTTCCAGTAGGGACGAGGGTTTCTATAAGAAACTCATTGCAGAAGTATCTTTTTTGCTTAGTTAAAAAAGGTTGCACCGTTTATATGAAACAAGTCGCCGCGCGGTTTCGTATAAAAGATCAGATTTTCTGTAATCGTGACCAACATTTACGTGAAATTCTTTTTTTGTAAATTAAGTAGCAACTTTTGTTTTATCGACTTTTCCAAAAACTATTTTTAGATTCCATTTACAATAATTAGAAATACTAATGTGAGACAGTATAACGTACATTCTGCCAAGAAAAATATCAGCCGTGTGAATGTTGAGTTTTTGGCCCTAATTCGTTCATAGTCTTGTGAGATGGTGCGTTATCGTGGTGCGAAATTCATGCATCTTTCCACCAATCTGGTCTTTTTCGCCGAATTTGCTCTCTCAAACGTCATATGAGGCCCTGGTAATATCGTTTATTTACCAGCTGATCATCTGACCTGATTTTTTTAACTTTTGACTTACTTCAAAGGTGCCATTACGAAGCTTGTTAACTGGTTTGTATGTAAAACTCATAAAACCATATCTGATCGCCAGTTATAATGCATTTAAAGAATGTGAATCGCAATTAATCCGTTTCAGCGGTCTTTCAGCAATTGGATTTTTGAAAAAAATTCAAGTCTTTCTTAACTCGTCTAGCGGTAAAGAGTTTCACAGCAAACCAATCATGTAAAATATTACAAATTGATTGGTGAGCCACAGATAGATCAGCGGCTCTTTCCCCCATACTTAAATGACGATTTTCAGTTACCATTTCCTTCGCTTCATTGATGTTAGCTTCAATTGCAGATACAAATTTCCCACCACATCTCGACCGCTTTTTGAATGTTCTGTATCACTCACATACACGTGTTTTTGATAAAGTCAGTTCACCTTTCGTAGAAAAAATGTTTTCCCCTTACGAAATTTCATTATCAGTACAAAGTTTGAGGCAAATTCTTTGTTCGATGTTTTTGGCCATTGTAAAAATCGCAAAACAAACTTGAGATAAACTGGCAAAATCAAGCATTGTGAAGAAACTAAATGACAGATAGCGCTCAGAATTTTAGCGACAAAAAATTGGCAATCCCTTTAATCAAGTCCTTGTACATTCTTTGACATGACAGAAAATGCGTGGCAATCTAAGCTTGTCGATCCGTTCGACCTCATATATAATATATTGCCAGGAAATTAAAGGTTGCCCCGTTGGAAATGTGAATCCGAAATTTGACGCAAATATTTTCCAGAGTCAAGGACAGATTCAGTTCAATAATAAGCAAAAGCACGTATAAAGGCTGCCTATGCAGGGACTAAACTTTCCGTTCAGGATTTTTTCAAATTAATTTTATAATTTATTCGTTAATTAACAGCAACATACGATAATACTGTGTAGATACGTGGAAAGAATCATGCCAATTCATATATTTGTTAACGATCCACTATAATTGTGGACGTAGTCATTAAAAAATTCTCAAAAATATAAATTTTCACTAGAAAAATGAGCTAAATCGGTATATGATGTATGCCAAGAGGTTGTTGCTGACACGCTTGCTTAACCGCCTATGGGCCGTTACAGCTTCCTCTATGCTAGTTGGGCGATATCTGTTCATTAGAGAAAATCTTGCAAGAACTGGTGTCGGTCCTTTGAAATAATTGGCATAGTTAATATTAATTGGTTTCTATTTTTCAACAATTGCATCATTTATTCGTTTGCTAAAATCTATATATGGTGGTAATTAATAGACATTGGATAAGGTCATCTCAGCTCATGGCTTTTTTAAGGTACCGCAATGATTATTAAAAAATTCTAAAACGGGTGTAAGTTTTTAAGTTTTTCAAGTTGGCAGCACTGGTTGATAATGGCGTCCAAACGTCATCTGTCAAAGTGAAAAGTGTATAGTATACTCTGCCATTTCATCATCGAAAGTCTAACAAACGAGCAACGATTGCAAATCGTTGAAATTTATTATCAAAATTCGTGCTCTGTGACAAATGTGCATCGTTTGATACGACCATTTTATGGTGGTCATAATCGACCTGCTGAATCAACAATTCGTGCTGTTATATCCAAATTTCGCACCAAATTTATTTTGTTGAACAGAAAACCATCGACTTGCATGCGTAGAGTGCGTACCGAAGAAAATATTGCAGTCGTAGCGACCAGTGTTAATGACGATCGTGAAATGTCAATTCGTCGCCGTTTTCAGCGATTGGGCATGTGTTACTCAACCACAGAGAAAATTTTACACATCGACTTGGGTTTGAAAGTCTATAAAATTAAACTCACGCAAGAATTGAAGCCGAATATTATACCACAACGTCTAATTTTTGGTGAATGGTCCTTACAAAATCTCAATGAAAATCCGCTGTTCTATCGAAAAATTGTGTTCAGCCATGAGGCTCATTTCTGGCTGATCGGATACGTAAACAAGCAAAACTGTCACATCTGGAGTGATAAACAGCCACATGCCATACATGAATTACCGATGCACCCCGAAAAAACGACAGTCTGGTGTGGTTTATGGGCTGGTGGCATCATCGGCCCATTTTTCTTCAAAGACGACTGTCGAAGAAACGTTGCTGTCAATGGCGAACGATATCAAGCCATGATACACGACTTTTTTTGCCCCAATTGGCTGAGTTGAATTTGGTTGGCATGTGGTTTCATCAGTACGGTGCAACATGCCACACTGCTCGTAAAACAATGGATATGTTGAGGGACGAATTTCGTGAGTGGGCCCCCAAGATCTTGCGAGTTAACGCCTCTTAAATACTTCTTGTGGCGGGGTTATGTCAAGTCGTTAGTCTATGTGGACAAGCCGAACACTATTGAAGCTTTACAGGATAAGATAACACGCATTATTAGTGGAATACAGATCGAAAAAGTGACGAAAAATTGGACCTTCCGAATTGACATTTTGAGACGGAGCGGCGGACAACATTTACATGAAATTATCTTTAAAAATTAAATGGCAAAGCCAATTTGTCGATTCCAATAAAAAATTTTAATGTATGATGCAAATTCGAGTGTTTTATTCGATTTTTAAAAAACTACAATTAAAAAATCATCCTTTATTATGTATGGGAAGATACAACCACTTTTCTGATAATGAGTTGATGCATCGTCCGCGATACTTTGGACTACAATCCTTGGTGCTGAATTTATAGCGCCTATCAGACTTTGTGGCTTTTCTTCTTTTATTTTGAAGATTATGCATGTCAATTGATTCTTAAGGAAAATATGTGAAATTAGAAAAGCTCAAACATAAACTTGGGCTGACAATTTTCAGGCCATACCAAATGGTGTATTCTTGATTCTTTTTTTCTCAGCAGACTTCTTTTATTTGTCTAACTTTTTTTTTATATATAGTTAAAGTTACGATAATGATAAAAGTCTCAGCAAGAGGTGCTGATGTCGAAATATATTTGCAATCTGTCATGTACCGACAAGCTGATACACATAAAAGATATTGGTGAACATTGATTACATTTTGCCAAAGTGCCAGCAACAAATCATATAAAAAGAAAGGTATCTCAAAATTGTGGCTGTCACTTTATTTCAAACCTTACACTGGATCATCATGGCGTTACCCAGAGGTAAATATAGACACAATGTGATTTTGCTGCCAAGACTAACGATTTGTTTTATTCTTCTTTTTTAAAAAAGGTTTTGGGCTCTCAATATTATTAAATAGCTTGCTATGTGGACTTGCAGCTGGTGCTTTAGATCAAATCACACTTAATGAGGTGACTGCGAGAAAGATATCTTAAATATCTTATATTTTATGTTTTATAACTCATTTTCTAATTTTTAGATATGCAAAGGCCACTCTTTGGAGGTTATTGCACATCCTGAGGGTACAGATAAATACATCTTTTGCAAGGATAATGTCAATGCCACTCAACATAGCTGTCGCGTCGGCTACTGTTTCAGTACGAATGAGTCTAAATGTGTTCCAACGAACGGCCTTTGTGAAACATTTGCATTGAATTTTGAAGCTTCGAAAGAAGACTGCAGAACGGAAGATTTCTGGATGAAGACAATACGCAGTAAGAACTGTGAAAAATACTATTTATGTGTGGAATATAATGTAACTCCTATACCGATAAAATGTAAACCTAATCATCATTTTTCGAGATTTGAAAACAAATGCGTGCCCATGGCGGACGCCTATTGCATGCCGCCTGAACTATGGTGTAACAATCAACCGAATGGTAAACGCTTTCCGGCCAATGAATGCTATCAGTACTATGAATGTTCGAACCAAAAGCGATTGCTAAAAGAATGTAGCCCCCAACAATATTACGACGCCACCAGCGAGAATTGTGTCCAAGGACAATGTAAGAATAAGGACGGCTCACTAAGTATTAGGAAACCCGATTGCACCGGTGTAGAGGGTGCCTATAAAGCTCACACGAAGTGCAACATGTACTATGTTTGCATTAAAAATGTGGCCTGGGAGATTCAATGTCCCAACGGTTACTACTATGAGGAGTTAGCAGAAAAATGTGTTAAAGATGTGGAAAATAAGTGTATATATTAATGTATATCAGAGATGTAATTAAATATAATGGAATATAAGCAAAAACTTAATGGGTAAACATTTTTACTATTTCTCAGTCTAGTCTTCTTTAAGACCTTTTCGTCCAAATAATACAATTTGTTTAATTTACAAAGCCATTAGAGAATGTGTGATGGCAACGGAAATTTATCCTGGGGATTTTAAAGTTGGTGTGAAACTCTTATCTGCGCAACATACAGAACATTGGACAACTCTCAGCTGTGGCACATTTAGATAGATTATTGACATTTTAATCCTATTTTTTTGTAGCTTAATCTATTACCAGAATGGTAAACCAGTACAGAAACTTTAATCAGATTAACTGATTTGCATACAGCTTGAGTTGGGAGAAAATTGTAAGGGATGCTGGAATGGGGCTTGACAAATCCCAGTTATGCTAATTTAAAGCATAATAAAAGAGGCAAAATTATTGTTCTGGTGCTCTATACTTAGAAATTAGAAAGCTGTCACTAATTTTTGTTAAATAGGCCAATTTGAATGTGTATGCCCTCAGAGGCGTGGCAATAGAGTCCAGTTTTATTCGCTAATTTTACTTAATGCCTGTTCCACATTATAGTGAATTTAATGAAGGATATGCATTTTGGAGTGCAGTAAGTTTAAGCAGGTAAGTAAGTAGGTCCGGTACCTATTTGTTTATAATTTTCAACAACTACAGAAGTAGGCGCTCGAAGTGTTACAAACTTCACACTGCTGCGGCAACCAAACGGCTAATAACAACGCGCTCATCTCTTGACAAGCGTCTGTCCGATATGTTGTTTAGAAATAGTGTTATTTCTTTGTATTTAGCTGGAAAATTGCAACCAGCCATGGTTAATGAGCTACGACATTTTCGTGTGAACCAAATGTTTGCATATCGGACCATTACAGATTACAGTACAGTACTGGTAACATAAAAAAACAACATGTATGTGAACATCCAAAAATAGCAACATCGTCTAAAATGAATCGAAAATTGAAGAAGAGAATTCAACGTAATTGACAACCAAACGTAGTTTAATTGGCAAAAAATTTCAATGCCGCCACATTATATAAAAAATATAATGCTTGGCATCTGCACAAAAGGTAGTTCACCTAGCAAAAGCGAAGGTGCTGAAGCACTTGCAAGTTGGTGGAGAGCTTCAGCCTTCAGATCTAGTCTAGCTCAATTTCTGTCAGATTTGTTTTCTATGTGAATTCGAAAGTTTGTATTTTCATCATGTTCCATGATAAAATTTATACTCTTAATTTCATGGTTTCTTCAATTTGACCTTTTCTTTTTGAGCGCGATTACGCTGTAAAAGCGGAGCATACAGCGCTTATACAGTTTATACAGTTTGTTATAAACGATAGTACAATTTTTGTCCCTTTTCTGCCCTTATTTACAACTAAAGGCAAGGTCGTTTGTGTTACTTGATGCCCTGTGTCTACCAGATTTGTACCGTAAAAGTATGAATTCCGAAAAGAATTATACTCCCAATTATGTCGATACACCTTCAATCGTTTGCTGTGTATAATGTTTCTAGGTTTACACGTTTAATTTAATTACCTCATTAACTTCTTACACAGACGGCGCCAGATTTGTGCCTTTTTACCCCGCTTTTTCTCTAAAAGTTCGCATTTTGAACAAACCCTTCTTACTATCGCGCTTTTAAGTGGATTATGGACATCAATTTTCATGATTCTACGTCAAACCATTTGGCTATGGTACCCGATTTGAGCATTTTTACACTGTTCTTAATCCTTAAAAGTGCTAACTTTGAAAAAATTCCTTCTTCCTTGAAAGTGGATTACGGACAATTTTCCTGATTCTATATATATTCGTTTGAGCTGTGCGATGGCGCCTGATTTCTCTCTTTTTACCCGTAAGAGCGCGAATTTCCTAGAATCCCTTTTTATAGCGTGTTTGCCTTGAAAGGGAAATACAGGGCAAGGAAACCTGATTTCTCTACTTTTACCCGTTCAAGCGTGAGTTTCGAAAATCCCATTCTTACCGCGAGTTTGCTCTGGAAAGCAAATACTGACGCAAATTTCCGTAATTCCTACTCTGGTCATTTGAGCTCGGCGATAGTGCCAGATTTGTATCTTTTTAATCTGTTTTTTTTTTTTTTTTGATACTAATTGTACGAATTTTGGAAAATCCCTTCTTAGCGCGCATCTACTCTGCAAGGGGTATATATGTATATACCCAATTTTGTTGATTCTAGCCTTAGTCATTTGGCCTGGGCGATGGTCATTCAGTCTGTAATGCAACAATTGTATATACAGGGTGGCGCACTATTTGTGCTACAATAAGAAATATAACATATATATATATATATAAATATATATATATATATATAATATGTCATTTATTATTATTTTTTTCTATTACAGAGAAACTCAATCTCATTTTATATAATTAATTAACGGTCTCAGTTGGCGATTGACAGTAGCACGATTCATGTGCCACCCTGTACAGCGATATCGCTGCCGCTCAATAGTTACAATAGACGTGGTTTTAACCGGATTTTAGAGCCTCTGGACTTGTTTCTGCGGAGTTTTTTATTTATTTATTTTTTCTTTTTTAAATTCTTTGAAGTCCACTACCACTTAAGCCTTGCAGAACAATATTGATATTGAATGGATATTGGGCATACAGAACGGTCACGGAAAATTTCGACAAGCAAGTGGGTATGCTGGTCCAAACCATAACCTTTTACTGTACTTTCTTTTATTGCGCCCTTTATGAGACAATAAAAATTTACAATTTTTAATTACAGACCCCTTCTTCCCATCAAATTTACTTCATTGAGTTTTGCAAACCCGTTTTTGAACTGAATGCAAGATCGCAACACTTAACGCAGTATTTTATCGAATAGAGCGATTGTTCTAATGTCTTTGCTTATCTATTGCATAGCTGATTGCCGCGCATAGCACAAAAATAGGTTACCTAGCAATAAAAGTTTAATACTTTGCCTCTAAATTAATTTTCGCCTTAAAGTATGTAAACAAAAATTCAGCCAAATGAACTGACCTACACATACACTGTTTTGAAAGTATGCGTACTAACAGAAGAGGCGTGGTTATCGCTAAGTTCTTATCAATTAATACAAAAAAGCAAAAACAAATTATAAAGTACAGTGAAAAGAAAACCATTATTTTCCCAATTGGATGGATTTAATACGTAATCTGTACCTCGCATTATATTAGTGCGATAGCATTCGATGTGAGAAAGATGAGATTTCGCACTCAAAATGTAACTCAGACAGTTTTGTGATAGCTTGAATCAGTACTGTTTGAGAGTATTTCAAAGGCACAGAAAAATCGTGCCATATTTTACAGTTTTTCATCAATTAAGGCTGGTACTAAGCGCACTTTTCGCGATGAAACTGCATGTAAAAAACAAGGTCGTGGAACTTGAGGCTAAATTTTTCCTTTAGGCAGTATTATGATTTTCGCTATAGCCAACATTTTTCTTTGCTTGTTTGCAACACTGAAATCGGAAGAACTTGTATTTTTACTTTCTAATATTTTCGATAACGTTTCGATAATATGTGAAATGAATCTGCAGTCTTAAAGTTGTTTTTCGATATACCAATTTCGGATTCATGGCGATATGTTAATACATATTTAGTCTTTGATTGTTGATATAAATGTAACTACTAATTCTGTTAGCATAGTTTATACATGGTCTAAAAACTGTGCATATTTTCTTTAAAAATAAATCAACGAAACATTTAATTTTTACTTTTTATATAAATTTCTATAAAAGACAAATTTGTTTCGCTTGTTGTATGAACCGTGAGCTCTATGAACAGATAACCAGCATCCTTAACATTAAGCTCATGAAATTACGTACGAAAAGTCTCCTTCAATGAATGAGATTTATGACAAACTAGGACACGACCACCACATTTGGTGTAACGATTTGGAGAAGAAGCGCAGAATACGAAAACGCTTTGCAGCATAGCCGAAATTAACCTACGCTTTGGCTAACGCCAATTACAGTTTTATTTGGAGAAATGAAGGTGTATATCGTATCATATGGCCAACAATTTATCATGCTGAAGGAAGTCTAGAAGAATGTCAAGGATTTTTTGACCAAATGTGTTTCATGACTTTCTAATTCGATGTTCGTCTATCTAGCCGACTGGTAGCCTAACGTAAATGTTTACTAAACTTCGTAAAGCTTGAATCATCATAACATTTTGCTAAATTGCATACAAGGATTGTGTATGAGCTATATCGACACACTTGTTCCGATATCTCCCGTATAAATTGCCCGATTTTCCATAATTCAGTTCGTTCCCATGTAACTCTTAATTCGCATATTGCAGTCACCTGTATTATTGCTCGACAAAATTTAAAAAAAAAAATTAAACGATTAACCACGTCCCTTCCGATACCTCCGACAAAGTTCATCTTTGCACCTCTTCCGGTAACTCCCTTAAAAATTATACGGTTTCCCGAAATCCAATCTTTCCTCTGTAATTTGTAAGGATGTTGCAATAACTTAGATTCCTATTGAATTTACTTATGATGTTTGGTAAAACTTGGGGAAAATCGACCAAGTAATCTTCGCCCCAACTTGAACTGAATGGAGACATATTTGGCACATATCATGCATTTAATAAACTTAGTTTTAAAAATGAAAATTGATGGAGTTGTCATGTCCCTTCTGACGCCTTAACCGATTTTTCGAAATTCAATTTATTTTCCCATAATTCCTAATTCGTTGACTAAAAATGATTACATTTTTGTTTATTATATAGTTATATATTATCTAGCAAAATTTGAGAAAAAGCAATCAAATACCCCTTCCCGTACCGCTCCTGGTACTTCCTATACAAATAAGAGAGTTAATCTTCTTCTTCTTCTTCTTAGCTTAGTATCTTTTTATCAATTACACTGAATTTAGTCGAATTTGGCACGTTTAATTAACTTAGTTCTGAAAATGAAAATGGATGACACTGCCGCGGTCCTTCTGGTATTTTCCATACAAATTAACAGATATTCCTAATTCCTAGACTCCAATAATTTAAGCATTTGGCCACTGCATTAAATGCGAAAAAATAGACCAGACAGACAGACCATATATTCCTGGATATTTATTCAATTCTACTCAATTCAGTGTAACTTTGCATATATCATTCGTTTTCCTTTAAGATACTCTAAATTAAAATTAGTCGATGTGGTAGAAATCAATGGTTCCCCTATAATGTGTAAACGGCAAACAGTAAGTTATAGTTAAGTTCTGTTTGTATTAAATAATAGCATTTATTGATAAGAATACAGCGATTTACCATTCTCATTTTGCCGGTCCGCACAATTATACTCCAAAACAAGTCAGTTCATATGGCTGACATTTTTTCGCCATAAAGTAACAGTTGTGGAATGCTACGTTCTTGACAGAACATCCCTATTTTCCGTCATTATCAGCCATTAAAGCATTACCGATTAAGCATTTATTTTTATCGAGAACTGATATAGCATTTGGACAGCGTATCTGTTGCGTACAATAAACAATTTAATCACATTCCTATTTGCACCTAATCTTATCGATCGGTCTGTAACTGACCATACTCAAGGTTAACTCTAAAGTACTTAACGTTATACAAATAAGCCAGACTTGGGTATAAAATGCCAAGATTCTTCGTAAAATTCTACACTGCAATATTGGATTTACATAAGCACAAAAGATTCCAGTTGGCTGAAAATGGCTTTATCCCTACGACTTTTATCATCTTTGGTCATTTTCATTTGCGCTGCACAGGCTTTGGAGGTAAGAGACCATTGTTGTGCCCACATACAGCACATAACATTCTTTTTAATCTTAGCTAAAAACTACTGAAACTCCTGTACCCCATCCCAATTGCCCCGCCATGGATGATGTCAATAATCCGAAAATGCTACCATATCCGGGAGATTGCACGAAATACTATAGCTGTTTAAATGGTTTGGCTTATGCTCAAAAGTGTCCAGGCACTTTCCACTGGAGTCGCTTAGCATATCGGTGTGACTATCCCGAGAAGGCTATGTGCTCCTGGCAGTCAATACCCGTATCCATACCCACAATGATGGCCACCGCAACACCAGCACCAATGAATTCCATGGCCGAAGTCACTTATCAGCTTTATCCAAACGATTGCAATCGCTACTACCAATGTCAAGCTATGTCGTGTCCTGACAATTACCACTGGAATGGCCAAAAGCAACAATGCGATTTTCCTCATCTGGCCCAGTGTCCATTCAGGCCCTTTTCATTACCGCCAGTGGTCGAAGTGCCTACCGCAGCAACAGCTCCTCCAACAACGCCGCAAACACCAACAGTTTCTGGATCCCAACAAGCTTGTATTGAGTGTACCACTTGGTGTATGGGACAGGGTCACATCTATATACCGTATCCGGGTGATTGCCGCAAATTCATCCAGTGCAATGGTTTGGCCTTTATACACAAATGCCCCGATGATCTGTTGTGGAATGATCAATTGAAGACTTGTGATCGTTTTTGTGTTGCAAATAAAGTCTAAACTATAAAGATGGACTCTGATGAAAGAAATTTAGAAATGAAGTATTTTTAATACAGATTATTCTAAAATTATTGCAAGGACCAACTTTCAAGAAAGTATATAACATAAATTCCTTCACTGAACGACTTTTTTAGAGGTTACATTTTTTTATACAGACATGCAAAGTTTTTGAAAAACCTGCTTGATGTGACGAGCAATATGCTAAAAATCGAAAAAGAATATTGCTTCAGTAAAATTTCGCAAGAATTATAGAGTGTAAAAAAAGGAAACCCTTCATTTTTGCATGACATTTAGATTTTTATTCAACGTAATTAGAATGATCGTAAATATGTATGCACCGTTTTGTTCAACAACTTATTGTCATTTTGAAGGTAGTTCCATTATGCCTCTCTAATTGAAACTCCTGTTCCTGTAGTTGGCAAACAACTGAAACAGTCGATTTTCACAAGCTTCTCTAGAGGCGAATTTTTAACCAACAAAATCATTCGCCATAGACAGGACAGGTGCCTGCTCCGAACTATAAATTGGATGCATAAGAATCTCCCAATCCGGAGCATGTGGCTCGTCACTATCGGCTGATGTTGTTCTGATGCACCACAATTCTTGTCCTATTAGCCAAAACTGATCGCTTCTGGCCCATTGCTAACTTCAGACGCTCCAATTGTTAACAGCACAGGTCTGAACTAATGATAATTTGGCCGTAGATGAGCAGCTCATGATAGGTAATTCCCTGCCAATACCAAATAACACACAGTGGAACCTTCCTGAACGTCAATTCTGGCTTGGCCTCCGTTTGTGACGGCTCACCGCGATTCTAACACGTTCGTAAGTGATATCCTTCTCATAGCCAGTCACCATCTGCTTCATAAATGCGCCGATTTTGTTGCGATTCAGCAGCGATTCACACACGGAAATTCGGTCCATTAACTTTTTTGCGTTAACTCAAGTGGCATCGAGCTTCTTTTTGTATCCATCTGAATAAAGATGGTTGGTTTCACATACGACGGTTTTTGTGCAATGTTATATCCTGTGTAATTGAAACAGGGCTTACATGGCAGTCGGACTTGACAATTTTCATTATTCTATAGACATTTTTGACAATTAAGTTCAAGAACGTGATACGCCTTTGACATCAAAATTAAAAAACGGTATAGACAAAATTAAAATTCCGCAGGATTGATTGAAACGGCATCAGGACCATAAACACTATTGACGGTTTTAGCCGCCTGGCGTGCGTTTTTTGCCTTTATCGAAGAAAAACTGCAAAATATGGCTTATTTTCTTTTCGCTGGCATGTGTTCAACCAATACTGAGTGGGGCAATCACAAAACTGTGTAAACAGTTTTTGAATATGAAATCTCATCTTTCTGACGCCATCTAGCGTAACTCGATCGCACGAAGCAATATATAAATTAATAAAGCCAGGCATTGGGAAAATAATGGATTTCTTTTCACTGAATCTACCAGGGGTTCAGTTGTTAGGTGTTCTACGACACTGCAAAGGGAGTCATCCATCCTCAAAGCAAAAACCTGAATTTTTCGGTCATAGTGTTATGTTCTAAGAAGAAATTTCTTCCCTGAGTACGTCACTTCAGTGCCACATCAATGAACACCCATTGCACACCCTATGCTGCATAGCGTGATATAGCAAAGTCATATATCGTATATATTAAACCCTCCACATAGCGAAAACGGAGTGTCCAATCACAAATATGATTCCATTTTCAGCGCTTTCTAAGGTTTTCAAAAATTATTCCAAAGTCGCTCAAAATAAACTGAACAGGAGTTCCAGGTACCAAATCAAATTTCGGAAAATCGGTCAATTTGTATATGAGATACCAGAAATGGCGGGTCAAAATAGACCAAACACAATCTATAGATACAATTTTACAAAATATTAGAATGTTCCAAGTTTTAAGAAGACGAACATCACTCAATCGACTTTCCTAAAACACATTTGGTCATTTGGAGATATGCAAATCACCAAAACACAGATATAGCGTCGAATCGTCAAAATAATGATGATAATG
>JAHXMU010000424.1:72030-85055 GCA_019455685.1 Philornis downsi
TAGTAGTATTTGTGTCTGGAATAGAAGTATTTGTCATCGTAGTTGTGGTTGTAGGTGCAGGAGTGCTTAGTGTTGTATATTTCACTGTAGTAACTGGTGTAGATGTCGCTGTGGAACTATTTGAAGTTGGGACAGCAACAGTAGTAGATGAAGTTGCTGGCACTGAAGTAGTGGTGGTTGGCGTCGTTCTTGTAGTGCTTGTTGAAGTTGTAGTAGTCGTTGCGGATTGCGATTGATCCTTGCACTGGTTATTTGACCAAACGCAAGTCAATTGCGTCTGACTCCAATACAAAGGTTTAGCGCATTTTTGACGGTAAGCAATGCCATTACTGCATTGTATAAAATAGTGACAATCCGTAGGATCAGGGTGGTACATTTGACCACTATCACATATAGAATTATCTAACTCGATTACTTTGGATATATATATTTTGCGAGCTATCGAAGGATTTTTATACAATTCAAAAGGATCTAATGATTGTCGTGTAGCATATCCTAGCCATATTTGAGCACATATTATATACGGTATTAAAATTTTCATCATTTATGGTTTTCTACAACACTTTGCACTTAACATTCACTTTGCGATCACCGTTTTGTTTTCTCAGCACGAACCGTTTATTGTATGGAGCTTCAACTTAATGTACGAATCTTTGGTATTACAATTGCATTTATAATTTATTAATAATATCAATTGACTCTATCTGTAATCAGTTGTTAGTTTTTTTTTTTTTGTCATCTTTATGAATAATTGTACATATTTTCGATTTGTTATCTAGCAGTCAAGATAAGGCATTGCAAAAAATTGAAAATATTGAACTGTGTATTCACATGTTTCCAGAGAATTTTAATTTCGGTGGTGTTGCAATTTTTCATTGTCTTCTTACTGTTGTGGACGATTTATTGGCAGTCCATTACAATGAGGGACCGGGGGGTTCGTGAAGAGGGTGCAAATGTAATTGACGATTGTGTGTAAATGATAATTTTGAACGAAAAGTAACTTGGCTCTTTCATGTTTGCTTTGAAACAATGCATAGATTAAAAGTTGACATCAGGTGCTAATTGAAAAAAAGACAAACAGTGCAGAAATTTCAATCAGTTGAACTTAAACATACTTTAACCCAGTATCCTTTTGCGTAGCTACGAAAATGTACAGGTAACTAGAATATTACTCAACATTGACGCACAAAAAAGGAGCAAAATTATACCATGCGCTTTGATTGACTTGATTTTATAAATCAGAAAAATTATTACACTCCATATCTGACAAGTAAGCAATAAGTTTTCAAATGTTTCATGGCAATCGAACGAATGGTATGGCAGCATGTACGGAACTAACAGACAAACATGAATTATGATAAATATGTATAAAGATACGATTGCACTACAATAATGGACTTTCCTTTATATGTACGGATTTTTAAGTTATATTAAAGACAATTTTACAAAAAGTTCAAACTAATATTTCACGTTATCAGAAAATCGTAATGCCCCAAATTACCATCCATTAGCAATAGTTCAAAGAACAATGTTCATTTAAAATTATGCTTATGCATGCTGATTAAAACTACAGATACCAATACATGTCATGTCGCCAAGTGCCTGTCATAATTATTGAATTGCATTTTATATTACGCGACATCTGTCTTATCTAATATTTGTTTTTAATCAAAGTTAAACATACTTTTACAGATATCTCAATTAACTCGACAAGTCGTCAAGTTATCTTAGATCTTAAAGGAGTAGGGAGAAGGAAAAGCAAATGAGTTCAAAGATGCATAATTAGTACCGCCCGAAATATGAGATAGCAGTCGAAAAAGTGAAAACAATAGCAAGACCTCTGTTTCCTCAGCAAATGAGGTAATTAAACTAACCGAAACCTCAATTTACTCAAATAATATAGTAATAATAACAATATGTTATCTATATCTCAGAAACCGGTGCTCAAAAAGCTCTTTGCGATGACTACAAACCATTCCACATCGACGAATGCTCGCAAAACATCATCCAAATTTGAAAAGTCTGCGGACATTTTCGTCAAATCGTCAAATAATGCAAACGGTAAATAGATATAAACTATTTATAAAATTTGTTTGCTTCTCTTCACCCTAATAATAATTTGGCATTTACAGGCAGTATGACAGAGCAACAGCACAAGAATTCTTTAACAGCGAAGGCACGAGCAAACAACCACAATATAGAAGTTAATACACATTTGAATTCCGTTTTCTCAACAGAATTTTCTTTAAATACAATCAGACAGGAAAATATGCATAACCGCTATTACAATACCAAGTGAATAGATTCTTTAACAGAAATACCCAAGAAAACCATGGAATACTTCACGGAAACTACAGCGAACATCAGAGATGGTATTAGAGACACGCCTACATACAAAACAGATGATTCCATTTCTTTATCAGATTATGAGAAAACAATATCCGGTACGCTAACAATCAGGACCAAAAATTTAACAGAATTTCCAGCACAGATTAAGAAAGCTGCAGATATGTTTGCAGGTAGTGCAGAAGATAATTCAAAATACACTATAAATGAATTCACAGGATCAGCTTATAGAACTACAACCGAAATGTTAACAGATGATATCGAAATCACAAATATATCGAAAATCGATGATATATATCGCACTAAAATTTCCATATTTGGTAGCAACACTAATAAGAAGTCAACAGGCGAAACCGATCATACTTCTTTCTACACATATTACAGACGAGCCTGATAGAACAACATTGTACGGCAGAATTACAAGAAAAATGTTAACTGATTTCAATGAAAGTTTAACCGTAATTTCTGACCATGCCAGCAATGCAACAAATGAATCAGATCAAATAAATCACACTTCTACACATATCACAGATGATTCTACAGAACTACCAGCTTTTTATAGAATTACGACTGAAGATGTGTTAACAGTAGTCACCGAAGATTTAACAGAAATTTCCGTTCAGTTAATAATGCAAAAGATAATTCAGCAGATGAAACTACCAGAACTTTAGTACATTAGCAGATTAGCAATTGAAATATTAGCAGGTATCTACGAAGACTTAACTAAAAACGCCGACAATATTACAAACACAACAATGGAATCAGTAGGTGAAATTACGAGACCATCGGATTATGTCAGAATTGCAACAAAAATATTAGCAGTTGACATTGAAAGTTTAACCGAAGTTCCTGCCAATATTATTGTGGCAATACATCGGACCAAACAATAAACCCAATAGAACACATCTCTGCAAACATCACAGATGATTCTATAGAACCATCAAAATTTTATAGAATTATGACTACCAATATGTTAATACGTGCTATTGAAAGTGTAACAGAAATTTCAGCAGACGTCAGCAATGCAGTAGAAAAGTCAGCATATGCCGCAAATGATTCCATCCAATCATCACATCACTACAAACTACAGCTGAAATGTTAGAAGTGTCATAGAATATGATGTTAACACTGCTACAGAGATATTAAGAGAGGACTCAAAAGTCTTAACGGTTACTACTACACACGTCACGGATATTTCTAAAGACTTCTTTGTTTATGACAGAACTACAACTACCGATATGTTAACAGATGCCACGGAAGGTGAACATTTCACTGATTGATGATTTAACTGAATCAACAACACATTTAATTAACACAAGAGATTTAACAGACGTTTCAATGGACACTTCCATTTATGTTAGTACTGCTGCAGAAATGTTTACTGATAACACTGAAAGCTTAACAAAAAGTTTAACGTATTCCAAAACAGAGACTGATACATCAGCAATAAATACACAAACATTTTCCCTTTCGGCGCACGGTAGCCGTATCAAAGAACAGTTAACAGCTTTCAGCAAAAGCTTCGCAGAAAAGTCTACTGAGGACAATGCAGATGACATTATAACTGCTGTTAAATTGAAACCTTTCAATAAAACAAACAATCCTCTGTAAAAGTTACAACCACAAAATTACTACAACCTGCAATTATGTGTTCACCGAGCCCGATTTGCAAAGCCACGGACACAACAACAACGGGGTTCACAAATACTCCCTTTAATCTTAACATTGGGAAACCTCACAGTGTTGCAAGTAACAACGCAGGCCCTAATGGAGATGAGCAAGTAGAGACAACAACTTTCGCGCTTTTAACTTCAAGACACCTCTACATTTCTTGAATAACATAGTGATGAACTTAAAGCAATACAACTACAAGAACTTATGCATTTATACGTTAGCAAAAAAATGGAATAACAGCAAATTAAAGCAATTTTAATGCCTTTACGTTAACATCTATGTCAACGGCCAGTACCCCTATGTCGTCGCCTTCACTTATTGACATTTCTCCAACAATAGATTTACCTTTTTTTACCTTTTTATGCTCCCAAATGTCAGAGCGATAACAATTTCAGGACTCACAATGTTACCAATACTACTCAATATTTTACGGGCTGGGCTGTTTGTTAGATTACCAATAGGGATATCACTTTGGTTTGCAGATGAGGATGTCTCCTAGATCCAAACGGGAGTGTAACGAATACATTTGGAAGAAGAGAAACATGATAATACAAAAAATTAGCAATACACATACATCATCTTTAAAACATTCGTAAAGCAAAATTACAACTTGTTTTTAAGAATAAAAGTAACACTTAATCGCCAATTCTCATGCTGTCGAAAGTGGCAGCTCTCCTTGATAACTCTAATGTTCTTTTACACTGAAAATAAAAGATGTATGTATGTACTATTATCAAAAACCTTTAATCATCTGAGTAACTTACTCATGTACAGAATAAATAATATCATTCATATTACGTACAAATACACTATTATGAATGCAATAGATATTTCAAAATGTGCTTACTCTAAATATAGAACAATGTCCTTTTTGATTTACAATCCTTTAGATCATAAATCTTTTGATGAAAAACATCGATTCATCCACTGATCTACTACAGACTATGTATGAAGCATCCAAAGAAACGTCAACAAACAGTAAAATATACATAGTCCTGCCATATGTTCTGTTACACAATTTCCAGCGCTTATCGTTCAAAACTTCTTGCGGGAATAGAACCGTTAACTTTTTTTTCAGAATAAATGCACTGACTAGTGAAGAATACTAGTCAGTTTGGTTTCAGTTTGCAATCTATTAACATGGAGTGGGACGTTAAAGAGAATCGAGCCGGCGTAATAGCGTTGCATAAGTGCGGAAAGAGTGCTGGCCAAATTTTCGAGTTGCTAAAACCACTCGGAATATCAAGAATGTTTGTTTATCGTGCTATTGCTCGCTTCGGCGAATTGTCTGGAGTAGAACACAGGCCAAAAAGTGGTCACCCGCGCGTTGTCCGTACGAGTGCGGTAGTAAAGGCAGTGCGTGAAAGAATTCAGAGAAATCCCCTTAGAAAGCAAAAAATCATGTCCAAGGAATTGGATATATCAACCAGATCCATGTCTAGGCTGATTCGGGATGACCTGCATATGAAAGCCTATCGTCGGTCCACTCCTCAGCTGAAAAAATTAGGCTGGAAAGATGCAAGCGACTTTTGCAGTGGCACGCGGACAATGGCCATGAAAACATTCTGTTTACGGATGAGAAAATTTTTACCGTGGAAGAAGTTTTCAACAAATAAAATGACAAGATTTATGCCACTTCATCTAAGGAAGCAAAAAAAGTTGTTCCAAGGGTTCAACGTGGCCATCATCCCTCTTCCGTAATGGTTTGGTGGGGGGTCTCCCACCATGGTGTCACATCCCTCCATTTCTGTGAAAAGGGCGTAAAAACTGGTGCAAAGGTTTACCAAAAAGATGTGTTAGAGGGTGTTGTGAAGGATTTGGCCAATACCCTTTTCAATGGACGTAGATGGATCTTCCAACAGGACTTTGCTCCTGCGTACAAAGCTAAAACCACGCAGGAGTGGCTCAGAGTCAATATTCCTGGCTTTATAGCAGCAGAATATTGGCCATCAGGGAGTCCAGATCTCAATCCACTGGATTATGCTTTGTGGTCAGAATTGGAGAATATGGCTTGGAAAATTTCCCACAGAAATTTGGGAAGCCTTAAAACAGCATTAACGTACGTGCGGCTATAGCCCAATGGCCACACCGTTTGAAAGCTTGTGTTAAAGCAAAAGGCGGCCATTTCGAGTGAATACAATTTTTTTACTAACCAATATTGTCTTCTAATAAATGAAATAATTTTGAATACAATATGAATATTGGTTTTTTTTATCGCATTTTGTATTTGTAACAGAACATATGGCAGGACTAGGTAAATCTTTTCATAATTATTGTAAAAAAAATTTCACGAATATTCACACATTGCGGTTTTTGTCATCCAAAGCTACTAAGGGACTATTAATCTCTCTGCTCCTTATTAATTTCTCACTTCTATAAGCACTGCATACTGCAATCAAAAGACTGCAGGTTCAATTCCTGGCTGGCTTCTCCAAGAGTACTAGCTAAAGTTCACCATCTTCAAATTAATTTTTCTTAATGTTTTGAGAAGGCACGCCAGAACCAAAACTTGTTTAAAAAAACGAATGAACATGCCCAAAATTGAACAGGTGGCAACGTACAAGCTTCAATCCGGCCGAACTAATAACAGTTGTCCATCTGTTACCATTAGTTTGTTTCGCGGATGTAATCTGGGAA
This sequence comes from Philornis downsi, assembly GCA_019455685.1. Taxonomy (NCBI): domain Eukaryota; kingdom Metazoa; phylum Arthropoda; class Insecta; order Diptera; family Muscidae; genus Philornis; species Philornis downsi. Next base: position 78,688 of record JAHXMU010000424.1, read on the forward strand.
TCAATACCTATCATACAAAAAGTTTAGCTGAATCACAATCTATGGTGCTGCATGTATAAGCTTCGGTCCGGCCAAACCCATGTCACCTGTTCATTTCTTATAAATCGATATGAAACCAACACTTCGCTTATTTCCATAATAATAACCACACCTAGTTCAGTAACGTCTCCAAATGCGATAAGCTCATGGTTACTGAAAGCTACATATCTTTCTAGAAGTTGCATTTAATTCAGACGAATTTGGCACACGTTCTGCGTTTAGTGAAGTAAATTATAGGAAAGAAAACGGTGGGCATAACCAGACCCCTTCCAGTACCTCCCATACAAATTGGCAGATTTATCGATATTAATTTTTTTCACTGTAGTCCGTAATTCGTAGACTGCAGTTACATAAATATTTGCCAATCAACCAAACTAACCGAATAACCACGCTATCTCTGGTAACTCCAATACGAATTACACTGTTGCAAACAATTCAGAGGCAGTTATTTAAATGACATTGTACTTCGTACATAATGGTAAAGTACAAGCATTATAATGAAATAAAAGTTTCATCGAAATTAAGCTTCATGTGTGTTTTATTTACCTTCACTTTTGAAACCGAAAAATTAATGATAACCCGGTACATGTAACAGTAATAGAAAAAAACATTTTATACTTTTGCAAATGTATTATCAAATATATTACGTTGTAGAAAATATAAGATGTTCCGATATCAGTGTTGGAAACTAATCTAAAAAAGCTAGCAGGGTCATATATTTTTCCACGTGGAAAGAATGTCTCGTGAAATTCTTTCTTTGTGAAAAGGACAAGTACCTACCTTAATACAATATTTCAAACTGAAACATGTTGAGTTGTATTTTCATAAAGAATAGTTTGCCGCACATAGCCACCTATCACTATCTGAGCCATTCACTGAATGTGAGAAGCTCTTCCATAACCTTTTTATGGGATGCAAGGGAATTTGTTTTTAGTTGACCACATATAGCACATAAACAGCGTACTTCCGTCAACCATGGGCGTCTCTAGTCTATGTGTTGCCAGCATCAAAGAGATATTGTTCAGCACTAATGTGCCAAGCAGGTTACAGTCTGTCATTGGATCAAATAACATTTATTCTACGCACACAGCTCACTGAATGATCCCATGATCCTACGTGAAATACCATATCATTTTGATGTAGTTATTATTTATTTTTTTTTCCAGTCATATACATCTTGTACATTAAACACAATGTTGCCACATTGATAACACTTGATTCAAGCTTGCTACAAAAGAAGAGTGTAGTAACCCTTCATGACCTTGACTGAGGCAAATTTAAAATACATACAAAATATTTAGAAATGTGATGATATTATCATCAACAGCTGTTATCACTTTACAATGATATGATATGATATGCCCATCATATACTTCACTTATAAAAATGACAAAATAGTAAATTAAAACTTCTTTCCATTTTATCTAATTGCTAACGTTTGAGGTCACACACGTTTTGTCCAAAGCGCTATTAGAAGCACATTTTTCTTTTTTGCCTTACTCGTACATCATCCAACAATCTATCGAACTTGAATGCCAGCACTTAGGTCGTCCAAACCATGCAATCTTATCTAACAGTTTTGAATTTCGGGCTACCGGAATTATCAAAAAAAAACTATCAAGCTTGGTCTCTAAAATTTTTTTCCAGGAAATTTTGTCTCCTCCGAAGATATTTTGTTTTTTCCGTTTCCAATGATAACATTTCATAAAATTTAACCATTTTTCGTATCAAATTCAATAAAACATTACCAATTAATGTTTTTTCTATGTTTTATAAGATAAAATCTTAAAATTAATAATATATTTGAAATATTATCGGGATGAAACAACATATAAAAGGTTCCACATTTTTCTATCAGCAACAAGTTACAGTTGAGCTCTATAGAGGTAGAGTGAAACGAAATCAGTGTTAGTCATTTTAAGGAACAATTGGAAGTGTGTTAAAGAGCAGAACAAAAGAGGATATTCCCAGCATGAAAGGTGAGTTGGAAAGTGAAGAAATGGTGAACAAAAGTGTAATATCCAAAGAGGATGTCGTGTGCGTGATGAATAAATGGATATAATATACTCGTCTACTCCGTGTTGAATGATGAAAGGTGCTCCAACTATAAAATACTATTCTCTGCCGTTGTCTACTCACTTGCACATTGCTCGCGAGCAACGTACATCGACTGGCGGGGACATAATCCCTTACATTAAACCCCGTCTAGTGGAAACACAACACCCATATACCCATGCGTGCTGAACTCTATACTCCGTTAGCATCTGCAACAAATTTTTTAAATGTTCTAAAGTTCTCTTAAAAGTCGCAAACACTTCCTTGCTGTAATACCCCTGTCCATAAATTCGGTCTAAAACATCATCATATCCAATGTCACCCATCTTTACAAGATTTCAATGTTCAATTGCTTTTCTTCAACTTACCGTCATTTATCTGCCCACTGTTTTTTATATTCACTTTAATTACTGTCAAGATCGACGAAGACTGCCTTTCACCTTTTCGAAACAAAAAGTGTCACATCACTCCCAGCTCATAGGACGAAGAATCTTCTAGTTCCGCATTCTTTTCCTCTTTAACACAGTAAAAATATAAACATCGCACTGAGGTTGCGAGATATCTTTCCTTGCCACTGAGGAATAACTGTGGTCATCCTGCCTTTTAGTTTCTCAAAATCTCTAATAATTTTTTGTAATGGGAGCTGCTGTTCAGCGATACCGTCTTATCAAAATTTTCTAATTGTAGTCACAGCCTGCAAAATCCCGTGGTATTGAAACTGTTCTCGTTAGATATGTCATTGCTCGATCGTGAGATTTTTGTTGGAGACAGGCTTCAAACATTTTCTTTTGTCTTAACGAATCAGCAAGAATATATCTTCCCGCTTGCTTCTTTCCCTGAGTTCAGTCTTGAAGTCCGAAAAAGCCTAAAAATTGGTACCTGTGTCGGCCCCATGTTGCTCAGGTAAAAGTTATCTCTATGTCTCCCTATTTCCATTACATTCTCATAGTTTTCACATTTTTTCCAATCCGAAGGAGGAATGATATCAATTCTTCTCGCACCACACACACTTTTTGAACATGCAGTGTTTAGCTTTTCACCGAAAATTATCTGCAATTCGTTCTGTTAGCTTCCTTTTTAGCTGTAGCAGTTGTAGCTACTATAGCTATCTCATCCGCTGCGGATGAGGAATGCGTGCAGCGTAAATTGCGGGGCCTGTCTATGCACTGGCCAAATCCCAAGGACTGTAACAGTTTCTATCGCTGCACCAATAAGAATATAAAACGTCAAATTTTGTGTCCCACTGGCAAGGAATATAACAGCAGAAATGGAAGATGTGGTCCCATGGGGAGAAACTTGTGCAAATTGAGTTTAAGGGCTGCTTTAAATGATGTGAGTATGATTTATTTTTTGATGATCATTACAGGTGTGTATGTCTTTTTCCCTTTACCAACTAGGCTTTAAATCCTTGCGCCAACGAAATATCGGGCACATATGTGGCGGATGGCAAGAGTTGTCGCAATTTCAACATTTGCAACAATAACTTGGCCTACCCCCAGTCTTGTGATGCGGGCAGTTATTTTGAGACAAATAAGGCAGTCTGTGTCCCAGATGTTAATACGACGTGTTGGGAAAATTTTTGCTTAACCAAGGACAATGGAGTTTATTTGGCTAATGAAAACGATTGTTACAGTTTTTACGTGTGTGCAAATAAAGCCACTGTGCCCCAAGAATGCCCTACCGGCAGTTATTTCGATAAAGAAAGTTTGAACTGCCAACCCGGTATCTGCCCCGCTGATGTACCAACTACTACGCCATGCCCCGTAGATAGCACAACAACCACTACTTGCACCACTACAATGGCAATAACCACGCCTACAACTACATCCTGTACAACGAAAAGAAGAAGGCTTACGACTACTCCCTGCACCAAGAAGACAACTACGCCTACAACCACAACCTGTACCGAGAAGACTATTACGCCTTCAACTACAACATGTGCCGAAGAAACTACCTCGCCTACAACTACAAATGAAATCACTACCACAGTATGTGTGGACGAAACGACAACAACATCAGAAGCCGAGCACGACACTACCACACCCTGTGGTGTGTTAACAACTACTGTTACGCCCAGCGAGGGAGAAACCACCACGGAAACAAGAACACCTACAACTACACCCTCTACCACGAAAACAAGAACACCTACAACTACTCCTTGTACCAAAAAGACAACCGAGAAAACTACCACGCCTTCAACTACAACATGTGCCGAGGAAACCACCGCGCCTACAACTACAACCGAAATCACTACCACAGTATGCGTGGACGAAACGACAACATCAGAGGCCGAGCACGAAACTACCACACCCTGTGGTGCGTTAACAACTACTGTTACGCCGATCGAGGAAGAAACAACAACTTGCATCACAATCACTACCACTACTGAGGCTGAAACAGCTACTGATTCCACTACACCAAAAGTCGATGATTCTACAACACCCTGTAATGAGTTGACAACGACATCTAAAGTAACAACAACCTGTGCGACAACCACTGTCGATGACGGTGAATGTTCAAAGGTAAGACGTTTCGGAATCAAAACCCCCACTAATGGGGCAGTGCGACATGCATTCCTTTTAAAGAATATACCATTATTTTCTCTATTTCGGTCGCCACTCTTTTTGAATTAGCCGAGTGATGTTATAACGACATTCTTTATATTTCAGACTAATTGTGATCAATCGAAATGCATCAAAGCCAGTGACTACACCATGTTTCCGGCTTTGAATGGCAACAGCGAAATGTTCTGTGTGTGTCTAAACCAAGAAGCAATGTGTCGCGAATGTCCTCAAGGTAGCAAATATTTACCTAATATGGGGGCTTGTTTTGCCACACAGGTTAGTATAAACGCGTATTCAAAACTGTCTAAACCTTATCTGATCGCTATCTTTCAATCATTCAGGCTACTACGCCTGCTGAGGATGGCACCACTACTTCTACATCTGAGAACATTTCGACCACACCATGCATTGAAGTGACGACAACGCCCAAGCCCACTACGCCATGTGAAATTGAACCTGAGGTAAGTGCAGATAAACAATCCATAATGTCGTATTTCCCAAAAATATGGTTTCCTGCCTCTTATTACCGCAATATAGCTCGTTACATGCAAAGGGGGTATTACCGAAGGAGAAACCATTGCCAATCCCGACAATTGCATGTTATACCTTATGTGTTTAGACGGAGAACTCGTCGAAGGCTGTTGCGGAACTGGTAACTATTACAACGAGATGATACATCAATGTGAACGCGATGTTGAAGGCAAATGTCCTCAGTGCACAAGTGCAAAATTGCGTAATAAACGCAGCATTGTTGAACCAGTAGCAGATACTGATGGTTCCTGTCCAGGTGGATATCACAACGGTGATGTGATTCCACATCCAACAGATTGCGACAAAAAACTGGTTTGCTGCAATGGCGAAATGAAAGTGGAATCATGTGGGGAAGGACACTATTTTAATGCAGCTCTTAAGCAATGCATCAAAGATGATAATAAAATTTGTTCGCCAACAATTCCCTCTGACTGCGTAGAGGGGCAAGTGCAAGCCAATCCCCTTAATTGTTCCATGTATTTCACATGTTGCCACGGCGTACTGAAAGAAAAATACTGCAGTGATGGCTATTATTTTAACCCATCTGAAAATGGGTGCGTAAGAGATATTAATAATATATGTTGGAAAGAGAATGCCAAGACTTGTACAGGAGGAATTGAAGAGGGACAACTTGTGTCGAATCCTGCGAATTGTTCCACATACTTCAAATGCATCAACGGCGCACTACAGAAGCAATCCTGTGGTTACGGAAATTATTACAACGCCGGCCAAAAGAAATGTATATTGGACAGCAATAACATTTGTTGGCCCGATCAAAAGCCCATTTGCCAGGGTGGAATCAAAGAAGGCGAAAAAGTTCAAAACCCATCAAATTGTGCCTCATACTTGATATGTTCTGATGGAAAATTGCAGGAAGAGCCGTGTGGTAAAGAAATGTTCTTCGATAAAATCAAAGGCAGATGTCAGCCAGATACCAACAATGTGTGCTGGCCAAAGGAAACCCTTTGTGCCGGTGGGCTAACAGAAGGAGCCAAAGTCCCAAATCCAGCCAATTGTTCCTCCTACTTGGTATGTTGCGGTGGTGAACTCAAAACTGAATTCTGTGGCTATGGAATGGTATTCGACAAAGTTAAAGCCAGTTGCCAGCCAGATATCAACAATGTCTGTTGGTCAAAAGAACCCGCCTGTGAAGGTGGCTTAGAAGAAGGAGACAAGGTT
>JAHXMU010000424.1:85065-97751 GCA_019455685.1 Philornis downsi
GGCTTAGAAGAAGGAGACAAGGTTCCAAATCCAGCCAATTGTTCTTCCTACTTGGAATGTTGCGGTGGTGAACTCAAAACTGAATTCTGTGGCTATGGAATGGTATTTGACAAAGTCAAGGGCAGTTGCCAGCCAGATACCAACAATGTTTGTTGGCCAAAAGAATCTGCTTGCGAAGGTGGCTTGGAAGAAGGGGACAAGGTTCCAAATCCTAAAAATTGCTCTTCTTACCTTTTATGTTGCGGCGGCGAATTGAAAACTGAATTCTGTGGTTATGGAATGGTTTTTGATAATGCCGATGGCAGCTGTCAGAATGACACCAACAACGTTTGTTGGACTAAGGAAGCATGCACATGCCCTGGTGGTTATGAAGAGGGAGCCAAGTTGCAGGCCAAAGAGTGTGATCAGTATTATTTATGCCGTGATGGACGCCTGGAACTTAAAGAGTGTGAAGAGGATTTTTACTTTGATAGCGCGAGTGAAAAATGTATTCCAGATACTGAAAAGAAATGCTGGCCCGATAAATGTGCTGGCAAACCCAACGGCACGATGGTGGCTAACCCTAAGCAGTGCAATGCTTTCTTTCTATGCGTTGATGGAGAGTCTAAAGAAGAAATATGTGAAACCGGTGATTGGTTTGATCCCACGCAGTTATCTTGCCAGCCTGATCTTGAAGCGGCATGTTACAATCCCTGTTCTTGCCAGAGCAAAATAAAGATGCTGCCTCATCCCGAATGTAACAAGTTTTACTTTTGCAATGGCAATCAAACCATTGTGGAAACATGTCCCGTTGGAGGATTTGACCCAGCCATCGGAGAATGCAACCCTAAAATGAAATGTACCGAAAATGAATGTGATGATAGACCGAACTTCGACGTCTTTGCCGACCCACATAGCAAAACTAAATTCTATGTATGCATAAACGGTGTGGCAATCCTGAGGGATTGTCCCCCAAGAACCGAATTCGATGGAGCTGTCTGTGCCCATGTATCCAGTGTAAGTAACGGCAGCGGCATTAAAGTTATTGCTGACACTGAAATGTATTTGATTATCCCTGTTTAGCCTGATTGCGACGCAAAACCATGTCAATCGTTCGATTATGTGCTACCTTATCCCACGTTAAATAAAACAGAGGACAATGCGTTTTGTTTCTGCAGAATGGGTTATGCAACGAAACAATACTGTCCCTCTGAGTACATTTTCGACCCCAAAGAGAATGTTTGTTATTCGGTAAAACCACATAAGTTTAGCTACATAAAAGAGACACAAAGCTCTACGTTTTTTTTTCGATTTCAGAAAGCCCCATGTGATCCCACGGTTTGCAAGTATAGTCCCGATTACACACCGTTCGTCAATCGGAATGACACAAAGAGTTTCTGCCTATGTACCGATGGAAAAGCCGTCATTGTGCCATGTCCAAATAACGGTACTTTCAATCCAGTGCAATTGAGCTGTTCTGATGTTGATATTTCGGTAAATTAGAAAGGGAAATCAATTTTGTTTTCTCAAAGATGAACATCAACTTGAGCAAAATATGATTCCACGTAATTTTTTCCCCCACAGACTCAATGCGATCAAGAAAAATGTCTCGGTAAGCCAGATTATTATTTGTATCCCGCTAGGAGTGGAGCCATCGATGGTTTTTGCATATGTAAGGATCAAATAGGCACTTTTAAGAAATGTCCAGAAAATAGCTTTTTTAATCCCGAATTTAAAACTTGCCAACTGAAGGATGTAAGTTTTTTGTAGTAGATAGATACTTGGTCACTCGTTGCATGTTACTTATATTATTCACTTCACTTACAGATGCAATGTGGAAACGTCAATTGCAAAGGAGTGGCGGATAATACAAAGCTCCCCGCAATGGTATCCACGCAAGGATATTGTGAATGTCTCAACTGTACGGCCAATTTTCAAAACTGCCCGGACGATGGCGAATTCGATGCGGCCTCCCAACAGTGTGTGCAGCCGCGTTGCGATCCGGTTAAATGTACACTCGCTTCGGACTATACTATATTCCCTGCCGTCGGTACAACGGGAGGTTTCTGCATGTGCTTCGATCACAAAGTCCAATTCAGATCCTGTGAAGAAGGTGGGAAATTCAACACTGAGTTAAACGCCTGTAAAATGCCGTTGAATAATTGTGGCGAAACAATGTGTGTGGGCCAAAAGGACAACACTAAACTACCGGCCATCTATAGTATATATGGTTATTGCTTGTGCTCCAGGGGCAAGGCGGCATTCAAAGATTGTCCAAGTGGTCTGGCATTCAATGATGCTACTAAATCCTGTCAAAAACAAGATTTACCTTTGGAGGTAAGTAAAGAACATTTTCACCATTTCATCATAATCGGATGGAAAGGTTGAGAACATATACCCAACATTGTGCCCTTACTCCATCATTATCTCGAGAATATATTTTGTATTATATAACTGCTACCACATTTGAATTTGTTCACTCATTCGTTACTTTTAGGCTCTTTGTGATATCACATATTGTGATGACCCCGCCCACGCCGGCCAGAAATACCCATCCATCGGTGATCTTTACGGATATTGTAAATGTTCATCTTTGGGTGCCTCTTTTGAACCCTGTCCCGACGGTGAACTATTCGATACAAATACATTGCAATGTCGGCCAACGGCAAGCGTGAGTCTCTCAATTTGACTCGATCACCCGATTTTTATAAAATGATTCATTTCATCACTACCTTCTTCTTTTGCAGAGCCAATGTGATCTGAGCCTGTGTGCCAGTGCCACTCCGAACAACGGTTACCCAATACCTACTAAAACAGGCAATAGCTCATTCTGTTACTGCACTGGTCCCGGTTCTGCTATGTTGATAAATTGCCCTACTAACCTGTATTATAACAATGAGCAAAAGAAGTGCGTAGCCGCAATAGAAGAGGGTTGCTCTTGTCCCGGTGGTCTGAAAAATGGCGATGTTACCGCTGATCCTGAGGACTGCGCCCAATACTTCATTTGTAACTCGGGTACTATGCATCAACGGTCTTGCCCCGCAGGCCAATACTTTGACACCAGTTGCAATAAGTGTCAAGAGGACACAGACGGTAAATGTGTGAAGAAAGAGGCTTGCACTTGTCTGGGAACTTATCGTGAGGGAGAGCGTCTCGTGCATCCCTATGACGAGCAACTTTATTATGTTTGTGAGAATGAAATGCTGCATGAGCGCAATTGTGGAACTGGACGCATTTTCAATCAGGCCATCAACCAGTGCATGAACACACCCCGCTATCTCGGACGTATCCCACAAAAACGTTCGGTTGATGTTGACGAAGTAAGAACTTTAAAAAAAATCACGAATCTGTTTGCGAAAATTCTTTGGTAATGGGGCTTTAAAAAAGCTTCTCAAACCCACGACTCACTTGAGTTTGTATGTTCTCAAGACCCCTTCCGCTATCTCCGCTTGTCTATTTTAGTGTACGATATTTCCAATATGTTATTTTTAAGCTTTAAAATGTGAAATGCTATATTTTAAAAATAAAAACAAAATTTTGAAAAAAAACAACAAAAACTGTTCAAGCGAAATTCATTTACTTTTAGGCATTTTTATTTGAACAAAAGCAGAAAATAGGCGTTTATGATGGACGATAGATGAGAATGGGAATAAAAGCAAACGGATTTCACTTGGAATGTCATTAATTTCAAAATGTGTTCTTGTTTTGTTGTTGCTTTTTCTCAAAATTTTGATTTTTAAAACATATTGGAAATTCTGAATAATTGTGAAGGAAGCCGAGTAATCTAAGTAACTAGGAAATTGTATAAAATGCTCCGAGCTCTACAATTCTGGATATTAACGACTGAACTTGGGATCCAAATTTTCTATGAAGCTATGGAATTTTTCTAAAACTCACCATATGGAACCTTTGTGCCAAAAAACATATAGAATAGGTTCATTTATTCGAAATGGATTATGGCAGCGTTTTCCCAGATGTAATACCTCGCTCTTATGAGGCTATATTCATAAAGTCTGAAAATTTCACTAAATGTCGATTGGCAATAAACGTTTTAGCATGGGAGGACAAAACATGGCATACGGAAAAATTAATAAAGTAATTAGAAGCTAACACATATGCATGAAATATATGCAAAATATATAGCAAGACATTAATAGATATATAGGTATACTATAAATGTACAATCTAGCAACATTTTATATTCCATCAAATTGTTTCCCTTGTTGAAAAAGGAAAACACTCATTTCGAGTAGCAAGACAAATCCTTATCTTCCATCACAGCCGTTTAGATACCTTTCTTTTCTACTATCAGCAGAGGGTTTTAATAACTTGAGAATTGATTTTAGATCGCATTTACGTTTCAAGCCAAATTTAGTTGACGCTCAGTTCAAATTGTGCCGAAGATGATCATCTTCATCTGGATATCCGCAACCTTCATTGATGTCTTTCAGTTGGAAATGTACTGGATGACACACCAATTCCACAACAATTTTATCTATGGTCTCAGTTATTGTTTTAATGGACTACTTCAATACAGTCAAATTCCTTAGTTTCGTTTTGTACATTCCTTGCTTGACACACATCAACTCCACTTCCTTTAGACATAGCAAGTTCACTGTGAATTGTTGTACTTGCGCTGAAAAGTAAATATACCTAATAAGGTAATTCTAATTCAATTTATAAAAATTCAGAATTTCCAGACATACCATTACCTTCTTTTGAACTTTTTATAACATTTAGTACCAATGCTTTGCCAAACTTTTACCTAAATATCTGCTCTTAACAAATATCAAACATTTTACTTTCCAGTTTTTTTGTATTGATGGCGAGAAACGTTCAGTGCCCTCAAACTGTTCTCAATACGAGTTGTGTCTCAATCAAACCTGGACGAGACAAGGATGCGCCAACTTCCGTTATTATAATCCTGAACAAAAGAAATGTTTGGAGCCACGTGATGACACGGTATGTGCATATGCCAAAGTGACAAACCTGCCCGAGTGTAATGAAGATATGGAGAAAGCGTTGTATAGAGGTCGCACATGTCAACAGTATTTCCAATGTCAAAATGCCAAATGGCACCTGAAGAACTGTGAACGATTCCAATATTATAATGAACGAATAGCGTCATGCCTACCTCATAACCTAGGTGACAAATTCGAATGTAATTACCTAAGCAATAGCACAGAAAGAACGCAGAATACCACAACGTGCCCACATTTGTCTATGCGTCCATATCAGAGAAATTGTGCCATGTTTCTCATGTGTATAGAGAACCAATGGTGGTATGAATATTGTCCGTTAGGCATGTACTTCAATCGTACTCTCAACTATTGCATGCCCCATACAGGAAATGTCTGTCCTGAAGTTCTTACAAGATCTCAATCTCTCAATGCTACTACACCAGAGTTAATTGATGAATCTTGTCCTGAAGAGGGTCTCTTGAGACCTTCTGCTTTAGCCTGCAACCGTTTTTATATTTGTGTAGGGGGCCAGTGGAAACAGCAAAATTGCGCCAAATTTGAATACTACAATGCCGAGCTCAACCAATGTTTACCAGATACGGTGGGAGTGTGCCAACAACTGAAATTGGATTGTCAACCAGAAGAGAAACGTCCATTGCCCCTAAATTGTTCAGCTTACGAAAAATGTTCCAACGAAGGAAAGTGGTTGCGCTGGAATTGTCCCCAGGGAGAGATGTATGATGATATTCTGCAAGAATGTGTTGTGAATGATGGCATCTGTTCTAATAGAGGCTTACGAAGGATGTGTGATCCCCAAGAAATACGAAAGGTTCATTTAAATTGTTCGCAATTCTACCACTGCGAACAAGATACTTGGACTTTAGCCTCATGTCTGGAAGGTTATATGTACTGGGAGGATACACATAAATGTGTTCCCCACCATCCCCAAGAGAAGTGCCGACCTCTAAAGGGCAAACAGGAACAGGTCCCAGTGGCTGAAAATAATGTGTCAATTTCATGTTTAGGACAATTGGATGGTGTATCTATACCCCACCAATTAGACTGTACACGTTACTACATATGCTTCAAGCAAAAGGCTTCACATGAATTGCAGTGTTCTTCGGGTAGCTACTTTGATAGTATGGCAGGATTTTGTAAACCCAACGACGGTTCTTGTCGTCTCCCTCTGACGGAAGAGTGCGAGAATGTTGCAGATGAATCGCTGGTGCCTCATCCTACCGACTGTCAATCCTACTATTTGTGTTCCTCAGTGAAGGGCCAACAGTTCATGCGCTGTCCAGAGGGAGAATTTTACCACAATTTTACACGTCAGTGCCGCACTGATTATGGAGAATGTAAAGGCCCTCCCAACGCTGACCCCAGCCACATCGTGAAATGCCGTAACGTAACTCATGGCACAAAATTGGCCCATGAATCATATTGTAATATCTACTACATCTGCGTAAAGGGTCTACCAATTCCCATCGAATGCCCAGACAATAACCAATTCAATCAGCTCCTCAACCAATGTGTAGACGAAGATCATATCTGTCAAAAAGGCAATCTGGTGGATATTAATTACACCTATAGTTGTGGCAATTTAACTGACGGTTCTTATATAGCGGACCGTAAAGATTGCACCCGTTACTACATATGCTTCGAAGGCAAAGCCCAACCGAAAAAATGCGCCGGCAGTACGTTTTTCGATTCCCAACAACTATTATGCACGCCAAACGATGGGTCTTGTCCTTTTGTGAACGACGATGACTCCACGCAGGATTCTATGCCTCCAGATCCCATTGTATGTGAAGGCAAACATGGTAACCTTATGCCCGATCCCTTGAATTGCAATAACTTCTATGTCTGTGTCAATGGCAAACTGCGGCACGAAAGATGTTATCCCCAACATTTCTTTAATACGTCGATTAACCAATGCCAGCAAAAAGCTGAGCCCGCTGCAGTCTCAGTGCAAGGAAGCATGTCAAAAGAGTTGAGTATACAGAAAGGTCGAAAGTGCACCCAGGAAACCACTACCGTACAGAAAATGTGCAAAGAGTACGGAAACGGTGCCACCATGGCCGAACAAAGTGATTGTCGTTTTTATATAACCTGCCAGGGGGATGAAGAACCCCTCTCGCAGAGGTGTCGTAATGGTGAAAGCTATGACAGCTTATTAGGCTTCTGTCGACAAAATGATGGTACTTGCCAACTAGACATTGGCCAGAGGGTTGGTGAGTGTAGTGAACGTCACGGGCAATTCGTTTGGGATTTGAACAATTGTCGCCGATACTTTACATGCATTAATGGACAAAAGATAGCACAATCCTGCCAAGAGGGCGAGTACTTCAATAAAACCTACAACATATGCAGCGTGGACAACATGAACGCATGTAATCCGGAACCAACGACAGAAGAGATGGTGACGTTACAGGTAGGCCCACCAGAATTTTGATTTTTGGCATGTTCACCTGTAAGTGATTCACTTTCTCCTTCAACTTTAGTCCTGCAATGGTTTAAGTGAATCAATCCTATATCCCTACTTACCCGACAATTGTCGCTCGTACTTCCAATGCGTCAGTGGCACCATGAAGGTTCATCAATGTGCCGATAATTTATATTTCGATCCAATAACCGTAAAATGTGTTAAGAATCGGACGGAATGTGTTATGACCTCAAAATCGGAGCAAAGGACATCGATATTAATGAAACAAACTTATCAGAAGGTAAAGTAAACGGTGCGTTTATAATCTAGGAATTGCATCATTTTAAATTGCTTTAATAATATTCAGCTTTGCAGTCTTAAAAATATTGAAGAGCCGTATCCAAATGTGGAGAACAAGTGCCACTCCTTCTACACTTGCCACGCTAGCGGCGTGGTCTCACATGAATTGTGTCCGTTGGGCATGGCATTCGATAAAGCTCACAAAGCATGCATTGCAGAAGATGAAGCAAAATGTTTATAGTTTAGAATACGATGATTACGACATAACGGTATAAATAAAATTGAAGCAATGATGTCAACAATGGAAACAAGCGGGGAATCAGGCACTATCTGAACTAATCTGTTGTCGTTGTTGTAGAACGAAATTGTTATTGTTGTTTGAATTCATTCCGATTATTCTGGGATCATTTTTGGCTTAGCAACTCTAGGTGTTCCTTCGTGTTACATTATAATTGGCCAACAATCAGTACAGGAATTACAAACATTTCAGTGAGCTTTTAAACTCGTCTATTGTAAAACAGAAACTCTCCAATTGTATCCCAAACCTCTAACCATGTTCTAGAGACTAAATTCTTCGCGAACAAAGTCTAATCCTTCCAATTTGTTTCTTTTATTCCTTTCCTATATAACATTTTGCGCATCGTCATAACTTTCTCCAGCAACTGAAAAATGTTGATGCACTTGTTTCCTTATACAACAAGATTCTATTTAAGGCAGGAACAAGAACAACGTTTAGTTCGCTACAAACACTCGCTTTACACAATTCTTTCCATCATCGCTGTCACTCGCTACTTTAGCTTCAAATCATCGTGGCCGATATTGCTCTTTTTTTAAGTCCGAAATCTTATCTTTCTAACTTCATCAAATATCGACCGTGGTCCATAGAGCGGAGAACTTTGTACTGGCCTATTGTCAGAAAAGTTAGAAACGAACTTTTGCCATGAATTATTTTTTAGCATTTCCCAATAACCTTCCCTTTTCCACACGTGATTATTTTCCTGAATCCTAGTCTGGTATTGAAGCTGGATGCGTATACGCCTGATTCAAAGGCTCGATTGGCCCAAAATAACGTCAGTCGTGTCAGTTTGTGGAAGTTAACTCTAGAATAATTTTATTTTCCTTGCTCGTTTTCTAGGGAAAATTCTTCTGGAGTAATTTCTTTCCTGTCTATTCTAGGTAAGGTAT
The DNA here is from genome assembly GCA_019455685.1 of Philornis downsi. Lineage (NCBI taxonomy): Eukaryota > Metazoa > Arthropoda > Insecta > Diptera > Muscidae > Philornis > Philornis downsi. Next base: position 93,913 of record JAHXMU010000424.1, read on the forward strand.
CGGGGGTAAACTTAAAACCTATTACAATAGTTCTGCCCTCCATATTCATTAGAATATCACAAGGAAAAAAATGTTGTAAAGAAATCCCTCTAAAAAATAAAACTGATTTGTATTAACGCTCAAAATATTCCAAAATATTTTAGTTTTAGGCATCCGTCTTGGTGCGCCGGATCATTTTAAAATAATCTCCACTTTTTTGTTGTTTGTTTTTACAGTGGAGGTGTTACGATTTTTGGTCAAATTTGTAATGCCTTATTTATAAGATTTTCTTGAAATTTGAAATATCTAGCTTATATATCAACCTTTATTCGATTTCAGTTGAATACCGACAATGTTTGCAATAGTTGCAGAACTGTTTTGTACAAGTGGTCAAGAAGATATATTTCGATTTTTCAATTCAGTACTTTGGAGAGACTCAAGTTACCACCAAACCGATTGTTATTTTTGTTTAAGAAAAGTTGCTGCATTCAATATAAAAAATCGACAAAATATTACTTACGCGAATGTCCCATCGGTTTCCAAACCAGTTCAACGTCCACCAAATGATGCATTACCAGTCATTCCCAGTGCTAGGAGCAGTGAGTCCGAAACATCTTTCACCAGCAGTGGTAGTTTGTATCAGGCGTATGATGAACGCCATTTAGTGGCTCAAGCTCAGCTGAATGATCTAATTCGGGATTTACATTTAACGAAGCAAGACACAGAATTACTAGTTTCACGCATGAAATTTTGACATTACTCAAGTAAAACGACTGGTATGCAAGGAGGTTTTACAAAATATTGTTGTTTCTTTGGCTATGGGACAGTCGCGCTACATGTCATCATTACGTCAGAACAGAGTGGCCAAAAAGAACTGAGTATTCACCAGGAAAACAATATGTTTCAAATAAACCATTAATTGGCCCAAATGACGTTCTTCTTTCGCCGCTGCACATAAAATTGGACCTTTTTAAAAACTTTGTCAAGGCCCTGGACAAAGATGGTGCAGCATTTAAATATTTGTTAGTGGTCTTTCCTAAAATTGCATATGCTAAAATCAAAGAAGGCATATTCGTTGAATGATGACAATTTTTCACAATATTTATTAGAGAAAGAGGATGCAGCCTGGAAATCTTTCGAGAGCTCGTAAACAGTCTTCTTGGAAACAATAAGAGTGACAACTACAGGCAAATTGTTGCTGAATTATTGAAAAATTATCACGAATTAGGTGCACAAATGTCACTCAAAAAGCATTTTCTTCATTCGCATTTAGATTTTGTTCTACAAAACCTAGGTGCCAAAATTTAATGAAAATTGCAAGAAATTATCAAGGATTTTGGGACAAAAGCATGCTGGGAGACTATTGCTTGTACACGAAACCGAATCAACAAAATACAAACGGCGTTCAAATAAACTAATGATATTTTATGTAAAAAACGAATACAAACATTTCGTTTGTGTCACGAAAACCCTACGTGATAGAGAAAAACCAATTACAGATTCAAATTCAGCCCACTAAATTACCCTAGGAAAGATATTTGGTTGCTCCAGTCCAAAACCTTATAGGCTAGTGTCATTATTGCAAAGCAAGTATGTAGTTAAGTATGCAAATTGAGAGCCGAGCTCATAACAACAAGATCGTGTTACACAAGGGATATATAAATAAGGAGCGTATAAATTCTACAACTTTTACATGAAGTTAACCTTTTACAATAAGATCTATGGATCTATGTGAATTTTTGTTTCGTATAATGTTTACTTTAATGCCCTTAAGGATCGATGATATCAAAATAAAACAATAGTAGCAAAAAACACCTCTAAAATCGAATTTATTCTAAAACATTTTGTCACGATTGAATTCGAATTGTTGCGTTAAGGTACAAAGGTAAGGCACAGTTCACCTAACTGAGATTTTTACACACTCCATTATATAGTGGGGGTTAAATCGTTATGCCATTCCATTTGCAATAACTAGAAATTCACATTTATAACGCCATATTGTATCGAGCATATTCGGTAAAAAAAAAGAATACTAGGAGCTCATCATTTAAAAAGACCGCTTAGACGAGCGGACGTCAGTTTGAAAAGCATTTACTGGACTTGTCGATTACATGCCATCGAGGTGAGTGCCGCTTAAATAACCATAGGTGGCTGTAAAGGGACTCGAAAATATATAAAAGTCATGCCACGGCCGGTCAGAATATAACTTTGAAATAATTGTCATTTCAGTTTATTTTGAATGGGGCATCCCACTTAGGGAACTTCTTTAACTATGGGCGTGATTATTAAAAAATTCTCAAAAAATACCCATTTCCACAAGAATAAAGAAGACAAGTGAACTTGATGTATTATATATGAGAAGAGGTTGCCTTTGGCAGACATCTTATCTGACGATGAGTCAACACGTCATCCACTCGGATATGGTTTGCTGGTGTCATAATTGGTCTAGTAGGAAAGGGCTTGCTCATACCAGAACTACATCCAAATTTTAAGAAATTATATTTTTTGGCAAATTTTATTAATTACAAGCAATAGAGGGTGGCATTTGATAGGTGCAAGCAGAAACCACCTCAATTTATGCACATTTGTAGGGGGCATTGTTATTGCGGGCGTACAAAATTCTATTGTCCACTGCAATAACAAGATAAGTCGATATGCAATGCATGGGGAAGAAGCCGTTTCTGATACATCCACTGATTTGAGTGGGTACATCGTCCTCGCCATGGTGGTGTTCACATAAGTTTCGACTAGGTCGAATTTATGCCGCAAGTCCACTTGTTTCCATTTAACCTAATCTTTATATATATAATTCTACTGTATGGGCGTTGTCAGTGAACTCCTCCTAAACGGCTGGACCGCTTTGCATAAATTTTTGTATATGCGTCTGGGTGGTGCCCGAGATGGTTTAGATTTACAGTTCGGTCCAATTGGATAAAGGGGCGTGGTACCTCCCATACAACCAAAAAATTAAAAATCAATTATCTCTGCTCCTGCTTACGGTATTTGAACAAAATTTGGTACATCGGTTTGGTGTACATATCTTAAGTGCTACTGCAAATATGAGCGGTATTAGACAATGGGGCGTGGTACCTCCCATACAAACCATAAATTAAATATCCAATATTTCTGCTCCTGTTTACGGTATTTGAACAAAATTTGGTACATCGGTTTGGTGTACATATGTTAAGTGCTGCTGCAAATATGGGCGGGATTGGACAATGGGGAGTGGTACCTCCTATACAAACCACAAATTAAAATGCAATTATTTCTGCTCCTGCTAAAATTTGAAGGCAAAGCAACGTTTGCCGGGTCGGCTAGTCAAATGAGGAAATTTGAATATAATATTTTTGATAAGGTAATTTGTAGCCGAATAACATAAAATGTGGCGACGTTGCCAACTTTTTTGTTTTAGTTTGCATCATTGAAATCGGAAGAAATACCATCTACTTCATGGTATGTTAAATGATATATTTGTAAAATCGTAAAATTGTGTATCTTTGTGTTACTATTTAATTTCACAAATTTACCTATCAAATTATAACGTAAAAGTAAGTTATTTCGATTTCAGTGTTTAAAACTATCTAAAAAAAATGACGGCTTTGTCACATAAAAAAAAAATTTTCCTCAAATAATAAAATATAGAATGAATATAATTATATAATAATATATAGAGCTTCACCGCGAAAAGTCAACAAGTTGTGTTTTTTTCACGAGGAAAAAATTTCACGGGGCACTGCCTGATTTTTTTTTTTTTTTTTTTTTTTGTTGGTTCCAAGACTTGGTATAACTGACAAGAATTGGTATAACTTATGTTTTTACGTCATAATCAGTTCGATAACATATTTGTATATGTATATTTT
>JAHXMU010000424.1:107751-155792 GCA_019455685.1 Philornis downsi
CCGTATCATTTATAGACTATACTACGACTATTACTTGCATGATTGGAATTTTTAAAATGATGACATTAAATGCATATCATAGGTTTATTTTAATATGTTATGAAAAATGGATGTAGTAAATATGATAAGTCCATTTGTATGGCCAGGAGCGAGCGCTATTTGACACGCCATTGTCATTATCCCGCATACTCTCATATACTATTATATAAGCACGTATAGGTAGAATAAGTATACTTATACTTATGTACGTAATAATAGACGTATATTTGGATACGTTTTATAAATATGCATACGTAAGTACGTAAGTTGAACTTATATAAGTGGTGGTTATATCACCGTATGGAAATGATAAATATCTATATGGCTGTTGTATGTTATTACTGTCTTTGTTCGTCAAGTTATCACAGACAATTAAGATAATTGTTGGTAGAGTAATTCAGTTACAGTAATGGTAGTTCGGTTAAAATGAGCTAAATACATATATTTGTATTGTTTTGATTTATAACTAAGCATAGAACTAGGATTCATTTGTGAGTAGCTTTTTCTGTTGCATATTTATAGGATTTAGAAGCCTAAGGAATTGAAGTACATTAGAAGTTATCTTACAACCTCGTTTTATAAGCCAAAGACAAACGCTAAAATTTTAGGTATGATGGACCAATTCACATGCAACGTCACAACGGACTGCGTAAATTGTTACGTTCTTATCAAAATGTACTCTGAATTAAAGCAAAACAAAAGAAGATGCAAAATTGTAAGTCCCCCTGAAATTCTCGGCTTAGAAATAATAGATGGACCACTGTTTGTTTTTTGTTAAGTAGGTCAATTTGTAGTTTAATAATGAGTACTTTTTCTTCGCCAATTTGGAAAGTTTTTTCCTAATTCCGTTCTTTAAATAATTTAAAAACGTCATGTAATGTTCGAAATTCACAATTCTTGCTTTCTCAAGGTAATCGATGAACAGAACACCATGGGCTGTCTATGATATGTTTCTTTCATTAACACATACCGCTTGAACAAATGCTTTTCAATTTAAACCGCTCCAAAGAGCGCTCCGAATCAGTGAGACGTTGACATGTTTGTCCCACTGTTAGCAAACGCGGTACCCATTTGCAGACAAATGTTCTGATGACCAAAAATATTGACATCACATTTCTCTTGCGCTTTCACTTTTCAGTAATTTTCAGATTTTGTATAGTTCATGGTGTAACCATACAGGTGGTCGTACAACCTCGTTTAAAATCAGCAAATCAGCGACAAGTGGTTGTATTCGAAGGAAAAGAACCATCGTAATACTTTTCAACCCATTGCTAAGTTTAGCGGCATTTTACGCCAACAAGAAGCAATGTTTATCTGTAAGCGCAATTAGTTTTTTCCTTCATATAAAAAAAAACAAAGACACCGTTATATAAGGCAGCATAACTCAAACACAAATGAAAGCGTCGATTGCATGTTACCACTATGTAAATGAAACGACGATTGTGTTAATAACAAAACTTATTAATCGACGTACTAAATGTCTATAAATTTTTGTTATCATAATGATACACGGGGGAACAAAGACATTTTCCGATTAGACTTAGATGTAAATCAAACATGAGGTTTCCAAAAATGTTTTTTGTTATTCTGAGTCAGTTCTAGTTCTACCTCAAAAAATTGAGTAGAATTTTCAGGTTTATTGTAGGATTTGAGGAATTAAGTAACATAAAATGATAAGCAATTGGCGTTTTTCCCCCTATATAGCTATTTCCTTGCGTATTTGCAAAATTGTGTCATTTGCAAATCGGATGATCCACTAATACGAGAGTTAGGCATACGTATTTCCATTTTTGGTAATTTTTCTTACTTTAACAATTTTTTGATATTAAGGGTATCGTTTGGTATAAGTCTACTACGAAGTTAATGTACGAAATGTATTCAAAAAAATAAGGCGAATTTTCAAATTTCGCGGGCTACGTACATTTGACTTTCGATAATTTTTTTTTTTTTTTTTTTTTTTTTGATGCTGGTACACTCGTCTCGAAGATATGTTGACGGTTTTATTTATCCATATAGCATGTTTAGTTTATTTGTGGGAGGCATAAATAGGACAAGTGGCACCATATTGGGAGTCCCCAGAAATTAATTTGTTTTTACGATTAGACACTCCGTTTTCTTCATATTAGCGGCAAATATCCACATTGTTACATACCAAAAAAATATCGCTCTAACCCTCATAATAATGAGTAGGCGGTTTCTCTCGTGTAGCACTGCTCTTGTATCATTGCTTATGAGAAACTAAATGTTGCTCGTTACTCACCGTCTGTGACTCATGGTTAGAGACTGTTATTCACTACTCATGACCAATGAATAATGGAGCTGACTCATTTTGTCACGTCTGTGGTAATCATTTCGCATGAGCAGCGACGAATTCGTTGTATTCAAGGGGAGCTTGAGACGAGTTTAAGATATTCATAGTGAACTTGAGGCCCAATTTTACTTATCTCCATATGGTGATAAGTAAGTATATGGTGGACAATATGGTGAATGGGGTAAGACTTCTCATTTCGACGTTTCTAGGTAGGTTTTAACAGGCTTGGCCACGTGAGACCGAGAATTGTCATGCTGAAGAATAACTTGTTCGTGCCTCTTCGCGTATCGCGGGCGTATCTCGCACAGAGCTCGGCTCAATCGCATTAACTGAAGTCGATACCGATCCCCAGTGATGGTTTCGCTTGATTTCAACAGCTCGTAATAAATAACACCAACCTGGTCTCACCAAGTACAGACCATAACCTTTGCAGCGTGAAAATTCGGCCGAAGCAACGACGAAAAAGTATGACCGGGCAGATCTTCATGACTTCCTTTTCTTTACATTGCTGTAATGAATCCATTTTTCATCACCCGTTACACCTCTTCCTTTTTTGTCGCTGAAGTAGTTGTTCACAGTCGAAAAACGACGCTCAACGTCCCTTGGCGTCAACTCATAAGGAACCCAAGTTCCTTACTTTTGAATCATTCCCATACCATGCAATCGCTTGGAAATTATTTGGCGGGTAACTCCTAACACTGAAGCAAACTGTAACTGCGTTTGACACAGATCCCAATCGAGCAATGCCGTCAATTTAGTGCCTTCGAAGGTTTTTCCTCTTCCTTCACGCGAACGGCCACCAACATCAAAATAACCGCCTTTAAAGCGATAAAGGCAATCTCGACACGTAGTTTCACTTAAAGCAGCATCTCGGTAAGCGTTTTGAAACTCTCGATGAGCTTCAGCTGTCTTTTTCGTCGATTGAAAGAAGTAAATCAATATTTGCCGCATATGACGATTATTTGGCACAAAATCATACATATTCCAAAGACCAAACCAAAAGAATATGGCGTCAAAAGAAAATCACTATTATGCCGAGGCGGTATGTTTACCATAAGCCTAAGCTTGGCTCATGACGTTTTGGTTATGGCAGAATCGACTAGCACTTACAGCTGGCGCCATCCATTGGCAAACACCAGAAACTTAGTTGTGCACTTAATATTTCCTGAAAAATATTAAAGTTTTCCTAAGAAAATGTTTCCAAAAAACTAAATATTTATGGACGACTTTGACTTTTTCTACAAAATATTCAGCTTGATAGACATTGTAATAGAGAGCGTTGCCTTAATTCATAATGCTTATGGGACAAGTTATATAAGTTAGAAAATTGAATTCAAATATAAAACTTTTTAATTATAAAAATAATATCGCTTAACTATAATAAAGAATTTTTCATTCCAAAATATGTTAGTCGGTATAGCAGCTGTTTTGGTGTCCTCAATCTAAAGTCTTCTGCTAAACACGACTTATTGCTTGAAATACGTTCAAACGTCGCGTTACATTGTACGTGTTAATATTTAATACATATTACAAATCAAATATCATATACCGGACACGCCACATTATGTATTGGGTATTGACTAGCATTTGTACGTTAAAACACCTTAAACTTCTACGACGGAGGGGAGAGGCCTTGCCCATATATGTATGTCATTGCCATAGTATATTTTTTTTTATAAGAACTTTGACCTACAACACGTATAAAAACAAGAGTGGCAATGAAACTATTAATAAAATAGAAACACAAAATTATAACAAGTGTTTTGTTTACGATTTATTTAGCTTCACTAATTTGTTAAGTGTGTTTTATTTATTGGTAACCTATGAAATCATGCAATTACAAAAATGGACAAATAAGGACTTTTTCCCTTATAACCTACATTAGAAGCCGAAAATACTTTCAGTGTCTAAGCGACATACCTTCCAGGCCCCCAAGAAAACATATTAGACCATAAAAATTGTTGTTCGAAAATATCTATCGACTTTTGCAAACAAGTTATGTAGTGTGCAGCATACACAAATTATGCTCCAAATATAAAAGTCAAAGAGTACTCCTGCCTTCTGAGTCTCCGTTTTAGCTATGCAAGAATTAGGGTCATAAAATCCTTTTTATCATCCCCAAATTCAAACAATTACTTTCATATCATATTCACTTTTCAGGTTTTTTCTTTAACTTAATTAGAATTACTAGAGCTTTTGCCACTGAAATATCTTAAACTTCAACTCTTTGTCCAAGACAAAGAATGACAGCAAATGGTAATGACTGCAAGAAATGAAAATGACTGTCATTATTATCGTATCATTACACTGTTTCCATTAAGAATTGACAAAAACATGCCAAAAGATGATGAGTTTGTTTTTCCTAATCTGGTGCAAGATTAAAATTTCCTGTGAACGAATATATACTGTTGCTTATACACGGCTAGGCGATCGAAGTGTTACCAATTTCACACTGTTATAGCAACCAAACGGCTAATGACAGCGCGCTCATTTTTTGGCAGGTCTGTCAATCAGTCTGTTATTTTTTTATAAGTTTGCGAAAGCATATCATCTTAATTCGCATTTAAAAAAGTTATCGAAATGGAATTCAATCGTAATAGTGTTATTGCTTTGTATGTGGCTTGAAAATCGCAACCAGCCATTGTTAATGAACTAAGACGTTTGCCTTTAAAAGAAACAGTTCAAAAGGTGATGGTCAGAATTCAACAAGACTCAGCACCATCCCGCAAACACATTTTTTTCTAGAAAAAGGTTCCAGGTTCCTTTATGTCGTCACAGCAATGGTCACCATATTCCTGGGACTTACGTATAATGGATTTTCTCCATGTGGTCCATTTTGGAGGCCTAAGTGTCAACTAAAAATATGAGGCGATCAACGCTTTAAAGATTGCTCTTTGCCCCAAAATGGGACAAATTACCATCAGGCCATATTCATGCACATTGTGAGGCCTTCCCGGACACACCTGATGCTATTATGCCCGCTAAAGGTGGCTACATCAACCAATAAAATATAGTTTTTAAAATTTTAAATGTTTTTGCTTCATACAGAAGTTTTAAATGAAAATTGACAAAATGCCAGTATTTTTAATCGATAACACTTTAAGCGATCAAGTTTTTAAAGATTGCTCTTTGCCGGCAATGGGGCAAAAACCATCAGGCCATACTCGTGCAGCCTGTGAGGCCTTCCCAAACACACACCTGACGCTTTTATCCCCCTAAAGGTGGCTGCATCTACCAATAAAATATTTTTTTTATAATTTGAAATATTTGTACTTTATATAGAAGCTTTGAATGAAAACTGACAAAATTACAGTATTTTTATCGATAGCACTTCGAGTACCGACCTCTACATAATGCATCTTTCACAAAATTATTGTAAACCTTCAGTACGACACGTTCTCACCGACCAAGATCAAGATCAACATGTGAACATTGGATAGATACAACATAATAGAGTAGAGGGACAGATAGCTATTGAACTGTGATAAATATCGACATAAGACAAATATACAAAGAAACCCCAGTTTTTAATTGAAATTGCGTGGATTTAGAAATATTTCTTTTCTAAGTTGGTAGCGCTGTCACTGACTTCTATGCTATTTTCAAATCATAAATGCCATTAGTATTTAAGCCGCTCCCAGCTTTCCACAACGACTTTGGATGATTTTGTTCAGTAAAGAATTTACAATGTCTTCGATGGGTGAACTTTGTCTAAAAGAAATATTAACAATCAGCAAAACCAGTCGAAAAAAGTCGATAAAGAATTGAAGACGAAGATCGATCATTGGCGATCATGAATCTCTGCCTATGAAAATCACTTTCAGCACACTCAAGATTTGATGTTCCAAAACAATTGATTAACAATTATGGAACTTGTTGATGATATTGCCATTTCAAACGGGTCAGTCAGCTGCATTTTAAAAGATACTTTAAACTACAGACGCGTCAAATATCGATTAGTACCTCAAACACTCAACTTTGTTGTGCAAAGACCATCACAGTAGAACCAGTGACGATTTCTGGCCATCAGTTTGCTACAAAAATCATTATTGCAAAAGATGAGATTTGGATCTATCCTTATGATCTTTGGCACAATCGATCAATTGAATGAATATCATGGCTAAAGTGAAGAAAAACTGAAACGATCGCGCCTAAATCGCTCAAAAATTAAGGTTATGATGAGAATTTTGTTCGATTTTCGTAATATAGTACGTTATGAGTTCCTTCTGCTGGGTCAAACTGTCAGCATATTCTAAAAATATGCATGGAACTATTCTATATGGCACCATAATGTGCCACATAAAACGACATTGACCCTTCGTGATTTTTAGGCCAACATTTCAACTAATATTGCTCTGCAGCTACTGTATTCACCGCGTGACTACTTTTGGCTGTGTCTAAACTAAACTAAACTACGATTCAATATTTGGCATGATTCGAAAATTGGAAAAAACGTTGGCACAAGTATATTCTATCCGAGGAGAATACTTTAAAGACGATCAATTAGACTTGGACTAACGAACTTTTTTTTTCAAAAATTTAAAAACTGATCTTTCTTTTTCGACACAGTGATATAAAAGATGGAGTTTAATTTTGGTAATTCTTTTCTGTGCCAATCAAGTTCACCCTCGAAGACTTTTTCGAAAGGACATCATAAAAAGGACTGAATCACTTGACCACGTCGCTTGACTACAACTCATGATAAGCCATACATGTTTTAAAATCTGCTTCAAGGCAAAGTCATTCTTTCCTGAGCGGGTTTGTTCACACTCCCCGAGTGGCATTGAAGCTGAAGATACATTTTGTGAGTGCCTGGAAGAAGATGTGCCTAAAACAGAAAGAGAAGATGCTCTTATTCTAAAAGACGATAAATTCAGTCTGCATAGAAATACACCTGACAACAGTTTTTGGCTGACAAATTTCGTCGCCGAATGGAAGATAGTAGTAAGTGGAAATATATTCCCACAGAAAGAAATCCACAAATAAACTTGGTGTAGTCTGTGATGGCTACACACGAGAAAACAGATTGAACACGTTGTAATAAATGAAAGGTATGCTTCTGGTATCCTTGACATACGTGTCTTCTCTCGTGTTAATATAGCTAAGACACAAACAAGACACAAGCAGAAAGAAAAACGTGCGTTGCCAAATACAAGGAAGCCGAACATCGCAAAGTTGCATATAAACAAAATAACCGCAAACTATAGCTACGTTTCTAGACATTTCTAGAGTTCCTGACACATACTGGCTACATATTACACATCAGATGGCAGCTGTCACCAAAGCCATGCTTGGGTAAGAAAAAATCGGGCTCAAATAAGCCTTGTTGCAGTAAAGAATACCACTATGCATTCGAGGAAAAGGGTGCTACATACATGGCAACGCTACAGCCAATTGAAACGGCTGTGAGAGAACGCTATAAGAAAAGAAAAGAAAGCAGACAGTCTTTTGAAGGGAAAGGAAAATTTGCACAATTGCAATAGGCAGAAAATCCTACCAAAAAGTAAGAAATAAAGATTATGATTCCTAGCACCCCTTTCGTGAAAACAACGAAAAATAGATGGTCGGGTTTACACAGGTAGATGGTTTACATGTAGAGTTCTGTGCAATTGTAGAGGGAGCTCTTCTATAATTTGCTAGTTCTGGAGGACAGTACTGACAAATAAAGAAATCAATGCAATTTTCGCCTATATTGCCCACCGCCACGACGAAACGATCCGAGTAGTTATATTAGGGGTTAAGAACGACAAAGCTGCTGTTACCGTTAGCTGACAATGAACACAAAATTTGTGTCTAGTGATTGAAATTAAATTGCATTATATCCGGTGCTCAAAAAAGGTGATCCAAGTACGTGTACTATCGTTGTATTATTTTTTCAGAGAAGAAACAAAAAAATCCTCCAAAAGCTTAAACGTTAATGCCATCATACAGGATTACCATATTGCCGGACTGTACAGAGTGTTCTGCGGTTATGAAGAGAATTCTTCTCTAAGTTGGTAGTACCGGAAGGAACTACCACAGCCGGCACAACGAGCTCGGAATAGATGCATTATGACTCATGTACAACAAAAATTGCGAATGCTATTGGCCTGTTGGCAGAGCTACTTAGCCGTGTTAGCTCCTAAACGCTACTTGGCCCATCGAATGTGTATCTAATGATTAAAATTAAAGTGCATTATATTCAAAGAAGGTGACCGAAGTGTATGTACCAATTATCATTGTATTAATCTATTACATAGGAAGCCCAAAAATTCTACCAAAAGCTTAAACGTTAATTACAGGACAAAAGTCTTCTTCCTGTAAATGTGTCGACAGAAATCTGGTCTAGAAAATTTTGCGATTATGGAGAAAACGCTTCAAAGATCAGCAATTGGGCTTATGGAATAGAAAACGCACCGGCACGACAAGCCTTCAGCAATGGGCGCCACAGAAAAGAGTGGCCAAAACTCGCTTTGAAGGAGCAGATTCCAGAGTAACAAACTGGACTGCTTGAAATTCTGTCCCATGCGTGGTGCATAATAGAAAATAACTTCTATTGTAATCATCAATTATTGTAAAAGAAAAGCGAATTTTGTAGGAGGAGGCTATGGGATTTAAAAATTGTAAACAAAATAGTAATCAAAACTCGCTCGCATTTACTGTAACCAGAGTAATAAGTTATTCTAAACAGAAAATAATGCAAGCCCTATTTAGGTGGCCAATATTTGAAACACATGTTAGAAAACTGTTTCCGAAAATAATAACTACATAAATATTATACGATCTAATAACCCCAAGAAACCTCATTCAAAGCTGTTTTCGGGGCATGTTTTTTTCCATAACACTCTATGCGAGCACCCTCCCTCACTTATACTCCCGGAAAGCAACGCACTTGTAACCTTCACACCAACTTCATGCACAGCCAATTTTGAAAGTAATAAAGCTAATATTAAAAATTCACCCCATCGACGCTACAATAAAATGTTAATGGTGCAACTGGAAACATCTGGCGTTCTCATTCGAAAAGCACCCAACCCGATAGTAGAACTTAATCGATATTTGTTGGATTTCTTCACATGTCAGTTGCTTTAAGAAAGCACTGGAGAAAAGTGTACTATTAACTAAAGTGGCCGCAATACACGCCGAAATATATTACTATTATATTTTTTTTTTATTACTCCCATAAATCATAAATCTTATAGAGAAATCTATTTATAAACTGTAAAACAATTTAAAGGCCAAATGTTATGTCTGTTAATTCAAAACTAAAGATTGACGACAGCGGAAACGGAATAAAAAACAGACACATTAATAACCCCTATGTGCCTGTGCACGTGTAGACAGACTGGAGAGTGTGTGTGTGCTTGGTTACTTTAATAACATGAGCGAGCGTAGTAATGTCAGCCAACAGAAAGGCAACCTCGGTTCCTACACGAACACGCAACACAATACTTGTTCGATACGCATAGACAGCATTGAAGAGGAGATCAACACCGCCCCCATTACTGAGTCCAATTCACACGAGGACTTAATTATCAAAGATCACGATGAAGAGGTGGAAAACGCTTTCATGCACAAAGCGTACGCAAGTACACAACCATTTCCCCGTAAGTTCAATATTTACTGTATGTAGAATAAATAAATAAGCAATGCTAGCAGCCACCATAATCGTGTATTGTAAATATTTTTATTATTTTAGGATTTCTTTCGGTGCCAGCCTTGCGCAATGTCCCACCACGTACATTGGGAAAACGAGAAATAGTCTCAAGTCCTGCCAAAAGTGAACGCATGGCCCGTGATTCCAGTTCAAGCAAGAAGTTGTATGCTCGCAGATTAAGTCAAGACAGTGGTATAGTGGCAGGACGGTTATTTACAGGAGGGGTAAGTCACACACCATGTTTTCAAATACAATATTGGTCAGTTTTGACAAATTGTTAAAGGTTAACAAACACCAATAAGTTTTCTATACAAAATTAATTGGCTAAACATGTGGTTTAGAAAATGAAATTAGCCAAGATACACAAAAAACTTGTCCGAGGCAATCATCTGTTCAGAAAATCTATCTGTTCTATCAAGCATTTGTAAGTTTTCAAACGGGGCAAAGTACAGAAAAGTTTGCTTCGATCCAATGTTCCTACAGAAATAAAGATTACGGGAGTTGATTAATAAAAGTAGTCGCCTGCCTTCAAAGCAGTGCGTTTCAAATTAATACACGTATGCCAATCGTCTCACCATTTTTCGAAATCACTTTCCGGGAAAGACTATAGTTCTTGCCGTAAAATTGAGTTGATACTTGTTACGTTTTTGGTCAGAAATTCGTTCACTATGATAGGTTTCAGAGATAGTGAGGTACCGTATTCCAGAAATCTGTCATTTTTTGAGAAATTTGTTCTCTCAAACGCCACATAACGTCCAGATAGTGTTCTTTATCTACCATCTAACTCTCTGAAAAATTTTTCGAGCGCAAAACACTGCGATAACCAAAGAAATAAGTCAACTTTACTTGAGCTTTTGATTGACCTTGGAAGGCACCATTTGGAAGCTTGTCGGGTTTGCATGTCAGACTCATAAAGCTACATATGTCTCGTCACCAGTTACAATGCGTTTTATGAACGCAGAGCCGGAATTGACTCGTTCTGACATATCTTCTGCAATATTTACGAGATTGAGTTTTTGAAGAGGATTCATATTTTTGAGACCAAGTTGAGCGGCAGTGTGTTTCGTACCCAAACAATCGTATAAAATGGCCTGAGGCACGAAAAGTTCAGCAGCTATATCTCTCTCAATCTTAAACAACGATTTTCAGTCACCTTTTCCTTCACTTTGTCGATGTTATCTTCAGTTGGAGATGTTGATGACCGACCAGAGTGAGGCAAATCTTCCATCACATCCCTATCGCTTTTTAACGGATCGTACCACTCATATACAAAATTTGAGACAAATTCTTTGTTCGGTATTTGTATCCATAATAAAAATTTCAAAACGTACTTTAGATGAGTTCGGAAAATCGATCACAAAAAGAATTTTTTAGCAGGCATTTTAAATGGTCAAGCCCCGGCAATTTGTTGACAGATTGTATGAATAGTGATAGTTTGATTGAATACATGTTGGAATTCTAAAGAGCGCAGCATCTACTATATTGCCAGCTGATCAAGAACATCTACACCCAGGGAAAAGTTTAGTAGAAAATCGGTTTACACCAAAAAATGTCCAAGTCAATGACAAACTTTTTACTCCCATTACAAACAAAATTAATCCACAATTTCCAAATATATTTGTGAAATTAATGGAAATCTTAGATCTGGCGCATTGCTTATTTCAGTTTGCTTTGAGGAAATGTTATTAAATCTATTAGTTATTATTGTTATTAAAGCAAATTTTTGTAAAAGAAAAGGAAATATTCCTCCTGCAGTTGTTTCTATTCAAAAATCGGTGTAATCAAAAAAATATAATGATGAGAATATGTCCTAGCAATTTTTCCCTAAAGAAAACGTATTGCTTATTAGGAAATATTATCTAAGCGGACAATTCTGTACAAAGAAATGCAAAAAAAAATAAATTCCTCAGAAAGGTCCTCTAAAAAACATTTGCTTCTTACTACTGATATATCCTTAGGTTGACATCATTTTTTTTAACATCTTTGAACATCTCTCCGTTTAGGACTTGAATCCGTTCGACGCAAATACTTTGCATCCATTTAATATCAATCCTAATCCTCCGTCAATAGAAAATATTTATACTCTTCTAATTAACGAGAACGATGGCCAAAATTTAACGAAACAATCACCATCTAAATATCCCTATGCATCACTACCGCCGGAATCGGAAATGATTATGTTACCATATTGTCAGCATAACAGCAGCAGCGGAAGCGGTAATGGCGGTAGTGGTAATCTCAACATCCAATATAATGATAAATGGCGTCCGGGCTATAATTCCAACTATTATAAAACACATAGCATAGCGACACCCTTGCCTACACATTTGGAAACCGATTCAGCAGAACCCAGTCCCACCCAAGCCTTTGGACCAAAAATTGAAAATCTGGAAATTCTACCCGGCACAGCTATGCATAAAACTCTAGGTCTGCAGTTAACCGCTCCGCCCACCCCAGAAACAGAAGAAATCACGCCCAATATAGACGATGCCACCGCGGATGATGTGTGGGAAAAACCTATAGTGAAAACTGAAGCTAAAGTTTTGGAAGATCAATTTGCCTATAAGCAATTAGTGCCTTATGAAAAACCTCACTTAAATTCCAAGAATTCTTCATTAGAGTCCAGCGTCAATGGTAGCTATCACAATAGCCGCAAACAGAGCAAACGTAACTCCATGGAAGAGGAACGGGACCGTAAAGTTAGCAAACAAGATCGTGAGGGCTTGGATTCGGAATCTCTCATGTTTCGCGATGGCCGACGTAAGATTGATATGGTTCTGGCCTGGGAAGAAGAGGATTTGGGCGTTATGACCGAATTCGAGTCGAGGAAAAGAGATTGCCGTAAAACTTTTATGGAAAATTTGATAAAGGAGGGTCTTGAAGTCGAACTGGAGGACAAAACGCAATCTTTTAATGAATGCACTTACTTTCTGAAAATTCACTTACCTTGGCGTCTAGAAACTCGCTTGGCAGAGGTTATGAATTTGAAGCTGCCAGTGAAGAGATTTATAACTATCTCGGTAAAATCGTCTTGGGTAAGTAGAAAATTAAGTAAAATATCAATAAAATATTGTAGACTAAGGAAAATTTTGCTATAGCGTCTTTAGGCGTAAGAGCCAGACCTCCGTTTTTAGTTGGTGTGCGAGCTTAACATATTGCATTTCCTTTTGAAATTACAGGGAGTTATATTGGCGAGGAAAGATTTCCGCTCTCCCTTTCAAAAGAAGGCCCCAAGAATGCCTCAAAATATTAAAAATTAAGAGAGAAAGTTATGAGATGGCAGCGTGGAATGTCATGGGTTTGTGCTTTATTTATTTGTTGGTCCTGTATATTCTATTTTTACATTGTCTGGGTAATGATTGGTAAAAGAACAAAATTCTCTGGGGTTTGAATAAACGGTCGAACAGCCAATGACATTTCTGACCTCTCTCTCTCTCTCTCTCTCTCCCTCTGCCCTTTCCAGTTACTAACAAGTCTATCCATAAGAATTTCATTCCATAATTTTTAATTTTCTCTTTTCAGGATGAAGAGAATATAATGTCCCGAAATATAATGTACTGGAAGGATCTCTGGTATAAAATAACTCAAAAGATTCAGTTAGATAAAAGTGTCCTAGAAGGCGAGACAACATTCAAGGCAGCTACTGCCGGTGGGAATCCCGAAGAGCAGTAAGTTTCATATATATTTAAAACGTTTGTCCTTAAGTGTGCTACTGCATCACTTTGCTAAGAGAAGTGGTATTCAGTAAACACAAGTGTGGCAAGTGACAATTTCTGTGTTGGACGGAGTTTGAAATTCTTAATTACTTTTCTCAAGCTAATGCCAACCTTTACAGTTTCCTTTGCACTTTGAACTTTGGCAGAAAAGGAAATTAATTACAGAGGAAATTTTATTTACAATAACAAAGAATACGTTCTGCCAATGGTAACTACTTTGTGAGGTTGGCGATTGCGTAAAATGCAGTCTTACCTCCTCCAGAAATCCAGTTTACGACTCCTGCCTCATTTGGAAAGAGCCAAGAACCTTCTTGCCACAATCGTTCATTTCAATACCAGAGTTGGACTCAACTCGACCTCCCGTGTTCAGCAACAATTTTGATATTCACATTTTCTGTTCCATTCTTAAAGGTTCATTGTCAAAGATCGTGCAACCTCATTCACTAGTGCCCAAAGATCTTTGATGGTCATGCAAATCCTTCTGCGAACCCCCTATGATGATAGTGACCGGTGTGGTATACGACGCCTTTTGAACGACAATACATATCTAGCGTGTTTCCCTTTGCACGAAGGTCGTTATGACCGCCCTCATTCCAGTGGAGTGTCGTTAGATCGTAGAGTCTTATACTTGACCTGGGCCCATCCTTCACAATGGTACAAGAAGCAGCCCCTTTGTCTAGTCCGAAAGTATTTTGGTGACAAAATTGCTTTGTATTTTTGCTGGCTGGGTTTCTATACGGAAATGTTGGTATACCCAGCCATAGTCGGAACTTTATGTTTCATATATGGTTTGGCTACGCTGGAATCTGAAGACAATACACCTAGCAAGGAAATTTGTGATAAAGTGGGTACGGGCAACATAACCTTGTGTCCACTATGTGATAAAGCTTGCAGTTATCAGCATTTATATGAGTCCTGTCTATTCTCAAGGATCACATATCTATTTGACAATCCCTCTACAGTATTCTTTGCGATATTTATGTCCTTTTGGGGTAAGTTATGTAAAATTTTCAAAATAAGTCCAACCAAAATTGTTTCCCTATTGTAGCCACAACATTTTTAGAATTATGGAAACGCAAGCAATCTATTATCGTTTGGGAATGGGATTTACATAGTATAGAATCAGATGAGGAGAATCGTCCGGAGTTTGAAACCAACGCCACAAACTTCCGCATGAATCCAGTCACCAGAGAAAAAGAGCCCTACATGTCGACATGGAGTAGATCTATACGGTTTGTAATAACGGGCAGTGCTGTTCTCTTTATGGTAAGTTGATAATTTGTTTAAAGGAAATGGGCCTAAAGTCAGCGACAATTCATATTGAAACCATTAGGAAAAAAGTGGTAATAAATATAAGACTAACCTACTGATTGAATCATTTTAAAATGCATTAATCATTTAAAATGTATTGGGGAGGTTTCGGATTTTTAGATCATTTTGCTAAAGCACACCCTGATATAATACAGTGACAATGATGAGTAAAGTTAAAGCGCCTGGTTGCCTTGTGACATTAATGTGTGGACATTAATGGCACAATTTTTAACAAAAGTCACGTGCTATTTGAATATGTCAATGATGCATTGTTGACTATGTTACGGTTGCCTTCTCAAGCTTTAAATAGAGTCAGAAAAAGTGGAGTTGTCTGTAAACAAGGATTAAACAAACTTATTTGTTTCGACGAACGTGGAGTCTATGAATTTATGATGCTGCGTGAACGTCGACATTTATAATTTTGGTGTGGTGGACGTTCATCTATTCCGGCTTCGTCTTCCACAAAATTAGTAATTTCAGAAAAGAAATTGGGGAGAGAGTGTCACTGTCGACAAAGTTAGCGACTTAATGCTAAAGAACTTTAAGCGATTCAAAATTCAACTGTATCACATGGAAGGTCTATCCATCATGCTATACATATATATGGCAGAATGCTAAATGACAAATAAATCAGTTGTGGCAATCTACGCGAGATAAATTCTCAGTAAAATATAGGGATCTTCCATCGTCAACGGAGAAAATCCATTACATGATCTGCGTGCCAACACCGATGTGGTGTAGCGCATCAAAGCACAGCGATTACTTTGTCTATGTCAAACCGTGCATGTAGACCAAAACGCTCAGCACGAAATTCCTTTGACAATGAATTTGGCGTGCGACTTAGAAGAGTGGAACCAAAACTCTGTGAAGCAAAGAATTGGAGAAATAAAGCAAAAGATTAAATTAATTTCTATGTGCAGCACGTAATCGATGAAATTGCCCATTCTACTCGCCACATAAATAAATATGAGCATATTATAAAAGGATCAATTCAACAGTTTAGAAATTCTATATTTATTCCCACTTTTTCAAACAGCTGTCACTGTTCGTTGTCATGAACAATCATGGCGGCTAGCCGCTTATTTACAAGTCTGCGCATTTTTGAGATTTCAATTTATTCAAAACAATATTCAAACCTTTGGCAATCGCCAAATAATCACATTTTTGGACTGTGAAATTAATACTGTTTTTTACATTTACATTCTCTTCGTATCCAGATAATCATCGTTCTCTCGGCCGTGCTGGGAACAATTATATATCGCGTTTCCGTGGTGAGCATCATTTATGGTGGTGGTGGATTTTTCGTCAACGAACATGCCAAATTATTCACCACTGTAACAGCAGCTCTCATCAATTTAGTGGTGATTATGATATTAACGAAAGTAAGTAATCCCAGTTTTTCCAATCTGAGACTAAATCGATTTTGTAACTGCGTCATTGAACTTCAGATCTACCATCGTTTGGCCATTCGTCTAACAAATCTGGAAAATCCACGTACCCATACAGAATATGAAGATTCCTATACATTCAAGATATTCTTCTTTGAGTTTATGAATTTTTATTCATCGCTCATATACATAGCCTTCTTCAAGGGTCGTTTCTTTGATTATCCGGGTGATGATCAGGCGCGTCGTAGTGAATTTTTTCGTCTAAAAAATGACATATGCGATCCGGCTGGTTGTCTATCGGAATTGTGTATCCAATTGGCCATTATAATGGTGGGCAAGCAATGTTGGAATAACTTCATGGAGTATTTGTTTCCGAAATTCTACAATTGGTGGCGCCAGAGGAAACATAAACAGGCTACCAAGGATGAGGGTCACTTGCACATGGCGTGGGAGCAGGATTATCATATGCAAGATCCAGGACGATTGGCCTTGTTCGATGAATATTTGGAAATGAGTAGGATATGATTAAACACTAACCCACTAAAATTGAAATTCTAAGAATATCAGTTGAAATTGTAGAATATCAATTGAAATCGAAAGACAAGCGCTTAAATTCACAGAATATCAACTCAAATTTGCAGATTATAAATTAAAATTGTGTAAATCCCTTTGGGATTCCAGCCATATTAACTGATTTTCAATATTTGTACTTAACTTTGAAAATTGTTGAAATTTTATTCTCGAACTGCAAAATTTTAATGATTTCCTTTCAAATTTGGAAATAGATCTAGTCATTTTATAAATGTCAGCTGATATTCTTTAAATTTAAATTGTAAACTGTGCGCGCAACTTCACTTGCCTATTTATTGCTATTGCATTTGATTACTTTGTAGTTCTGCAGTATGGTTTTGTGACTCTTTTCGTGGCCGCCTTCCCTTTGGCACCTCTGTTTGCTTTGCTCAATAACGTGGCCGAAATCCGTTTAGATGCTTACAAAATGGTAACTCAGGCCCGGCGTCCTTTGGCGGAACGTGTAGAAGATATTGGAGCCTGGTATGGTATTTTAAGAATCATTACCTATACGGCGGTGGTCTCAAATGCCTTCGTCATCGCCTATACCAGTGATTTTATACCGAGAATGGTTTATAAGTTTGTCTACTCCGAATCAAATACTCTGGTGGGTTATATAGAACATTCCCTGTCACTATTTAATACATCCGATTATAAGGAGGAATGGGGTGCGAAAACGGAAAAAGATCCAGATACTTGTGCATATAGGGGTTATAGGTAAATATTGACCGAAGAGGGAGAGCGGGTTTTCTTCTATGCATTTCCATTTGAATTACAGAAATGGCCCACAGGATTATGACCCGTATGGTTTAAGTCCCCACTATTGGCATGTGTTTGCTGCTCGTTTGGCTTTTGTGGTGATATTTGAGGTAGATTTTGCAGAATGTCATTACTTTAAATGATATATTTAAAAAGCGTCTCCACTTCACCTTCTTTTCCAGCACATTGTATTTGTTATCACCGGCATTATGCAATTCATTATACCTGATATACCAGCTGAAGTTAAAACTCAAATGCAACGCGAGCAACTTCTTGCCAAAGAAGCCAAATATCAGCATGGTATGAAGAGAGCCCAAGGCGATAGTCAGGATCTTATGAGTCTATTCCGCGAAGCTAGCAGTCGTCAAAGCAATCATGTTAATATGCCTTTCGGTAACACAGATGGGGCTCCATTTGCCTCCCGCCGAAGTTGGGCCCGACGTTTTTCACGTTTAAGTGATGGTCTCGATGCTCATGTGGAAGTGGCGGCCCGTCCCCGCCGTTCTATGGAATCCACAGTGTGGGAAGTTTCCTGACACGAAGAAGACGAGGAGTCAGAGAATGTGATAAATGCCAAAAGTAAACATTAGTCAAGAATATTGGAAAGCAAAGAGAAGAAGCTAAAATAGAATACATTCACTATTCACTCTCGAATTGCGTATATTCAGAAGTAAAAGAGGTTGTAATTTATATTTGACGGACTATCAATTATTTTTTTATATAAATTATTTATATGAAACTGTACCTCGTTAAAAATTAAAAAAAAAAAAACTTTAAATAACTCGTTTTTGACATTTCCAACGATTTTGGTAATCCTATGTAAACAATCAAATATATATATATATTTATATAGTTTATAATAGTGTTGTCTTATTTATTCCCGCTAGCTTAATTATGTATGGAAAGTTCAGAGATTTCCCGCTCGAGTAAGCAACAAATCACATTTTCGTCTAACTTTTTGTTCACATGAGAAATGTTTTTTACTATAAATTCTATCAAAAAGTCCGAGGAATTTATCAAGAAACACAAAATATTTATTATTCATTCAAATTTAATGAAAATGCTGGAAAATTGGACTCCTTCTGAAATAAAACACAAGCCACGAATTCTCGTTTATGCCTTCTCTCAACTTAAAATAGATGACTCGAAGCGCCTATTGAAGTTTTAGAAAGCGTAACAACTAAGCCGGGCCATATCAGGTGAATACGATGATTGTTCGGTGATATTTGTTACAAAAGCATAACAATGCGATAAGCAAAGAAAACAGTCAACATAATCCTGACTTTTGATCGACTTTGTCGTGGTTTTTTCGGTTTCAAAATTATGACTTTCAATCACCATTTCCTTCACTTCAGTAAAAGAGGTTGATGGCCAGAGTAAGGCAAATTTTTCTCCATATCTCCGTCGCTTTTGCGCTATACAAGTGATATTATTGATAAAGTCGATTCACCGCAAGCCTTTTTGTAACATTTTCAGCGATTCCATTTGCATTACACAATTTGAGACAAATTCCTTGTAGGATATTTGTATCCATTGTAAGAATCGCCAAACACACTTAAGATGAACTGACAAAATTGAGCATTATAGACAAACAAAATGACAGATCACACTCAAACTTCGCGTCAGTATACGGGACAGTTGTGCCAAAAGTAACTTTGAAAATTCCTTTAAGCGGACTTTTTAAATGTTTAGTTCCCGATACTTTTTTGACTGAATGTATGGTTGATCTTGTAGAGATTTCGCAAAGTTTCACAGGAAATTGTGTGAAACACCGTGAATTTTACAGTGTAATTTTCGAAAAATTGGGTTGACATTATTTTTTGTTCAAAGTAGATTTCAAATTTTGTATTTCAATGATTCCAGATTAGAAGACTGACTGACTTATCCTTGCCAGCAAAATACTAGAAAAAAAAAGAATTTTAAGTTATCATCTGTATTGAAGTATTCTCCGCTGAAAAAAACATCACTCATAATATGAGGAAATAAAAGTGTAGCAAAAAGGATGCCATTAATTTTCGTGGCATCTGGCATAGTTAGAATGGTTCGATTTAGGACAAATGCGCATCGTTCAATAATTTCAATCCCTTCAAATACACAGCAGAACCATTTTCAGCCGCCTGGCTTGTGTATTCTCCTTTATCGAAGGAAGAAACTATAAAATATAATGAATTTTCTCTCTCCTAATGTCCATCCTTGACGCTCCGACGAAAACTGTCGGAGTAGTTTTTTGAACATAAAATCTTGTTTTTCTAACGTTATTTAACGTAACCCGATCGCAATTATATATCACGAAATACAGATTACTAAGCCATCTTTTAGAAAAATAATGAATTTCTTGTTAGTCCTGGATCAGTGATACCTCAACTTAATACCAGTCCTTACGGAAAATAAAATGTTCACGTTGCCACCTGATTATAATTGATTGATTTGAAATTATTTGATTATAAGTTCTCACTATAGTTGTCATGGTTTTTTTAAACTTTGTTTATTTTTCTAAACGTGTAATCTCTTGTATTGAAATAAGGAAACTTCCTAGTTGTGAAAAATTTTGAAAATGTCCAAAAAATTCTCACCAGAAGATGCATTCTTTGAAAATCTATTATTGGGCCTAGCTAACACCTTGAGTAAGTTTGTTAATACTGGGATTCATTGCAATATACCCGCCATTAATTTTCCTTATTCCAGCCAATTTTCCTCGAGTTTGTAATGTTACAGTTGAGAGATGCCATCCATGCGAGAAATCCCAACTAGTGACATGGGAACAAAGACATGGCGTCTATTTGCCGGAAGACATGAAGAAATTTTATTTGTCCACTGACGGCTTCCTACTGCAATGGAGTTATCAATATGCGCGTAAGAGAAAAACACGATTCTCCTAGCAAAACAAAATAAGTATTTAGGTAGCAACAGCCTAAATATGTTTTTCCATACTGAACAGCTTGCGTGAAAACAGTTTTTCCATAAGAACGGCTATCTAAGGTCAACATTAGACATTAAAACCATAAAAGATTGATTTGGAAAATTATACATCTCTGAGGAGTTTTTTTATACATTTATTTTTTTATAAATAGTTGTTGAACTACGTTTTTTTAGAACTTTTCCAATTGCGAATGCGAAATACATTGTTAGACAACTATTTTCTAGCAAAAAAATTGGTAGACGGTTTTTGCGATAAATGAAAAGTAGAGACAAGCAAGTTTTACATAAAAATAGATGTTCGGACATCGTTCCATATAGAAATTTTGTAAGTTTACAATTTTTTAGTAAAAAAGAAATTGTTAGGCAATTTTTCCGACAGAAGAGTTATTACTGAACCATTTTTCGCTATTAAAAAAAATGGTCACTTATAAATGTTTCTTGCTTAAATGAAAGTTTTCAAATACAGATTTTCTGTAACAACACATTATATTGGGCTTTTCTCACAAGAAAATATGCTTTGGTTAAGCCTTTCCTTCCTTTTAATTGATTTATTTGTTTTTCATTAAATTAACTTTTTTCTAGCCAATGACATCCGTCGAGTGGGTTACATCCAATTTCCTCATCTGGTACAAATTACTTTATTGCGCGAAAATGTTGAACCTGTTTTCCAGAACAACAACTCGGAGTTCCCTTCAGCTACTGCTTCCAGCGCTTCAACATCCTCGAATATCTCTTCCTCCACATTAGGCGGCTCTAATTTACAACCCCATTATTCCCAAATCTCTTCCACGTCGGGTAGCTCCACCAAAGATCAATGGGGCAATCCTACACCTGTCCTGAGTCCTAAAACTAAGATATTCGAAATTAGCACCGTCAATGATGCCGCTAAGGTGTGCCTACTGTATGATACCGCTGGCTGCAATAATCCTAAGATTTATCTTCTGGAGTTGAACAATTTGAAATGGGTCTTTTTATCCGATAGCTTTAGCGAGTATTTACGCATGGCCATTGCTCACTTGGGGCTACCCTATTGGGAACTATGTTTTGCCTCGTGTGGTCTGCCTTCGTGGACGGAACAATTGTTTTTGCTATTGGCCCCTCATTTACTGGAGGAGAATGAAAGCAGACGCTCGAGGCTGATAAATCCAGGTCCTGAAAATCCCTACAATATACTGGATCCTAATATATTTCGAGTAAAATTTAAGACCGCTACAACAAAAACTGGCATGACAGGAAAACATAAGTAAGCTGATGATTATTAGCGGCGAATACATGCAATGCTGTACTTGTAAGAAACACAAATCCTCACAACTTTTCTATATCAGTAATTATTATGTAACAGAAAATACGCTGTCAATAACTTTTCTTTTGTAAAAAAAAGTAATGGCCTCAGACTTCAATAGAACACTGGTAAATAAGTTATTTTCAGCAATATTTTATACGTAGGGTAGTTGCCGTAGAAAAGTTATTGTCAGCAATCTTTCCTTTATAGACGATTGCTGGTAGCAACTATAGACAAATTTATAGACAAACTGTTGTCAGCAAGTTTTCATTTATAGAAAATAAATAGATTTTCTTTTATTGAAAACGTATTATTTACTTCGTTGTCCGAATGAAGTTTTCATTTATAGAAAATAAATAGATTTTCTTTTATTGAAAACGTATTATTTACTTCGTTGTCTGAATGAACCTTATGTAGATAAACTGTTGTCAACATTTTTTGGGTGGAAATGTGATAGAAAATTAGTTGTCAACAACTTTTGTAGGAAATTTATCAACATATAAATTGTTACTTTATAGGACAATGATTGTAAGCAACTTCCGTTTGATGACCAAATCGTCAAATGTCAAACATTCCTTTTTCAAATAAATTGTTGTCAGTAACTTTTTTCTTTCAAACAGATGCTCTTTTTAGATACAGTTGTGTTAGCACCATTTTCTACATAAAAAGGTTTCAGAGAAATTGTAACAAATTATTTATTGCCCGTTGTATCCAGATTAGGTTCAGCAATTTTTCTTTTGTACAAAAATTATTTTTGCGTTGTTCGGAAAGTAATTTGATTTTTTTTTACTGAAATGAAAAAGGATTTTTCTTGCAGAGAATAAATATTATTCATTTATTATAACTAGGTCGAATTCGATAAATTTAACCTCTAAGCGATTTTGCGAATTGTTTATTCACCGATTTGTGGCAGATGCAGATTTTTTTTGTGGCACTGCTGTTCTCTCAAAATATCCTCTCCATACACATCGGATAATTGCTTGAACAGAATTTTTCGATAGTAAAAAAGTTAGATATGCAAAAAAGGCAGCATTTCACTTTGCAAGTTTGTGTTTGCAAGGATTCGTTAACCAAAATGTTGTCAGTTATTTATTTATTCTTTTTTTGTTTATTTTTTTTTTTTTTTGCAAAATCGCAAAAAATATCCTCTCCTAACAAAAAATATCCTCTCCAAAACACGAAAATCAGAGGCTTGCGTGGTTGATCAGGAGAAAGCTCTACTGTGGACAAATCCAAATATACAATTGTTACATTCAAGCTTTATCTAAGACGCATTTTGATGGCTCATTTTGGGGAACCTGATTTTTATCTCAGATTCCCCAAAATAATTTTAACGAATTATTTAAAAATTTTGCAATTTTAAAGCCTGATGGCCAAGTTAAGTCAAGTTACAATTTAAATCATTTTTTAAAACGTTTAAAAATTAATTAAATTTTTCCTTTTTTAATTTGAAAAATTTAATTTTTTATATATAGTTTTGAGAAGATAAAGCTTTTGGGGAAAATAAAAAAGTTTTCGAAAAATAATTTTTTTAGAAATTGTTCTTTAGTTTAGGAATGTTTGAAAATTGATTTTTTCAAAATTTTTTACTTTTTAAAATGTAATTAAGCTTCCAAATTCCATAATGTTTAATTATAAAGCGACCAATATATGTTGACAAATATCCATTTTTGGCCCGGAAAACTGCAGAATGCCCCATAAATTTCTGTATAATTAGGGTCTGCAAGATCGTAGAGGCCCAAAGGTAAAATATTTGAATGCTTCTGGGGAAGAGCTCCCTTCTAAGCACCCACACATGATCAAGTACCCACACAGTTGGCTGCAGAGGCTTCCGATTGTTACCCTGGGTTTCGATGATTTATGAGCAAGATAAAAAGAATGAGCAAGAAGAATATTTTGGTACCGCAGCCCATTTCTTTTTTTTACAGACTAATTGTTGTCAAGAACCTGTCTTTCATAGATAAATTACTGACAGCATTTTTTCTTTTATTATTAGTTAGTTAGAACTTCCGCGAGTTTTTTTCTTATTTTTCGTTTTCTTAAAATAACAAATTTTATATTTTTTCGTTAAGAAATTATTGCTAGTATAATTTTTTGTTTCAAAATAAATAATTCCTATCAAAAATACTTGATAACTTTTCGGTAGTATTTGTAGAATCTCTTAGTAAAAATCTACATGATTTTCCAAATCCGCAAACATTTTATCCTTTATCTTTGGTCTAGGATCCTCCTTAATTTCTGTAGGCACGGCACCCGCCTGTCCCAACATGAATTCAAATTCCTCTGCTGTTAATTTGTCGCCTCTTAGTTCTATGGGACCAATGTATTGTTTCTTTAATTGACCCTCGTAGTACACAAAGACAGTGGGGCAATTTTTTTCGGGGAAGTTAGGTATGCAAGTTGTAGCAATTGAACGCAGGAATTTCGTTTGTGGATAACGCAGCGCCAATGCTTGCATGTGATGATGAATCAACGCACAGAGGGGCACTCCATTGGCGTACAAATGTAATACGACCCATATGCCTTCGCCGGCCTTAGTCACCTCATCCACATAATCGGTCCCGGCAATTTCTCTGACTGATCCAAATTTGGCCTTTTCAGCAAACGCTCTCATTTCGGCCATACGTTGCTGTCGATAACGCTCTAATACTTCTTCATCCTCAGAATCCTCCAGCTCGTCCAATTCATCCAAGTTCATATCTTCCACTTTCTTGGTGCGGCCTTCGGCCAAATCTGTTCGTTTCTCGATGGCTTCATCAATCATGGCCTGGATTTGATCTTCGGTGATTTCGGCCTCTTTTTGTTTGGGTCCTATGATGCCTTTGGAGCGTAAGACATCATTCCACTCCGTATCCTCATTGTAATTAGGCTCCTAAGAGTGCATAGGAATATTAAGAGCAAATGGAATTATTAAAAACTTTCAAACGTCCCCTTCTAAGCACAAATCTGACCATATATGGAAGAAAAAAGAACCACAACGTGCAGCTGATGGGCTGTCTTCATCAACTGTGCCTTCGTTAATTTCTTTGACTCACCATTTTGCTATTGCTTTTATGTTATAAACTTTTATAAATATTAAAAACCTAGGTCTTAATAACTGTCAAATATTTGTTTTTATTGATAAAAGTAAATATTTCGCGCAGATGTGACTAATCCTGTGCCCTATCAATTGTGTTCATTTGTACTGTGAGAAAAATGTGAGGTTGGTATCTCAGACATTGTGTGACAACTGTCACACGCACAACCGCAAAGTTGGCAATATCCACAAAAAATTAGAGCTAGTGTTGTAAACGTATGGGTACCAAGTGGATATGTCACATCTAGAGCAAATATTTTCGATGAAAATTCTTTTCAAAAACTCTTTCACCGGCCATTTCCAAGTAAATGATTATGAAATTAGGCGCTAAAAAAACCGAAATAATAATAGGGGCATTTTTAATACATGTTGTTTGTTTCTCGCATTCTCGCTACATTTTTGTTCGTCTAAACAGATAACTCAGCTTCGGTTCCATATCTATACTTGAGGAGGCTGCAATGACATCTTAATTTTCGGCCAACGATATATACATCATCAACATATGCGAGTAATTGTGATTGTAGGAATCGAGAGAATTTATTGTAGTAAGCTGTGGATATTTCAGAGTATGTGCAGCATAGCTTTCCTTCCACCTGGTTGCTAAATGTTTGTCAGTCTGTTTAATCCCGTACATACCTTTGCTAACAAATAAGTAGTGATCCTAATATGTGTTAGCATCCCCCCGCGGAACATCTTTCCTGGACATATTATCAAGATTAAATATTTAACATTTTGTTATTTAAAACTAAAATTAGTTAAATATTTGCCCCAGCTAGGAATCGAATCTGCACCTCCAGTGGAAGCGTCAGTCATTGCGGCAATACGTTCCTCAAGCACAGTTTTGTTCCAAACTATAAATTTTCCCCCTTAACCGGCAGAGCAATAATGTCGTAGTGACCAATTCAGCGTCTCCAACGCTAGTTAAACAGTTTCCTTCTTTCTGCGCTTCTCCACGAAGGACTTCTAGAGCAGTCATTAGGGCTTCTAACTTCAGCAAGAAAGTTTAAATATTTAATCAAAAGTAGCATTGTTTTTTGGTTTTCAAGTTCCAAGTTGGAAGATATTTTAAAAATAACTTCCAGAAATTTCATATATATAGATTTCTAATCTCAATTCTTAAGGTTTTTTTTCTTGAAATTTGCATATTACTAGAGAACAGCATCATCTTCATATAAACGGTTTTCCCATTACATTTAGACATTCCTTCTTCATCTAACATCACAAAAACGCACATATAAACTGAAAATCTCTAGGCATCTTAATATGAAATTCTTTTCGGAACTTTTTAAGGTGATAAAACGCCACGTCCTTTTGTTTGGCGAAAATTAGCTAGTGTAATGTTTTAACAAATCATTATATAGGCTAAAAATGGGGGAAACTATCTAAATCTTTCCGATACTCTCGTATAATACAAAATGGTTGATGCGACAAAAACTTGTCATTTTAAATGGTAGTACGTACGCATTTTGGTATCGTACTGGCTTTTGCCATTTAAAACACTTAATCCTATTAGAAACATTAGGCTATTAAGCGCCACTACTACCCCACAGCCCAAAAATAAAGCATAATTCATAATTAAATTATAATCTATGTTGTAATTACTTGCACTGCAGTAACTACAGTTAAAGTGCTAAGTTAAAAAATAATTCGTCCGTAAAATTATTACGGCGACTATGGCATGTAGAGGCAGATAGCATGACATTTCACATTTCACTATTTTTTAATAATTCAACTCACTCATATTTAAATTATTTTTACATAAATATGCGTTTTAATTTATTGATTTCCGTATGTTTGTTTTTTTTTTTTTTTTGTATATACTTTTTCAATTCGTTTCGTGTTTGTAATCGTGTGTACTATTTCACAATTTTTCAAAGACAAAATCAAATGTTTGTTTAAAAAAAAAATAATGAGTAGGCAGAAATTAATAATTAAAAACTTATAAACTAAGGCTTTTAAGGCTTATTTCGCGCCTCCCATTCCCCGTATAATCTCCCAACACATGGAGTCTATAATTTAATTTAAAGGGGAAGGGAAATCATCATCAATGCAATGAACAGATGAACAAAATTGTAGAATAATTAAAGTGAAAAACATTTGCTAAGAGTCTTTCGAATATAATTTAGGATTATTTGTAATATAAAGATTATTTTCTTATCCAAGATTCTCGAAATGTTTGACAATTCATTGCCCATTTCCCCTCGAAAAGTTACAGCTAAACACAAAGTATTGAATGCTTTGTATCCGTTGGGAAAAGTACAGGAAAATTCTTTAGAAAATCGTTAATTTTTAGAATAATAATTAGTAGTAGTTGTAATAAGTAGAATTTTTTTGTAGAGGAAAAACGAAGTAATAGGAGGAGTCATAGGTGCAACTGTAACGTGACTTAACTCGTCGCTGAAAACTTATTACAAGGCTGTATAATTGAGGTTTTACGCGCAGGCACAGTCTCAGGTGTAGGGATGGCTTCACCGGTAGTAACTTTGTTGGCAAACACCTGCTTGACGCCACCGCCTTTTTGTTTGGCCATTTGATAATCACCAGAATCGAAATATTTTTGCTGGACGGGTATAAAATTGAAATTGTACAGTTAGACATATAATTGGCAATATTTGTCTCAATGCCAACAGAATGTAGTACAATTTGGTGCTAAAGAGTGAGAAATATATATTTTCTTACTTACCCCTTTTTGTAATCTCTTTTGCAAAAAAGCAGTGTGACCGCCTGGGCCACGTAATCCTACAGGATATTTTGATTTTAATTTCTCCTCTTCGATTTTTTCCAATTCCCGAGCGTTGGACTGGAAACATATTACAGTTTTTAATAACATTAACTATTCAACGGTTTCAACAAGAAATACCTGATCTTCGGGAGCATCTTGAGGTGTTGTAGGTTGGCTGCTGCTACTTGTTTCTTCAGTGGAACTCATTTTATCACCAGACTATGTAGCACAACACAGAATTATTTGAAGAAAACTGAAAAGAAAATATATATACGAAAATATAATATTAGAAATTTGTTTTACAATTTCATATGGTAAATAATACTTTTCGATACTTTTCTATGCGAAAAGTATCGGTTGCCAATACTTTTCTATGCGAAAACAACATGATTAACGTGCTTCTCAAAACGCAGCTTATCATCTAATAAGACTCCCAAACATTTCATGTCATTCACAAACTGTAAATTAGAATCATTATAAACTACTCGCAAATCCCCTTCAGT
Source organism: Philornis downsi (assembly GCA_019455685.1). NCBI lineage: Eukaryota > Metazoa > Arthropoda > Insecta > Diptera > Muscidae > Philornis > Philornis downsi. The sequence continues at coordinate 135,984 of JAHXMU010000424.1, forward strand.
TTGGTTCGAATAAATCATAGCTTTGGACTTAGAAGAATTGACACAAAGTCTGTTTTCTGACATCCAATCACGTAACCTATCAAGCACATAATTAATTTTCTCCTGAAGAGCGTCTAGAAACTGGCAATCCCCTTTAAATAGCAACTGAATATCATCAGCAAAGACATACGGTTTACACAGAGTATCAAATTTTGGAAAAAGATCGTTGATGTAAAGAGTGAAGAGAATCGGGCCCAAGACTGAACCTTGCGGCACTCCACTCTTTACGCTGAGCACATTACTATATTTACCATTGGCACAAACTTGTTGCTTTCTTCCTGAAAGGTAGGAGTAAATTAAACTACAAGCATTGTTTGCAAACCCGTAAAAATTATATAACTTATAAATCAAAAATTTGTGATCCACTCGATCAAACGCCTTTTCCAGATCCAATGACACCAATACACATAATTTTCTCCCATTGAAATTTTCCCGAATACTATCAGTCGGACCTAGTAGCAAAGAAGTAGTGCTTCTATCTTTTCTGAATCCACATTGACAATCATTCAGAAAAGACCTAACCTCAAGATATTTGGCTAATTGGATTTTCAAAATATGCTCCACTATCTTTGACAAAATTGGCAAAATTGAAATTGACCTATAACTGGCCACAGACTGCGTTGGGTCCTTTTTTTACCACTGGGACTATTTTTGCTAATTTCCATGCTGATGGATACTCAGATGTAGTCAAGATGTTGTTCACAATATGTAGGAAATGGGTTGAAATATAGGGGAGTACAAATTTTAAAAATTTTAAAGAAAATCCGTCACAACCGGCTGCATTAGACTTAATCATTAGAAACGCTTTCTCCAAGTCCCATAGCTCAACACATTGAAACGAAAAACCACTCTCCCGCCGCGGGAAATTCATAACATTATCACTATATGAGTCCAATTGATAGCTTACAAACGCCTCATTGAGTTCATTAACATTCACTTCACTCGGAAAAGATTTGTCTGAAGAGAACCCATTAGTTCTTAATAAATTCCACAATCCTTTCGTTGATTTACACCTAAATGCCCTGGAATGTGCATCATTTTTTCCCTTTCTGATCACAGATTTAGCCTTATTCCTTGCCCTGCAAAATATTTTCCAATTAATTTCTGTTTTATCTTCCAAATATGCTTTATGAGCCAGATCGCGAATTGACGCACAATACGTTAAATTTGGAGAATTAATCCAGTTATCCTTAAAATCAGGAACTAATTTTCTTTTAAGTGGGAAAATAGTATGTATCGATGAAAGGCAAGAAATAAAAACATTAAGTTGCATGTCGACATTATTTGTAGTGTATAATTGTGAAAAATCTATGAAACTTATGAAATCCCGCAAGTTATCCGAATTCACAGCTTTGTAGTCAATAAATTCATAAAAATATTCCTTGTTTCTAACAGCTATATCAATGGAGATAAAAATACAAGCATGGTTAGAAATGCTTGGGCAAATGAATTGACCAGAATCAGCTATAAGAACATTCAATATTGCGCACAAATTCAATAGCTACCCCATTGTAAGACAAATTCAATTCACATGGATGGGAAGCAAACAACATTGCTTTTGTCTGCTTTTGAGACATACATTGGAATACATCCTCAATTCTCGCTTGAATAACGTCATTATTGTGATAACTTCCATTGAAAGGCAGCTGAACATCATCAGCATACGCAGAGCATAAACAATTATCCAAACCAGATCATTTAGGTACAAAATGAAAAGCATAGGTCCAAGTACCGAACCTAGCGGCACACCACTTCCGACAGGCACTACGTTCGACGCCACACCATGAAGACACACGCATTGCATCCTATCATATAAATATGAATACATAAGTTTGCACGCATTTCCCCCAAAGCCATATAATTGCGAAAGCTTGTTTATTAGACTGACGTGATCGACTCCGCCAAAGGCTTTTTCTAAATCTATAGAGATTAGAATACTAAAACTCTTGTCGTTAACATTGGCTCTGATAGATTCTGTTAGACCCGTCAGCAACAGGGAAGTATCACGTCCTCGCCTAAATCCACACTGCCCATCATTTAGCAGTTTATTTTCTTCGATGTATTGCGAAATTTGGTGCTTCAGAATGTATTCTACTAATATGCGAAACGTATCGGTTGCCAGTACTTTTCTATACTATAATAATTAATATCTTTGAAGGTATAGTTTTCTACACAAACAGTTTTTGGAGGCAAAACAAAAATAACATGCTAAAAATATTCAATTTTAAATATGTCAAGTTCTGCAAAATCTTCTCAAACTGGCGTTCAGAGTCCAGAAAATAGACAAGCTTATAAACTAAATAAAAGCGAGAAACTTGCTCAAACCCCATTCATGGCATACAAGGGAATTTGTTTTATTTATTCATGCCTATGTCTAAAAAATTCTTCCAATTTCTCTTGGTTTTTTAGGCTTGTCTCATTTTCTTTGCGGTTTTAGGCTTGTGTCATTACACCACACGTCACAATATCATGTACAATTCACACACAGTATCGTATTATTTATTTATAAACTTAGTAATAGATATCTAATTACAAATAATTAAAAATAGACGGGCAAAACATACGTAATTTCCAAACTACTTGAAGGTATCAGAAAGAACCCCGCAAAGCCGCGACCAAAAACCTTCAACCGGGTAAATGGTTGGCAACACTTCAACTTAACTATTGACAGTTATTATTACAAACACATTTTATGACTATTAATGTAAACAAATGTTCAATTAGAAAGACACAAGAGACTGGAAAAATGGAAATAATGGGAAAGCGAACACTGCAGAAGGGAAATGCACAATAGTTAACCTACGAGAAAGAAAACAATATTAACTTGGAAAAGAAATTATTTGCAATATTTATTATTGATTATGATCTAATTTTACTGTTTTTTTTTTTTTTTTTTGTTTTATCACATTAACCATTCTCCTCGTTCCCCCTTCAAAATGGCGCAGAATAAATCATAAAGAGAGAAGCAGTAGAAGAAAAACTGCACTATAATAGAAAATGTCACAAGGGCAACCACTTCCAGAAGAGGTTAAGACTACTGTGTGCGCTCCCAAATAAAAAACGCATCAAACACATCATGTACGAAATTTCGTCACAAGACTACGACTTCGCACATACACCGACAGCAGGGGCCAATTATGATTTGATTTCTTGGCAAGATTATACGATACTTCTATTATAAATTACTTGATATTGTTTACTGACGTACCTTGAAAACAAAGATTATTTATTGCTTGACAATGTTCACGCCTGTCGAAGCTTTGGGTGCGAGGAAAATTTACGTCTCGTATAAATTTTCACACAGTTTCGTATTGCCAATATTCCGACAATTCTAGCGCACAAATTAATAGTTATCAGACGATTTTCCAAGTGGAATTTCCTTACAAGTTCGGAATCTGTTTCCAATTTTAATGTAGCTGGGATTTCTGAGATTGGTTCTCACCCGTTCAGTTTGCTACGGTTTGCAATTTTTTCTTCACTCCCTTTGTGCTTTTACTTCGTCTGCTTGAAAAAAAAAACTTTGTTTGGCTTTTCTATGGCGCCTGTAGTATAACTGTCTCTCTTCTCCTTAAGCTGCTAGCGGAAGTGAAAAAGAGATGTATTAATGGGGAAAATATAACGGATTTTTAGTGATGTTATTGCGGCGATAACTATGGCGATTGAAATCCATGTAGACCATGTTCGGGTCACGAAGATTTGGGTGACTTCACCGACTACCAAAATTGAAATATGTCCTTTTTGAGCAAAAAGTTTTTGGGCTCTCAATAGGAATCTTATTTGTTCGTTTACGGCCCTAAATAAATTTGAGTGTTCCGTTTTTACCATATTTCCGAAGAAACTGATTTATTGATTACAAAGCGTCACAGCGTGAGGAAATAGTTCAAGTTATCATCAGGACAGTAATATTCAAATAAATGTCTTTACGTGAAAAAATTTAGTATCAGGCTTTAGTGTCGAAAGTGTATGTTGCTACTGTTTTTCGTAGTATTTATTACGAATTTATTTCCGCTGTTGTGTAAAAAACATTATGGTGCATTGCAGAACAAAGTTGCGATTAGAAGCATAAGGCGCATCTTAGAGAAATCTCAATAATTGAAGAGATTTTCCAGAATGGTAAATTATATGAAGAATTCCTTGCAGTTCTATAAATTTTTCGAAAATTGCCTAGAGCATCAAGTGTGTTACATATCTGTACTAATATTTTGAGGCTTTTGAAATAAATAAAATGATCAAAAAATTAATGTAATTTTTTAGGACGAAAGAGTATGAAAAAATGTTAAAATTTCAACAAAAAAGTTTAAAAATGGACACGAATGGATCTCCTAAATATGCATTTTCAAATCAAAGGAAATATTGTCAAATATACAATTAATCCCAATTTTTTACCTCAAATTTGCCTTTTGTCAAAAAAAAAATAAAAATTTTCACAAATTATCTAAGAATTTTTTTCCAAGCGATAGAATTTAAAAAGTTTGAGTACTGAAAAGGATATATCACAAGGAATCCACTTATATATTTTATTTTTTTGGGCACGAGTTTACTCAAAAATGAGTCACCTAAGCTAAACCATACAGGAATTGATCGTACACTACAAATTAATATCTCTTAACTTTTTTATTGAGATGCAGATAAAAAAAATTATCAAATTTGTAAACTTTTTTTAAGAAATGATATGTGTCGTAGACGAATGATTTTTTTTTACTTTTTTTAAGTATTTTTTGTAAAGGACACGATATTTGAAACCGTAAAAAAATTTGTTTTACGAAAGTAGCCATTTTTAAGGAATTATGTTAGATATATCCGGGCCCATTTTGAGACTTTGTATGAATTGCCTAAATTCTTTTTAAATTCATGTTTTCTACCTAAGCCAAGCCTTTTCTTTTTCGGTATTATCCAGAATCAGGCTTTTTTAACAAAATGCTTAAGGTGGGAATACACGACATGTATTTTACATATCGCATGATACTTTCACATACCAAAAAATTATGCATGCCGTGTGGCCCCTGTCAAACATGCCATATGCACCATGCCATATGCAATACATATGTAAATTTTTGAAATAGAGCGTGCTCTATTTTCGTATGTAAACCGCATCGCCGTCAGCTGTTTTATTATAAACAACAAAGCGTCAAGTGTTCAACGACTACAAAAAAAAATAAAATAAAAATAATTTAAAATGAATAGACAAAACGCAAAAGTAAGTAATTTATTAACAATATAAATAAAAGTATTAATGAAAAAGAAACAAAAATGGTTTTTTGTATCATAACAACATCAGCTGTTAATGACAATGTTATGTGGTTTACACATGTACGTTTGGACACATAAAATTGAACGCCGCGTTTTTTTCATAATTTTGACAGACATACGAAAAACAGACGGGTCAAAAAAGTGACATGCGATATGTAAAATACATGTCGTGTATTCCCACCTTTAGTGAACGATGTACAATAAATAACTAGTACCCTGTTTTACACTTACCCGGGGGTTACACTTTCAACAAATCGCTTGCAACCTCCAACACACTCATATTTTTTCACTAATACACTCACACATTTTCTAGTTGAACGCCGGTTGCTTACGATTTTTCCTTTCAACTACTGTTTCAACGAATGGTTCAACCAAACAGCTGATTGCGATAAATCGTGTGGTTTGTTTGTAAAATAAAGCGCGGTTTTTTGTGAAACTTAAAAATTGTTTGGTTTATCTGAAAGTATAATTTTATAAAATGAATAAGCAAGCAGATTTATTGCATTTTATAGAGTTTTATAGAAGCCGTGAAGCGTTGTGGAATATGAATTCGCCAATATACAGGCGAAATGATTTAAAAGTGAAGGCTTATGACGATATTGCGGCCGAATGCAAAATGTCCACCGAAGATGTGAAAAAGAAATTAACGCCGATGTTACTTTTTTAATTACTTTCCTTGCCGACGACATCTTCACAAATAAAGTTGTTCAACCGGTTGCGGGTCGCCTACGTCACAGCTGTCGATTTTGTCGAATTCTGACAAGTAGTATATGTAAAAGTCGCTTCAACAAAAGTTGAAAGTGTAACCGCGGCGTTACAGCACGTTTTAAAGAGAACAACTCTGTCACATTCCATACAGCGAATATGTAGTGCTATAACAATTCGCCACCTTAAAATCAGCTGTTCTACGCAGTCTGTCGAAAATTCTTCTTTTGCTGGAAAAAGTAAAGGAAATTGTGGAATTTGTAAAAAATATCGCATAAAATGTCGTTTCTGGCGCGAAAGCTGTTGACAATAGCACGCCAACCGATTCTCGTCAATGGCTTAAAAAGTAAATATAAGTTTGTATTGAAAATTATAAGAAACGTCCCCGTAACATGTGCTGTATTATATGATCTAGGTACAATGAGATCTTTGAGTGTTACGCCACGATTTTGTCAAGAATCCCAACTAGCCCCACTGGAACTGACCGCTTCCAAACAATTTGCCATCAAGGACGAACGACAGGAATGCCAGAAGATATTCGATAAGGTCAACCAACAGCTAGCCAAAAATGAAGAAGGTCGCATGTTCGCCGTAGTGCATCTGTGTGGTAAACAGTTTAAAATCACCGCTGGCGACATAATACTCGTCGAAGGCTATTGGCCTCCAACTATAGGAGATGAGGTACGTTTCGAGAAAGTGCTGCTGGCGGGAGCAAAGGATTTCACTTTGATCGGTACGCCGGTACTCGAACCCGGTCTGATTGACATCAGAGCCACCATTATAGAGAAAACTTTGACCCACACCAAAACCCATTTCAAGAAAAAACGAAGAAAGCAATTTATGCGCATCAATTTCCAGAGGTCCCCAAATACCATGATTCGTATCAATTCGATAGAGGTGAAAAGAAAAGTTGATGAACCTTCCAAACAGCCAATTAATGAGCACAGGATTTTCTAAGGTTAAAGTTGTAAGTGCCAGAGTCATCGATTAGTTGCAAAATGAGGCGAGAGGAGAGTAAAAGAAAATTCTTGTCGCTTTTATCGTGTATGTTTTCCTAAAACATTTATTTGGTTTCTATTACAATTTGCTCTTTGTGTAGACTAATGTTGCACATAAAAGATCATCATAAAAATAATAATAAAAAATATATATATATATATACACAAAACAATAATTTAAGACATAAAAACAATTTACGGCACAAAACATTTCTTAGAAATCGAATAAAAAAAGGTAAGGAAAGTGAATATAAGGCAAGAATAAAAATATACAACACGAGTTGCAAAACAATATTTTACAAATAGTTATATATTCGTGCATCTAGTTTGAAAATTCTTTAATTAACGTAACTGTCCTTACAATACAAACAATATATCCATTACATATCTCTTAAGACGGCTATTGAGTTTGTACAAAATTTGCATATTAAGTTTTGCCGTGGAGCAGGGATTGATATCTTTGTTCTAACAGAAATACGAAAATCACTAACATGGTGGTTAAGTAAAGGACAACTCCACTTTTTTAAGAAATGGAAGGTATTCTAATCGTGAAAATAAATTTGATTCCAAGTTTTAATCAGAAAGAGATTCATAGGAGACTTCCCTAGGGAAGTCTAAATAAATCCAGCAATAGTTTAGTTAGATACTGTTTGCGGTTGAAATTCGTTCTTGATTTTCTACGGACTTTTTAAATACTTCTGTTTTTTCTGTGTCATTTTCGCTCCTTTTCATGCATCAGTGAGGAGAGTTTAGAAGAAATCCCTCTATATCAGTTCCGTAAACGTTCATTTAGGATTAACTTTATTTCAATCCCGTATTTGAGTGCCGTTTCAAGCCGCCCATAAATTCGTTAACTCAATTCATGTGCAGCTATTTGAAATATCACCAGTTTTTTACACACCGTTTTCACTTCCCTTGCCGTCTTCCATTTACCCCCATCACGTTCAATGCATTTCTTTTTGATGTTCCTCCAGCTGCACCAATTTAACAAATGTCTTCTCACAATAACGGCATACGAAACATGGTGGCTTACAATTCGCTCGTCTCATATGTGCTTCATAGCGAGATTTTTGTCGGAAATTATAGCCGCAATACAGACAATTGTAACCCTCAACAGAATGAGTAGTTTTAATATGAACATTCAATGCTTTCATTTCCGAGAAGGATTTACCACAGGCCTCGCACTGAAACAACGTTGTTAATGCATCAAGTTCCTCTTCATTGTCCAAGTGATGTGCCTGCTTCATGTGCATACGCATGGCGTAAGCGTCTACATAACCCTTTCCACATCCATGTAAATTACATTTGTAAGGCATTTCACCCATTTTGTGCACCGATAGCAAGTGTTTTTGCAAGTGACAATTTTTAATGAACGTCTTTCCACATTCTTGGCATACAAAGTTCCTTTTTTTAGGCTGTTGCTCGTGTATGGTGGCGATGTGCTCCTGAAGGGATTGATTTTTAATGAATGGCTTAGCATCACACTGTGAGCAGCGAAAGATGGCCGGACGTTCAATACCATGAACAGTGGTTAGATGTGTGACAGCATAAGAGGCCACGTTTGATTCAAATTCATGACAGAGTTCACAGCGGAAATAAAAGTTCGGTATGGCTCTATGATAGGATTTCGGTTTACGTTTTCGTATAACACCAGCTCCCCCAATAAGCGTGAGGGGCTCTTTTACAGGATAGTTGCGTATCTTACGCTTTAGATACTGTTCTCTACTCCGCACAAAAGATTTCTTTGGTTTGGAGGTTTTAAAATGACTTTGGTACAGTGAAGCGGCAGGATTTTGTTCCGAATCAATTAAATAGTCTTCCTCCTGGGTTGTAACTTTAACTTTCTTCCGGGTACGTCGTTTTCGCGGCTTCTTTTCTTTAACTTCAGTGGACAATATTGGATCTGTTCCTTTTTCTATAGCAGGATTGTCATGCATGGGGTTTTCCAATATAGACTCCACCAACAATTCTGGTTCCACGTAATAATTGTGCGCATACTGGGGGGCCTCTCCGATGTCTTCATCGTTAATAATTTCCTCCTGTTCTTGTTTGAATTGTACTGCAACGGGGGTTTGCCATTCCTCTTTCTCCTCCTTGGCGATATCCTTGAACTGTTCTTCATGCTTTCTGATCAACTCTTTGCGTTGTTCCCTCAGAAACTTGTGGGATTCCTGACATTTTTGTATTATATGGTCGGCTCTCACCAAAGAATCAGAGCATTCCCTGCATATGAGTGCTTCTGGTTCATCATATGACGATATCTATGATTGATAGATAGAGAAATTTTGATTAATACATTGATTTTTTTTCTTCCTCATACTACTATCATCAATCACTATTAATAATTCCACCCACCCACTTACCACCACCCCACAGATATTTTCTATAACGCTTGGCAAATATTTCTGCTGTACATGTAAGTACAATGACAAATTTGTTGATTTTGTCTCTAAACAGATGCGACAATAGTTAATTGTAGCGGCCATTATTATTATTATTTTTTTTTTTTCTAATATACAAAATGTTTACATTTGTCGTCCTTTTATGATGAATAATAATAACAACACATAGTAGTTCACTTCACCTATTCATTTTTCAAGTGGAAGAGGACAAAAAATAACAATAAGTGTGCATGGTTGCCATACGTGGTGAGATAACGTCATTCTAACTAGAACGTTAATAAAGCAACAGTGTGGCAAGAATTGGTAATAGTGTGGCCGCTTAAACAATTGTTATAATTGTAACGAAATAGTTCGTTCGACATCGAACACAGTTCTACATAAAGGATTATAAAATTATAGAAATTAAATCATCTGCCTACAAAAAAATTAACAATAATTACGACTTAACGGCAAGGAGATTTTCACTAAACTTGTTTATGTTAAAAGTTTTAGAAGGATCAAATTTGAAGTCTTTTTCGTTATATTTTCAACATAAATTTCTTGGATCTAAATGAAGGGTGATTTTTTACTCTCATTTGAAAGTTGATTACATAATTTTTATTATAAAACATCTAAAGCTGAGGGTTTTTCTTCTTAAATTTTCTGTTCAAAATCTTCAAATAATTTGAATATAAAAATCAGAATTGAAAAGGTATTACTATGAACTTGAGTAGAAACAAGTTCTGCTTTCAATTGAAATTCAAAAACTATATTTGCTATTCAAAAATTTCATTTTAAAAACATCAATTGAAAATCAAAATATCCATTCAATACATCAAGTGACATTCGAAATTTTGGAAAACAGTTTTTAAACTGAACTTATTGTTGGAAGACATTTTTCTACTGGATATCTTGAATAATATTTTATATTTTATACTCTGAGGATAATTTTTTATCATGATTAATGTAAGAAAGAATGTAAATGTAATTTATTTTTTGTTAAAACATTCCAAAATATGATAACAATTAATATTGTCATTTCAATTAATTCCAATTTTTGACTTAAAAAAATTTTTTGATCAATAGATAAATTGAAACTGAATTGGAAATTAATGTTAAATAAATAACAATTTCGCTGGCTGGAATTGCGCTGACGGCGAAGTAAACACGCATACGATTACAAAATTATTTCATTTACAAACATTGCTATATTTTATTTTAATTACAAAATATATATTCTCTGTTTCCGCGGCAAATAACGTCGATATGTCGTTTTTTTCGAAACAAATCAAATTTTAGAACTAAACGATCATTCAAATACAAAATTAAATTACTTTTAAAACAATCCGGACCAAAAAAACCCGGAACAATATTTTTAGGTTTTGATTTATCTGCTTACATTGTAACTGCATCCCCAGCTTCTGAAGACTTGAAATTACTCTTGAGATATTGAATCAAGGTAATTTGCGGACAATGCGAATGCAGTGTAAGCATATGGCTAGCCGACCAGTTTCGGGGACATTTTTAATATCCACAATGATGTGGCAACGCCCTTCACATTATTATTGAATGTATTTTCTTATTGGATAAAATTCTAAAGCTTTTCTACAGACTTTTGTTGAAACTAAACACAAACTAGAACTCATCAAACTATTTACAATTTATAAATGCGTTGTAATATTTATTTGATAATATCTCGATAGCAAAGGGCGCTCAACATTTGTTTCTTCTGTTCTCTTTTGATTTGGTCCCTCCGTTATCAGACTTTATCTTACGCAACCGACTGGCAACATTGTTTACATAAAAGTCAAATGTCAACAAAACCAAAACAATTGGAAGAGAAAACCCGGAATTTCAGTTCGTGCTGCTCTACTATTGTGTGTGGAAATTTATGCGCCGGTGTTAATACATTTCTCGCGCTCTGCTTCGAAGCACCACATTTTACAGTGTATGTCTAGTGAATGTTCTGGAAGGGCATATGAAAAAATCAAGTGATTTTTTAGTGCGTCGGTATGCGTGTGCGGCCAAAGGGAAAAGTTGAATATATTTTTCTTGAAATACGCGTTCTTTTTATTTTCGTCTATTCCGGTTATATCAAAACTTTGGTCAAAATGTCGCGATAATAATGAACGATTTGGTCTATAATTTGCCCCCTCGATCTGAAGAGTGCTTGAAACCCGAATTGCAAGGACTGTTGGAAATCGAAGTGAGCCACTTATGTTTCATAACGTTGTCGTCGGATAATGGAAATTTTTCGTGTGGTATAGGCGAAGAAGCAAATGAAAAAAATTCAGTTCTAGGAAGAAATGTGTATGACACACGTAATGGAAATATAAATTTAAAGAATTTAAAAATAGTAAATGAGAAATCAGCAGAACTTTATCAAGACCAAGAAAAAGTTGTAGAAAAAAATAAAATAAATCTTGCTGATCATACGACAAATTGTGTACAAGTGAAATTTGTTTGGTTTGGGGAGCGTAAAGAGGACGCCGCCAACTTATGTATCAGCTGTGAATCACAACAACAACCTACGTTAGATTTTAATTTAAAGTCAACTAAAACAAAATCGCATCAGGTTCGAAAACATAAACATCGTTTGCAACAGTCGCCGCTTACTATAAAATCTGCCAATAACACATTACGTTACCGCGTCTGTACGACGGAGACGCTATTCTTAGACTACTTGCGTTCTTGCAGACCCATTCAGATTATTGTCACGAGCAGCTGCAGTAGTCATTGTGTGGCGGAGCCCCTGGGACAAGCTCATTTGCGTTTACCGCAAGTTCTTCTGAAAAAATTTGCATTTAACATTGCGAAAGGTCACAACTTTGAGCATAAAACTAAAATCTACGCATTATATCGAAGGGATAACGGCTGCCAACTTTCCCAATCCGAAACAAAACCATTCTTATCTGGCGCAAAGGAAAAATCTGGTGAAATTCAATTACGTTTTAAAATGTTATTTGCGCCTTCTGCTGCGGTGGCCGCTGCTTCGGCAGTGACTCTGTCAGCGAAGCATCACACAAGTAATGTCCTTCACGACAAAAAGTTGACCTCGTCGCCACTCCAACACCATCACCACCACAACTGTCATCTTCACCATCCTCACATGGTCAAGAATAAAGCAAAAGTTGCTGAACATGTTTCAATTCAAGGTAATCATCGGACTTGTGGCTTGCTCGTGCAGGCATAGATTCTTTTCATTTACGCAGACATGTTCAAATATATGCATATTTGACTTAAAACATTTCCGTCTTGTTATTCCTCTTTTTGTTTATGTTGCTTTCAAAATTATTGATTTTTTACTTTTTTCTTTAGCTTGATTTGTGTTTACGCTTTTGTCGTTTTTTTTTCTTACCGGCTTATAAAAAACAGCAATTCACACAACATTATGCAATAAATTTTTTCTGTTATTTAACTTCTTCCTCCTTTGCTTTTTCGTTTGTTTCGTTAATTTTTTAAGCGAATATATAAAGCAATGCTTGTATTCACCGAAAAGTAAAAATGGAATGAAAATTGATAATAAAAATGTGTTTTTCATTTAGTTTAGAAGAGAGTGAAATAGGAAGAGAACGCAACAGACAATGCTGCCACTAATTTACAATTTTTTTCTTTGTTTTTTTATGTTATGTGTTTTCACGAAGAAAAAATTCCACGAGACATTGTATGCTTGTGAGAAAATTGAGCGACATTCCCATTTTTTCTTGGACGAGTCTGAAATCTTTATGTTATTACGTTATACTATGTTCCAATATTTGCAAAATTGTGTCTTTTTTATTCAAGTTTTGTTTCACAACCATACAATACAATTGTATTATTGAATATATTATGATGCAGGATTTTAAGTTATTCCAATCTCAATGTTGGTGCAAAAAAAGATTGACGTTGCAATTTAAAAAAAATTTCACAATTTCTTTTTCTTTTTTTTTTTTTTGTGGAGTTTCCCCCCACATGTCAACATAATTTTGGAATGGAGATTGAACATAATGACCAGAAATATATTAAGGACTTTAGAAGGAAGAACTTAAATCTTAAACAAAGTGCAGAGGAAAATTACTATTAGGAAAATTATTATTAGGTTTCGTGTTGCTGCTTTGGATAAATAAATAAATAAGTAAAATTGGGGAGATTCGCGATTAAATGTTTGTGACAATTAAAACGAATACAAAACGTGTAAATTAAAAATGTAATTTATTAAAATGCCTACTTAAGCGCAAAAAATGTTTTTTAAATTTGAAAAGTAGTTGGGAAAATGCTTCAAATTAATTAGAAAGCCTTTGGAAATAAAATAGTCAATTACGGTATCCTTTTTTCGAAGTCTTCTAAAATCACGAAGAAAAGAGTTACATGTCAACACATGTATAGTTCTGAGTTTAAAGAAAAGCTTATATAAATATTGGATGTCTACTAATGTTGTTCTCAACTTTGACATTTGTTTTTTATGTTTATTTATTTAATTTGGTTTACTTATTTTCAATTCATTATGTAATACAAAATCCCATTTTTGGGGAAAAAAAACTGAGGATTATGGTTTAACGCGCCATATTAGCATATTACTGATGTGTTGCAACCTCTGTGAAGCTCATAAAGTACAAAAGTTTTTTCATAATGAGAGTGAAGTTTTCCAGATAGATAATATTTAATGTATGTATTTTGTTCTTTCATTAAGGATATCAGGAGAATTTATTTAGAACCAATTTTTGGCCGCAAAATATTTCAACTGTGTGAAGAAATAGTCGTGGTGCACAAAAATTATTGCAACTATCGCCATGGGTCATTAATATTGAAACAACAATTCCGTGTGGGAATACTTAGTAGTAGGTCTTACGTGTACGTGATTTAGGAATTTATTCACAGTATTCGGTGGCGATGCAATTGTTCTCATCTCTCAACCACAAATTTTAATAATGATTGAATTGCTTTCATCACATATGGGGTGTTTGAACCCATACATTTCCTAATTATAGGTTAAATTACAACGATCCAAATTAGACCAATGGATGCATTCTGGAAATGAAGACATAGTGCATTATAAATATGCAACAATCGGTACTCAAGCAAAATTATTAAAAGATATTTCCTTACATTTTTTTGAAGACATATTCTGCGTAGCATAATTAAAAATGAGAATAATCTAAAGCAATGCGATTTAAATCTGGAGTAGTACAGTAAAGTCTGAAAGTGTTGCCGAATGTGCCTTTTGTAAGAATCAGGACATAGTTTAAAACTTTTTAAATGGCTTGGTAGTAAATTGTAAATTCGAGCTACTCTTACTACAAAAGCACGACCCATGTGTGTGGTTATTTTAGGAATAAGAAGCTGCTTATTACGAGTGGAATGTAAAAAATTTAATGAATTAAAAAGAAATTGACTACACAATCGAACAACTTTATAAAATAACCACAAAGACCTCAAACCTATATAATTTTTAAAACTACAACCCAAGAAACGCTTAACATACGGTGTTATATGAACACGACGCCTCAGTAAATACAAATTTCTCATAACTCTATTAAACGCCATCTGAATTTTCCTCATATTTTATTTATTAGTGCCACTATATAACTCTAAACAATATTTATATTATGCTATTATATGTTATTATATTATAAATGCAATAACAATTAAAATGATTAAAAATGCGAACAACATTTCGATATAACATTCAGCATACAAGTTCAGTGACCGTAGTTTAAGCAATGGGAAATAAATAATATTTCAAGTAAAATTTAGGATTTTTGAAATATAGTTATGCAGCTTTTGTAATTAAACTAACGATTTTCTGACGCTAAAACGGTAAGAAATCTTTTATTTGTAAACAATGGATTTCAATTTGAAAATATTTTGGTTATTGTTCATTTAAACCGTTAGCAATATATATATATATATATATATATATATATATATATAAATCAATTGCTGTGCGTTAGTCTCGCTAAAGCTCGAGAACGGTTGGACCGATTTGGCTCATTTTGGTCTTAAATTATTGGTAGAGTATTCCGGAAGGTTTAAAAGGTTTTATTTGAAGTGACAGATGGCGTTGGAGATGAGATTTTTGCAATTAATTTTTTTTATCACATTAACATTTTGAAGGCAAAACAACATTTGCCGGGTCAGCTAGTGTTAAATGAAAACATGTGAATTTTAAAATGATCTGATAAGAAATTAATTTCTATAAAATATTTATTTCTTATTGCTACACAAGCTGAAAGTCGTGATAAGAGCGCAATTTGGGTTTTCATAGCTAATAGAGAGAAATAGATAACACGCAATAAGACATTCATATCTTCCCTTTTGCAACTCGTTTGTAACAGTTTAGGCGGGAGAATAATATCTGAAATGTACACAACCAAGAGTTGTAATTAAGATCATCACATCTCATTTTGATTTACAATTATATACGATACAAGAGTGTAGAAATCCGTACAGATCACATTAGACTTGCAACCAGTCACCAAAGAAAGCGCAGGGCTATTTTGCTAAGCGTTTTTATTATATTTCAGTTCAGTATCATTCCAACATTCTCATAGATTCCCGAAGAAAATGTGAAATAAAACTACATAAATATCCCGGGAAATGGGATGCATTCTCTAACGTTTTCCTTTACGATTACTTATTTTTTTTTAATTTTTACGTGATACAAATCACTTTTGTTTTCATTTTAGATGCTGAAATAAAAAAAGTATCAAAATATAAATGGTGAATCATATGTTGAAGAAAACATATTCAAGAATGAAACTATTTCGTACTTTTATTCTTATTGTAAATACTATAATTTAAAACGGCAAAAGCGTCAAGAAAATAAATCAAATGTTAGGAACAAAATATTTTCGTGACATGTAGCGCAAATCTTTTTTAAAATAACTCATTCTGCTTTTAAATCGAAGAGCAATTAAATTTACATTTGACAATCTTTAAAGTTTATTGAACTTTTTTTCACTCTTATCTCAAGCTATTTTGATAGTTTTCTTCTCTGTGTGCGCATTTGTTCTTTTTTTAAATGTCGCCCATTTCAGTTCTAACATATATACATATATATGTATATACATATATTTCGTCATCGATCAGTATCTTTCTATTATATTTTTCTTGCTTCCGTTGTGTGACATGTTTCCATTTCGTAAAGAACGTGAAGAAAAAATCGAAATGTACAATAAACCTTAGAACGAAAACAGAAGGAAAATAAGCAATTTTTTGTATACGCGTGCAAAGAAATAATGCTATGAGTCTGTACTTGATAGTACTTTTTTTATAGCAGATTGCGTCGCTTTTAATGCATCCTTTCAAATTCCCAATACACACAATTTATCTCAACAATAGCAAACATACTGTGCATTAACTTTTCAAGTTGTATTATTGTACATTTTATGTTGAAAATTTGTAAAAAAAATTATATAAATAATACTTTCCAATGAAAATTGTTGTACGGATACATTTTAATGACAATTGGAAATTGCTGAAGCGTATATAGCGCTGTTGAATATTTGTTTGCGGAATTGTTTTATTGAAAGTGGGCAACTTCCGATTTTAGCAGTTTATTTACCACGATGTTGAGAATTATATTTTGAACTTCGTTCTTCAGCAATCCGAGGTCATGAAAGGATATGTTAACTGTAATAGATTTGATGTTGTTGTGAAGTCATACAGTTTGAGCAAATAATGGATGTTTAAAGATAAAAATCTATCGCCTCTTGGCAACCTTTAATACGAAAATCCGCAGAAAATATTACGGATGCAATAACTGTTAATTCTATAATAAAAATGGGAGTTAACAAAGATAAGAAAACAATTGGGAATATTGTTGAAAGAAGATTGCTAATTTATAATGTGAACTAATTCTGATGATTCAAAATGTTTCAATACTACTTAAAAAGAAATGCAATTATATTAAAAATATTTAGAGTTTGCATTAAATGGAATCATACATATTTCAGAATTGAGCGCCAACTTTTGCAATGAATTTCGTATTTTCTGAAATGCAAAAAGATAATTTGTATTAATAACATTTGAAAATCCTACACACAAATGAAAAAAAAAACTCATCAAATATGACTAGAAACTTCAGAGAAATACCTTAATTCATTTCTCTGGAATACCTAAATTTATTTCTCTGAATGGATGGAATCTTCACAAATTCAATTTGAACCATTATACTGAAAGAAATAAATCAAATTTCTATATTTTTAAAATATAATTCGTATTTGTTTTTTTTTTTTTTTAAACAAATAACGTTTGTTGTTCCTCATTTAAAGCGTCAGCAATATGCCAAATGTAGACATATGATTATTAAAATGTTGCTATAACTAGTAAACTTCTGCAACTAAATTGCTATACAATGTGAGTATCACTTTGACTAATTCTGAGCTTCCACTTATATCTAAGAAAAAGACGCAGTATGGAAATTACGGGCACATTTAAAGGTTGTTATATTTAGAAGTTCCAATTGATCGAATACCTTAAAATTATGTACCTTTCTAAGAAACTGTCAGTGCAGCTTCAGAATGAATAGAAATATAATTTTGCTTTAAACTGCGAGTATTTGTGTCCTTGGACCTTGGTTTTAAAAGTTGTGATGGTTTTAAAGGGTGATGTTTCTAAGCGATAATTCTGGCTCCAATGCCTTAATGATTCCATATTAGTAGGTTTTGTAACCGACTTTGATACATTGTGTCATCTGTTTGCTTTTGCAGATGAAATTTGATTGTTATTTGATTGAGATCGTTTATTCTAGACATTCTAAAAGGTATATCGTATTTTGTTAGACGATAATCTGCGCGTGTTATGAAAGACAAGAATAATATTGCTTCAAAATACTTTTATAGAAAAAAATGAAAATTTCCCTGAAATTTTGCCACTGCTGTCTTCTATTTATACTATTATATACCTATTGGTAGTGAATATAGTAAAAATGACTTATTTGCCTAATAGAATTCAAAATAGACCAATTTATGGACAGACTTTTTTGTATCCTACATATTTCAAGAGCTATTGAATAGTTTCCTATTTCGTAATATGTATTTCAAAATGTAGTAGGTTACTACAATAATTGTCTAAATTGTCTTTACAGAGTATAAGTTTTGTAGAATAAATCTCCAGATAATTTTTAGTAAGCGCTGTTTAAGAGATGCAGTTTAAGGGATGAAGTAATACTTTTTGGTATTGGTTGGAAACTCTGTAAAAATTAGTAACATTGTCGTTAGTCTTCAAAATTGTGTTTTTAATGTGTTTTTAAGTACGAGTATACAAAATGTTTGGTGTTTTTACTCCAGCTCTTATCTGGTATGAGTTTATAGTTATGTATAATTGCAATAACAAATGTACGTATTTCTATCGACTAACTCCGATGGCTGATTAAATAGTGATGTATCAACCTTTACTGCGACAATTGTCTAAGTCGTCAAATAGCATTTAGTTTAAATTGTTTTTGTTTTTTCTAGTCAAGAGCTTGCCTTTTTAAGTTTTTATAACAAGAATTTTATTTGATTTTGTGGCAGATATAATTATAAAACGAAAAGTGGATTTTATTTATAGGGGCGAATTTGTATCAAGGTTTATTTCTATGACAAATACTAAATTCACTAATTTTCTTACCTATACGACTTATACCGCTTTATTAATCGATGGGATAAGTGAACATAGACCGATATCTAATTGTTGTTGCTTTATTATACAAAATATCTTAGCAAAGAAATGAGAAAATCGAATTAGGCATCTATAAGTATATTATTGTGTTCTAGACTAGGCATGGATTGATAACAGAAAAAACTACGCATATACACATATAAATATTTTTATATTCATACTACTTTATACCTACTTTATTTACAAACCTACGAGTGTTTTTATGCATAAATCTAATTTGATTTTGCAGGAAATCATTGGTATTTTTTTTATCAAAACCTAAAATGTTAGCAGCTTATCCGTATTTTACTATAATTACTCACATTTTGCTATATATTTTTTCTAATTTACTACGTGTAAAGAAACGACGTTTTTGTCAACACTCTTTTCGAGCTCCTTAAAGTCTCATACTTAATAAATTCTCCGGTGTAGGTCTAATTTCTAAGTCAGTATAATTGGAACACATGAAATAACAACGAATTATAATTGTATCTAATAAGTTTCAATGTTATTCGAAATTTGTCCCAGATTTTATGTGATACAATAATACCTGATTAGATTAGTGCCGAGAGTATTGTATATTTTATATGTATGTGCCCAAGTATATTTTATGTTAACCAATAAAATATTTGAGCAATTTGATTGGTGAATTTTAATTTATAGTAAAAACCAATAATTCAAAAACAAAGTGACAAAATGAAGGCGTGAAGGCTGTTACGATCGACCGACCATGCTTTGTTCACGCCCAGGTTGAAAAAATTGAACATTTTATTTTGGCAACGTTAATAGTTATATTATTTCTTGACAAATTCGAC
>JAHXMU010000424.1:155892-208531 GCA_019455685.1 Philornis downsi
AAATAGATTCATAGTCGGTAAAAATATGTTCGAATTGCATGTGACATACATATGTATTTGAATCTACATACAGGATACAGTCGGGGTTAATGCAAGATATTATTAGGTTTACGCCCATATTTGTCTTATTTGTCATTATACATAGACAATTGTTTACCCAAATAGAGTGAGATCTTATAGTATCTAATTAAATTCGATTGAACCTCCTCGTTTTTAACCAAGCTTTTCAGATTATCAAAATTGCTGTACTTGCAGTATTCCAATATGTTAATGTTTCAGTATTTTCAAATTTCTACAAATTTAATTTTCTGCATATGAATAACTTCATATTTTCTATATTCGAAATATTTATTATTTTTATACAAATTGACAATATTCAGAACATTCAATAAGTCAATAATTCGTCATTTCAACAATACAATGTTTAAATTTGTTAATATTCTAATATTTATTATAAAATTTTTGATAATTTAATAAATCGACCATTTAGTGTTAAAAAATATTAAATTAAATATTAAAATGTTAAATATTAAATAAAAAAATAAATATATTTATTTTATTATTAACATTTTGAGTATATGCTGTCTGATCTCATGTTCCAACTGTGTTCACCTCGAGGAATGCTGGTAACAGTTCTGAGGATCAATGCCTGACAAAAATACTCCTGGAATACGTAAAACTGTCTTATTTATTACACACTGTTTCTTTGTCCATCATTATTTTATAAAAAAAACTACTATTTTGGTTGACAAAAAGAAAAAAAAAATTAAAATCACACATTTCTGAATATAATGTTTAACATCTGTGTGCTAATTTATTTCGCTTCCTTTCTCCTAACGATGATGCGTTCAGTTTGGGATCAAATTATTTGACATAAATGAACGCCCAAAAACGCGCGGCTATATAGAATAAGTATTATCTTCTACTACAGTAGTTTCCGCATATAAGGTTATCACTGATATTTATATACCGGTGTCATAAACAAATTCGTACATTCTTATTACCAGACATAAAAAGTCATCAGCTCAGTTCAAAAATATGTCCATACATTGATTAAATTGAGTACTGCATCATGTGGCCTTATCACTAAAGTGAATTTGCCATGGAAATTTGGTTCACCACATGGCAACAGAAAGTTTTTTTTTTGAATATTAATCACTCTTTTTATTTTTTACTTTTAATTATTCATTATTCCTTCAAATTTTTATTGATATCATTTGATTCGTAGATGAAAAATCTGGGATTCTTAGCAGTGTTACTGTACGTCGCTTAATCGTTTTACGCTATCTGCTGTACTTGGACTTTAATTTTGCGACGTGCAGGGTTCGCATTGCTTTATTGTTGTGTTTTTCAGAGCTTCAGGCTAATAAATACGTATTACAAAACCCACGAGGATAATCGAATCTTTTTCGTAGTCTGTGTACTTTTGTTATCTGTTATTCATTTAAGCCTATAATCGGACTACGATAATTTGGATTTTCAAATGCAAACCCTAATTGTCGCTTATAAAATGTCTCATATATAATATAAGCCCGATAATCACTCATTTAGAAACTGAAACAATTGCTTGAAACTAAGCCATGAATGAATAAACCACTCGTAATTGATAGCAAAACACGATGGAGAGGTTCCTCGGCAGAGAGCGATTGCCGGAAAAAAGTGGGAAACACACGACTTCGGTGTTAGAGATTGAAATGAAAGATTACCCGATACAGTAAACGCGCCGCATCAATGACCACAAAAAATTACCTTATATTTAAGTACATTGAAACAGTTTCGAGCTATTGTAGTCAAAACTTTGCAAAGAGCAGACGTATATTTCCCCCAACCTTTTGTAGCGGGTAGGTAGTACACTTATTGCAGTCAAGCTGCTGAAATATGTCCTCAAATAGATGAAGGATTAGAGAAGCGTTCTCTTAATGTGCAGTTGGATTAGTGAATGTTAAAACAATCTTTGAATTTCAAGTGCAAATGGTTTTGTTAAACAATAAATGACAGTTTTGGTACAGTTTGCACAGTGATTTGAGTGTGTATGAATATTACAATCGTGTGTATTCAATTTTTCATTTTCACGTGAATGCGTATTAATATTGAATAGAAAGATTTTTTTTTTATACTGACTGGTCATTTTATAATGTAAAGTGTATGAAAATAACTTTATATTTGACATTAAATTTAAAACCATTCGAATTTTGAATTTTGAAGGGGGAAAATCCGCTCATCCAAATGTAGTTTAGGTAGGCTGCTACTATTATTCAAAAGAGAATTCTACGTGTAATTATGTTACAGCAATTTTTGTTTTAGCCCTGGATTACATTTGAAATTACCCTTTTTGGAAATAATTTTTCAGATTTAAAAGAATTACGCAAAGAAAATTTCGCACAATTTAAATTTGCAAAAGTGGTAGATATTGTGAGCCGCGTTTATATTAGTTTTATAAGTATAATTTATGACTCTACATTTACAAATTGCGTAGAAGTTGAAAAATTATTTACCCTGTGAAAGTTGTAACAATACTTTCAGATAAATTCTGTTAGGTAAACTCCTGCTGTATTTGCAGAAAATTTAATGATTATGATTTTTTTTGGGTTATTTAAGTGATCTTAATATTTAATTTATCTCTTAAGTTGTTATAGACTTTTGCATCGTATCCCAATCCTTTTCAAACCTTAGCTTCTTTCCCTCTGGCATCTTTCTCCCATCTCCCATCTATAAGTGAAATAACCTCCGATCAAAACTTCAGTTGCCAACCGTTAATATAGTACTACCTGGTTTCTTAACTTGGGACCTTCACATTTACGAATATTTGAAATATTACCGATAACCAATCAAGTTAGACAATTTTTAGTTGGCCTTATAAAGGCCAACTCATTCATATTCATAATTGTTATTTTCTTGTTTTTTGTAATCTTTTCACAATATCCTAATTGCATTTGCTTTTCTTTAATCTTTCAGGTGATAAATCGAACCTTTTATCGTCTCAGTCGAAATCAGAAGATATTGTAGAAGCCATGAAAAAATTAGATGCTAAATTGGTCGCCTACTTGGCTGGTGAAACTGATATCGCCTCAAAACTCTCCGATTGTGAGGAGGAAAATCAAGCTAACTTACATTTGGAGAACAACAACAGTACTGACAACAACGGCATTTCTATCCATTTGGACGATTTATCGCCCGCTTCAAAATTGAATGTATTCAAAAACATCAAGGGTATTAAACTAGAAATGGAGGCCTTAACTTTGCAACCGGAGGGAACAAAATGTATGGATTTGATACAAAATGAAATTAGGCCCATCTTCACAGTTGAATGCCAACTGTCGAATGAACTCATTAAGAAGGTGCCACGTTATGACATATTTCATATAATGCAATTCGAATCGGAAAAGTTCCAAAGTCTAACCCAGTGCACGCGCTTTGGCCAAGAAGCTGAACGCTCAGTTAAATTAGATGTGGATGAGAATGGCAATGCCGATGAAATGAATTTGGGTCGCATATACTTTACTGTTTGGTGGCGTGAACCTGGCACTTGCCTCAATGAAATGCTTGGCATGGGCACTTTACAATTGACAGATCTTTACAAAGCCTCACTGTTGCAGCAGTGTAAGCGCATTGAAATTCAGAGACGTGGTCGTCATTTGGCGTGTCTTTATTTTAAAATAACCCTACAACATGATATGACGAAACGTGAATCATTTTTGCCCAAACAGACCAGTTGTGATAGTGGGGATGAAAAGTCTCCTAAAACTGCGGATAAGCAAAAGTCATCGGATGCTCAGTCACAACAGCCAGATCAAACCGCGCAATGTGATGGTACCAAACTAACTGCGGAAAAGTCATCAGTGGGAAAAGGTGAATATGCTGAGAATTTCTTGTATCTAAAACACACCAAAATACAATGACTAAGAACTCATACATACGCGGATACGAAAAATTCTAAAAATAATATCATGATTTCTATTACTATAATGGATATTGCAATCAATACGACGATTTTATGGCTGAGTTTAATACTGATATTTCTGGATTCGTTTATGACATTGTCTCTAATAAATATAGTTTGCATTGCAAACGGAGCAAACAATCAAAAAAAAAAAAAAAAAACAAAAACCAAAACACTTTGTTTCCTTTCTATATTTTGTAATTTTCCATTCAGTTTATACATTCTATGTCTCATGTTTCCGTTCCACCCCTTAATAATTAAACACCTCTCCCCAGCATCATTGCCATCCATCAAAAAAAAAAAAAAAATAAGCCAGAAAACATCGCAATTGTGTTAGGTAATATCCGTCTGGTTCATTATCATAAATTAGAAATAATGTCATAATTATAAGCTATAACATTGGTCATTGTTGAAGGGGACCTAAATGTACCTAAAATGGGGATTTCAATGCTCTTTTCTTTGGCGATGACTTGGAACGAACAAGAAAATTAATTAGTTTGCGCATCGTTGTCATTTCAAGGGCCTAAAAAATCAGTATTTAAGGGGCAATTGTGCCGCTTTATAGCATTCTATAAACGTTTCACTTGAAAAGAAGAACGTCGTTGAAACTATGAGCAATTTTGTTTTAAACATAACTATACGAACAAAATATCGAAGAGAATGAAAAAGTTGTTTCTCAAAATTATAAACGTTCAATGAAAAGGAAGATAATTTATATAAACCCACGATTAATTATTGGTAGTATCCACAACAGTGTATTTTATTGGTTCTGTCGACATAGTTATGTGTGATAACGTTTTGTATGTTAGTTGTTTGAAGCAAGCTTTGCTTTTAGTTTTCAATTTTGATTTTATTTTGATGAATCAGATTGAACTTTATTAATAATGTTCACTTTGTCTAAATGAGTTGATTAATATGGATGGCTTTTGATTAAAATTATATTATGCGGGCTTTTGAAGTCAGTCTGCTTTTCAATTGAAATAAAATATTACATTCGCTGCATCCAGTGATTCTAACATCTCCAGGTATGATTTTATTGTTCGAGCAAATGAAAGAATCAACAAAGAATTGTTTTGCAAAAATAGTTTTAGTTGTTTGTGGGATTGGAAGTCGTCTGAAATCGAAAAAATTGAAGAATAATTGTGAAAAGATTATGTATTAGGTACCTAAAGAAAAGTCCACGATTATTGTTAATTTTCCAGTGAAAACATCTTAAATAATTTACTCATACAACAAAACCTGTCATTAGACACATTTTTAAAACATGGATGGTTGTCAGACGTCAACGATTTAGAAGATCGAGTAAATAAATCAAAGTGAAATATCACGGAAGAAGTTAGATGTATTGAATTATATCTAATTTTAGAGGGTAAGTGGTGTCTCTTTGGATGTTATCATAGGAACTATGTTGGATCCTAAAGATATCGCGTAATAAAATGGATATCATTTCTTGTCTGTTTTTACTAGAAGTGGACAGAAAAGTTTGGTATGTCTTCTGAAATGTTAAACAAGGTTTAAGAACAAAAAAAAAAAAAAAAAAGCAGAAAGACAACCTTATCCGTAGGTTCTTGATGGTTCTAGAATTCTAAACAGGAATATTCTCTCTGATAAGATATGTAGCCTATTAATCGATGTCGTAAATTTGCCTTGTTTTCTTTTCTAACCAAATTATAATAAAAAAATTATAGAGAGGGTTTATATGTAAAGTTTATCCTCAGAAAAATCTGAACGCACATCAATGAGCCAATTTCTGCTCCCACTAAGATGTACAGGTTAGAATATACATATATTACCACGCTGTCATCTATGGAACCCGGAGAGAAGTATGTTGTATAGTTATTTGAGCAGTTTCTGCACGGCGAATAGCTTTTCTGAGTTTCAGTTTTATATTTTTAACTACGTAAACATAAAAGTTCTAACATAAAATGTCATTTGACATAAAACGCAACGTTATTTAAATTTAAAAACAGCCCCATTTCTATCATATGCCTCTGAGTTGGCATAGTTATCTTTCAGGGGTAAAGAGAGGGTTCAAATGTAGAAATCAAAATAATTCCCAAATTTTTACTATCATTTGCATTTCCACTATTCCTTGAAACGCTTTTATGCGTTACCATTACTTCCAATAAAAATGTTTTTTACGATATCGTAAATTTTCTTCACACAAAAGCCTGAAACTATGCAATATATTTTATGTATTCTACTTACCTACCCCTTCTAACAGCCTCTGCACAAAACAACAACACAAAATTAGAAACAGCGAATTTTGATGATGAAACATCAAAGATACGTCTGCTCAAGGGATTCGTTTATGTCAATGAGGCGCGCAATTTGGATGAGATTATATTGCAAAAACAAAAGTTTTTGATTTGCCGGCGTTTCTGGTTAGACGAACCAGCGGCAGCAAGGGCAGATGAGAGTAATAAATTCAATTACCAGGAGGTAAGTGGTTTCGTAATCCTATAGACATTGAAATTGAATATAGAACTGAGTATATTTTTTCTACAGCAATTTTCTATCATCAATGATGAGAAATTCCTGCAACGCGTAGATAAACAGTTCTTGCATTTGGAATTGTGGCATCGCATGAGTTCCGACGATGGCAATGGCAATTCTCAATTTAAAGTACATCCTATCGGTGTCGTGCGCATACCATTACATCAATTCTTTATTGCTTTTAGGGATGCAGCCATAACCAACCATTTGTGCAAGGGAAAGGTATGAAACAAGAACAGACGTTAACGTTAAAACAAATTATTTTATATTACTTTTATTTTAGCTTCCTGTTATTTCCATAGATGCCTGGGCTCCCATTATAAATTGGGAAACAGGTGCCAAAATAGGTGAATTAAAATGTCTACTGGCTGTAGGTAGTGATGAGCAAATCAAGAACCTCAAAGAAGTCAGGGGTCTAACTTTGTCCATGAGCACAGAAACGTCAGTAGACTTCATGTCTGAAAAAGAATTTCATAAGTTGCAGCCTTTACAAATAGCAACAAGATCGAATGCATCTTCGTCGCAATCTAGCTCAGTTGATAATAACCCCACCGCCTCAAAAATGAAAAAAACATCAGATCTGTTGGATATGCTGCAAAAAGTTTTAATGACTCCTCCAGAAACAGTACCATCACAAATATCATGTACAGCGGTTCCCGCTAAAGCCAGTTCTCATTCAGCTACAGAATGTGTGGCGGCATGTTCAACTGCTTTGAAGCCGTTGCAACCTCCAAATGTTAAACTTTTCAAATTCACTTTAGAAATTCAGAGAGCTTTAGGCTTACCGTTGAATCCGGCCTTTAAACCAAAAAAGAGCGGAAAACAGCGCAACTCGTCAAAGCGCTTTCCACCCAATGAACCTCCAAACACGTATGTTACATTCCAGGCTGATGAAGGTCAATACCAAAAGTATAAATCGCATGAGGGCATGGTTTTTGCCACCAGTATCGTAGAGAAAACCACACAACCCCAATGGCAGCAACGGTTTCGTTTAGCAGCCACTTTAGATTATTTGAATAATGTAGGTTCATAAAGTTTCAACTATTATTTGACAACTGTGGTTAATATAATACTCGTTACCTCTTTTAGTCTCAGAAGAGATTCATTTTAAAGGTCTGGAAGAAGTCAGCTTTAGATATGGCTGAGGGACGTAACCAGCCTACGCCCATGGAGGACGCTATTGTCGGTTTTGCTGCTTTGGATCTTTCTGTTTTTATGAGAGGCTTACACATTGGTGGTCGCTTCAATATTGTGGATTTTAATGGACGCATAAACGGTCAATTAGAGATACGTTGTCAGCCTTTGGAAGATATACCCGCGACAGTATCTAATTCGCCAGTATCATCAGCAACTCATCGAGGAAGTGCAAATGCCCCGGCCCCAACAACATCAGTTGATTCGGTAATCGATCAATTTGAGGAAACTTTGGATTTAACTCATTTGAACTTAGGCCAAGCTATCAAGCGCAAATTTACCGAATTAGAAGGTATATCACAGCGTTTAAGAGCGCGTTTGGGAGATATCACTGGCACTGAGATACCAACCAATATCAATATGGATCAGCTTGACACATGGCAGCCGTTGGAAAGAGAGATGAATGATAATGATGATCTTGATGAGTTTGAAAATGATCTCAATACACCTGTAGAGGAAAACGATATGAAGGAGAAGGAGGATGAAGCGAAAATAGATAAGGGTGAAGAAGGTAAACCTCAAGGGAATTGTGAAATTGATAAAATGCCATCAAGTGAATAGTGTTTGTGGTTACGACAAACCTTCGAAGTCTGTCATTTTGATCATTACTGCACGTTCTTAAAGTTTATAACCTCCTCCTCGTTAGTTGTAACAATGATAATGTATTTAATAAGCTCCCGCTGGAACCGAAATTTAGACGTAATATTTTATAATCTTAATCTATACTCATAGCACCTCAGCAACATCGCAAACATCAATAGCTGTCCCAAATTAGTATGCCAAGTTTTAGAGTTCTCTCAAATATCCTCATGACAGAAACCTTAGAAATATTCTGAAGCAAGAAGAAAATCAACTAGAGGCTCTCTTCCTCCTTTTATTTTACGTTTAGTACTTAAGCCAATGCAACCCATTTTCTATATATTTACATACGTACATGCATACATATAGTCAACTACAAACGAATTTAATTCGCAAAATTAACAAAACAAAACGTGATTTGTTTTTATAAAACATATGTTTTTAAGAATTTTTCGGTATCAATGAGAGTGTTATTTTTACCAGATTAAATTTCCTATGAGTTGAAATTTTGTCCTATGTTATGTCTAAATAGTTAAGCTTACATATTAATTGGAAATTTTTGTGTATTATTGTCATAAGTTAAAATAGTGTACTTAATTAAAATGCCACCACACATTATTATATATTTTATACACACAAAAACACTCATATATAGTCACTAGTATTATTGTATTCATACAAGAATAGATTTGGATTATTTTCAATAAAACTTGAGTCAAAACTTGGAAGTAATACACATATAAGAAAGCATTGAATGGATTCCACAAAAATTAAATTGATTGATGTTTAAACAGACTTTCCTTAATAAAAATACCAAGTCAAATAAAAGAAAAACATTTGGCAATATAGAAAAAAAAAAATTAAAATGCAATGTGTTATTTTACGTGACTTACGGGGATATATATATATATCAAGCTTTTGTTTTCAAATAGGAGGAAATCGGTGAAATATAAAAGAGAAGAAAATAGAAAATGATCAATAGCGTAAAATTCTCCATACCATCTATATCTTTGAGGTAATTAACTGTCACTGCCATTCTTAATACAAGAATTCCCCCGAACTGAAAATACCCACCATTTCCATCATACAGTGATACACGTTTATAGTGATTTGCCGAAGCTTATGAAAAGCGTTTTACTAGTACTTGTTTTACATCAGCTACAAGTGCCGACGTTGAATGCTTTAACATTCATTCCACTTCATTTATTGCAAAAATTGTAATTTATAAGCTAAAAGGCTAAATTTAAATCAAATTGCAATATAACACGAGTTGAGAAAAGATTACTCCCTGAAATATTATATTATTATTTATTTATTTATTATTTTATTAATCAACAACACATTGATAAATACATATCGATTATATCATATATTATATTATTATAAATTTTATATTAATATTGTTTTTATTATACATTACAAATACACAAAACACTTTTTAAAGTCACTTGTGTACAGCATTTGCATATATCATACATAGTATATTTTCAGAAACAAATCAAAACCTGCCCGTCAAATTCCAATGTATTAGTATACAGTCTGTTCTTGAAATAATGCAATTATACATTAAATTATATGCTTAATATGGTTTACCCTTCAGACCATACTTCAGATAAGTCTAAACCTAATTTGTATAAGAAAATACGACTTTTGCAAAAGATTCCGTTTCCAAATGCATAATAAGTGTAAATTCATTGTAATAAAAGAAATTTAATTGCTGAATTCTTGGATAGAAAATATGTAGTTTTCTATTTTGTTCTACTGTAGTAGAATTGTTTGAGGATTTCACAAATAATTTTATGCAGCAAGGCCAGTTTCTATATGAAAAAATGAAAACCTTATATATATGTAGACGTGCCACACATTTGACGGTATTTGCAACATGAATAACAATGGGAGACTTAAGCTAACAATTTTTCTTAGTTTGCCTAGCATAGTCCATTTTTAATGTACCTTTGAATGTCGGCTGCGTATAAAGTTAAAAAATCCATGTAGTGGACGATAGCTCAACACGATTCTAATGGCATCATTAGAATATTAACAAAGCTTTTTTTTATATTAACAATGCTTTAGCGTGGTGTTATCACTTTAGGGTTGGCAAAGTGCTCAGTTGAGAATTGACAAAACGCTTTATTCCTAGTTTTGCAATGGTCTACCATTGCTATAAAAGGCAGTCTGCCGAGCCAGGTATAATGTTATTACATATATTTTGGTATCGATAACGTTAAGAAAAAAATCGGATGCTGTAAATTAGGTGTTCTCTGAAATCAGCTTATTTGAAAATTTTTCGTTCCAATTTTGCACTAACAGATCTGGTTTTGAGACAACTTGCATCACAGAAGGTATTCTCTATCGGTATTGTACTGGAAAGAAAAAACACAACAACCTTGGCAGCAACATTCATCAGCTTGTCCTGCAATTTATTCTTTTATATTTTACGTTTTATCAATACTTGTGTAGCTCAAAATGTTGTGCCAACTCTGTCCACCGTCTTTTTCTTTCTGGGAGGATATTTACGAGTATATGAAAACAATCGATGATTGCAAAGTTAGTGAAAATTCCGTGTTACTGAAAGTATGACATCTCCCTCTATTGAAATAAAATGGGCAACGTTTTCGTTTGTTTTTCAACTGCAAAACGTGAAAAATGTGTTATTATTGCTGCAACATCTTGCAGGCAGTTGAAATTCAATAGGTTATATAATCCGAATTTCTTGGGATTGAGTCCACATGTATATGTATGTAAAGGTTTTACAGACAAAAGTGATCGTATTGTACGTCCGCCGAATAAAAAACTAGGAGATCCAATAGCCCTTAAGTTTCTATTGGTTTCAGCGGTATTGATTATTTTTATCTGAGTCCAAATGTTTCTTCTCTGAAGAAACTGAAATTATTTGATTGAATTGTAACTGATAATATTTGATATGCTTAGTCACAAATCAGTAATAAGGTATTCAATTTTTTTCTACTCTTGTCTTTTTGGGATGCTTACATTACAATAGTTCAATTAGTTCGGAAGGTAACACTTATATTTTGCTTTTGCTTAACTAGTTCCTATGTGTAAATAGTAGTACAGCAATATTTTTACAAGTTTTTCCAACAGGAATTGAACACCAAGCGTTTCCATTCGTTTATGAATGGATATTAGAAGAAAGTTTACTAGTTGCCAATTTATAACTTTTTTCATTGTGAGAGGTTCAAGTGAGTCTTTTTGTGCCTGATGTGCCAGAAAAGTTTACCAACTTGATAATAATCATGGAAGCACTTATCTCATTTCTTTCTCTTTATCTTGCTCAAATATTACTGATTTTTGCAGTAATGGATCTGCTGAGACGAAAAAAGAGATTTTTTGTTATTTTCAAAAATTAAGACAGCTTGGGATATGCAAAATAATCTTCCCTCATTTAACCTTTCCATGGTGTTATTGTTCAAAATCATACCTATAAATAATAGTCTTATTTTTTATATAGTATCGAGCGTTACACTCATTGTTTTCTATGTGTTTATTCTCATTTCATTTTTCAAATCTAATACAACAGTATTATTTTATTTAATGATTTAAATTTGTTGTTTGTTGAATCACCGCGACTTATCTCCTGTACTAATCAGATTTTCGATTTCATTTAAATATTCTTCACTAAATACACCATACCACAACGAACGCACCACCAAAACAATAAACAATAATTCACGGAAACGCAGACGTCTGACTTTAACACGTGGTGTTGGCCACCACCAACGCAAGGAATACCGTTTCTGTTGCCAATTTTGTTGTTCCGCCAAATCCGTCGCAGTGTTCTGGTGGCGTTTGTAAGTATTTTATGCAAAGAGCGCTTGTTCTTCGCGAGCGGCGATGGTCTTTGGAGGAGGAGGTTTTTCGAATTCATTTAAGTCGGCATCATAATACAAAGCCGCACGATAGGGACGCAGTTCCCATGGTACTTGATTCTCCATCGGTGTGAGTTGAACGCCCAAATCTTCTAAGGTGGGAACATTGCTTAGGACCTTGTCAGTAGTGCATTCAAGCTCTATACGTTCCAGATGCAAATCACCGACAGGTTGACCGGGGCAAATCATTTCCGTGAGTTTAGTTTTCAAAACAAAAGTGGGATCAAAGCGCATGTCATAACGTCGATAGCCCCACCATTTTTCATCTTTGCGCATAAGACGGTGGAACCAATCGACCAATTCGCTGAGCTTATAACGTTTGGGTCTGGAAATGAAAGTAAAAAGCTGTCTAAATAGCTTCGGTGCATTATGAAAGTCTTACCCCACAGCCTGATAGACCTGTCCCGCGGTATCGGGATCCCTGGCACAATTTAAAATACCTTGGGCCACATCCGACACAAAAACGGGCTGTTTTACAGTACGTTCACCACTATGCCACAAAGGCATCGAGCGGAATTGACGACGCCAAATGTGGGCGTAATAACGCAAGAAACGATCCTCGGCACCGTAAATATCCGCTGGTCGTATAATGGTGGCTTCGGGGAACTCTTCACGCACTGCTTGTTCACCCCAATATTTGCTACGCAAGAAATTGCTGCCTCCCTCTATAACATAGCTCTTGGGATTAGGGTCGGCATTTAAGGCGGAAACATGAATCAAACGATCGACACCCATTTCACGGCAGATGCTGAAAAATGAAGAGTTAATAAAACATGTAAAATTTGACATGGTATGAAATACTGAATACTTTTTGCAATCAGTCGTTGATTCTGAAATTCAGATAGAGATTTGACAAAAAAATTTTTGTTAGTTTCAAATGAAAAATTTGAATATCATTCGAAAATTTCTCAATTTCGTTCGCAAATTCGTCACTTTTATTTGCAATTTTCTCATAAATTAGAAAATGCGTAATTTTGTTTGTAATATACTGGTAATGTTTACTGGTACTAAGGTACACAAACTTTTTAATGACATTAGTATTGTAAAATTGTATAATGCATTTGTTATTGAATTATGGAGAAGATACGTTGTAATATTGTAATTTAATCAAATCGACCTTAAGGCTTAAAATTACAATGCTGAATAAATAAATTAAATTTAAAATTAAAATATTCTCAAACATAAATGGGAATTTTATCCCATTCGGCAATTTTTGAAACATAATTAAACAACTTCGTTCTTACATGGATTTTTTTAGAAACGGGAAATGTCTGTTTTAAACGGTATTTGCTCAATATCAAACGGTGTAGTTGTTTGAACTATTGAGTGGCTTCAGAAATATTGGGCCTGTTCGATTCACTTCGAATGAATTTATTTTGAGGGTAATGATAGATGCAACTTGACCGTTTGTAACCGTCCATTACATGATGGTTATTACACGCAACTATCTTGCATGTGAATTTATGTATATAACATATAAAAAGTATAATATATAACGCGATAAATTTGTATATAAATATGTACAATATTATAACAATATGAGTTGTAAAGGAAATTTGTTGCCACAGCCATTTGGAATTCCCCTTATATTGAATTGGATATTTAGTAGGTACTATACCAGCTGCATATTTAGATTATCTGTGATATAAAAAATGGGTATTCAATATGAATAATTCTATCTCTTCACAAATATTAATATTTATAAAATGCTAACAAATTTCCAGTAAAGGGATGGAATTACATTAGTCAAGTCCATTTAAAATCCGATTCTGTGTAACGAATTTTGCAAAAACACGATTTAACAATTAGTTCATCTTATGAAGAACGGGGTTTTTATGTTAGAAAAATATATATTTTCCTTACAAAGCATGCATGTCTATTACAGAGCGACGCTTTCCTTTCCAGTTGAATATGAACGCATAATCACAATAAAGTTCAATTTACCGTGCAATACGACGAGCACCATCGACATGTACGTCATTGAAGGAGAAGTTCTTTGTCTCAAATTCACGCCCCACCAAGTTAATGACCACATTCGAATATCTGACCGCTTTGCGGATAGCCTCCTCATCACACAAATTGTAGAATTGGAACAATACCTGGCCCAAATCACCGCATACCTTCAAGCGAATGGCTTCAGAGTCATCACCTCGGTAAGGTAAAATCATTTGAGTGCCGGATTTACCCAATTTGTTGCAGACATAACGACCCAAAAAGCCGGTACTGCCAAAGACAGTGGCAACGATACCATTGAAACTGCTGCGTCCACCAGTGCCGCGTTTCATAGCACCCAAATTGGTGGTTTTTAAGGGACGTGGACTGTCGCTGGAATAATTGGCAGTACGCAAACACAACACTCCCAAAACGCCATTGGCTTGTTGTTCTGTAAGAAAAAATCGAAAATTCTGAAATGATTTAGTTGAAACGCATTCACCTGGGCAGTTTCGAAGCACGTTACATAATTTTGTTTTTTTTTAATATTTACTGCTGGCTGAACAATAATTTAGATGATTGATGGCGATTTACTTACTTGCCATCTGGACATTCCTCGTCAATATTAACGAAGCCATTTTTCCAAGGACGCTACTTCTGATTTTATGAGGAATTTGTATAGTTTACTTTTTATCTATCGACCCTGTGAAAATTTGGCTCTGACGGTAGTTCGTATGGAAATTGAATTCGCCATGTAGTACGATTGTCAGATTTGACACCAACGAAATTCGCCGTACGTATGAGAAAAAATAACAATTCCAGATGATAATGTAACATTGCCAGATTTCTAGAAAAGACAAATTCCATAGCGTTGTTTTGTTAATTTCACAAGTTATTACAAGTCAAAGCTGGTATTGATCTCAAACAAAATTGCTTTCTCTTGCAAAAATGCATGCAAAGTAAATTTCTCGTATTGCAGCATAAATCATGAAGAAATTTGCGGCATTGCCACCTTTCCTTGTATTGCATTCCAACACTTAAAACGGAACACCTGATATTTTTACATCATACCATATTTGACAATATACTTGTAGAATTGTTAAATTTCGTCTTTCTTCATTTCTATTGTCTGGTGGAAAAATTTAACTTTAAATTTCACGACCATTTGTTTTTTAATATAGAGTTTCATTTTTGGTTTTTATAAAATGCTTATTTTGTTTAGAATGTTTTTTTCCTATTTCCTCTGGAATTTGCCCATACAACTTCAATATGTTATTGAAAATCTAAAATACAATTATTCTTTTGTTTTATTTGACTAAACTATCATATTAAACATTTGCTAGTTTTTGTATTGATACTTATTAATATTTCGTGTAATTTATATATACATAATTGTTCTTTAACGATGTACACAGTTTAAAAACTATTTTCTTAAAAACTGTTTCATCTGGTAACTCTTTTCGCATTTTCGCGGATCTAGCGAGTAGTATGACTAAAATACAATGACACGCCAAGAGGCAGATAGAATAACTAAATTTTAAACCTTCCCGGTAGTAGAGCGCAAACATTTGTAAAATTCTCACATTCCTGGTCGGAGGGAGGACTCATTGTCTAATATCCTAATTTGCATCGATACACCTGATAAATCTCATATAAGAATATGGATAACTTAGACCTATTTGCAGATCCTTGCCTAGAAAGACATTTTACTGGTCACCGACAAACCATTACACAGGTACGCTTTAGTCCTGAGGCCAACAAGGTAGCCACTAGCTCGTTAGGTACGTGGAAGTGTGAGGCTTTTGCTAGAATATATAATCATTTCAATATTTTTAGACTCTTCTGTTATCCTATGGGATTTGAAGCAAGCCGCCAGGTGCATACGCTTTGCTGCTCACAATGACAGCGTTTACGGTGTCAGCTGGTCGCCCAGATCAAATTTGGTGGCTTCATGTTCCAAGGATAAAACCGTAAAAATATGGGAACCTAAACTACGCGGAGTATCTGGGGAATTCTTGGCCCATGGCAAACCAGTCAGGTCGGTTGACTTTGATCCTACCGGTACCATGGTGGTGACAGCTTCTGACGATAAATCTTTGAAATTGTGGAAGGTCGCTCAAAGAAAGTTTTTAACATCTTTTGCCTACCATACCAATTGGGTAAGATCAGCTAAATTTAGCCCAAATGGGCAATTGATTGCCTCTTGTGGTGACGATAAATCATTGAGGGTGTATGATGTCAATACTGGAGAGTGTGTACGCTGCTTTACCGAAGAAAAAGGAATGGGCCGCCAATTGGCTTGGCATCCCGATAGCCACATGATTGCAGTGGCTATGACTTGTAATCGGGTGAAAATTTTCGATTTGGTAGCCCAACAACTAATACAGTTGTATGAAGTCCATTCAAAACCAGTGAACGATTTGGCTTTCCATCCAAATGGAAAATTCTTGTTGACTTGTAGTGATGACGAAACTATGAAAATTTTAGATTTAATGGAAGGAAGACCGGTTTATACGTTAACTGGACATACAGGCCCGGTAACTGCGGTAGCTTTCAGCAACGACGGTTCAAAGTTTGCTACAGCGGGAGAGGATAAACAGGTTTGTGAAAAATATTTGTTTTCAATAATACATCATTTTTTTTTATAAAAAACGAGATTTCTCTAATGTGTTCATTATTTCTATGAGAAACAGGCCTTTTATACAATGAACTTACCTTTTTTCGTGCTAAGAAAGTTCGTAACTTAAAAATGAATTGAAGAAATTTAGTAAAAATTACGTCTTGTTATAAAGTCGATTTTATGCAATTTTCACGTTCATGGAGTGAGAGCAAATGTATTTTTTTCATAAAAAAACATTCTTCAGTCATTGAATTTATATGAAGCCCTACCACTGTGTGATCATGGCATAGGAAAGGATATCAAAACATCGTCCTCGTTAAGTTCTCCAAATGTCTACAAATTAGTGTTAATATAAACCTGTTCATATAGACTATTTGGAACACTCATCTGATCTTTATAAAATTTTCCGTCCGAAGCGTAGTTACGTCAAATGTTGGCCACTATAAGCAGTTAAAAACTCAAAATCCTAAGAAAAGTATATCGTATCAGACGATAATTTGTCACAAGCATAATATTCTATGCATTAGTATGAGTGCGAAATCCTAAACATGGGAATCGTCACTATTGCAAATCAATAAACGATTTTAAAAAGTGTAAAATTGAATTTTTATTACTTGTGATAACTAGTACACAACTTCTCCCAAAAGGATCTTTTTATAATATTTCCATTGGACTAGCTAGTTTAATTACTTTAATCCAGCAACAGTTCTGAACCACTTGTTTCGCACTATTTCCATGTTCGCAATCAGTTAGTGTGCAACTAGTTCCAAGATGCCAATCTAGGGCCAATTTTCCTTAACATTTAACGGTGCAAGGAATTGGTAAAGAATATTTCGTCAGGTTTAAACTAAAACTTGAAATTGCGACGCATCCATATATTTTAATAATTAAATAATTTTTATTATCAGATTATTTCCCTACATTAGGAGTCACATAAAAACAAAAAATTTTATTTTCCATAAGAAAACATACGTTTCATTTCAAATTCCATTTATTTAATTTTTTCGTTTTAACATTTTCAGCTCCTTATTTGGAAATCCAATTTGCATACCTACGACATTGCCTTGCACGAGGCTAAATTAAATCGTGGTACATTTAGTCTAAATGAAAGTGGTGTGGAACCCCATCAGACTACCCTCAAAAGTAACAGCGACCAATCCATACTAATTGATCCCCGCCAGTCAATGGCGTATAAAAATCGCGATAAAAATTTGCAGGTGCTTGACAGTGAATACACTAAACAACTCGATCATGGTACATCAATTAAAACTTGCTACGCTACACCTACAACCACCACAACATCGGATAGTTACAGTCAGAGCAGTTCCTCTTTGTTGCGTTTAACCAAGAGTGTAAATGAATTGGGTTTATCACCGATTGATAAAAATAACAAACAACACTCACATAACCGTCCCCAAAGTACTTCAAAATATTTTTGAATGCCTTAAAGGATCAAACTAAGAAAAAATATGAAAGGAATTTGAAAATAATCTTAGTTTGTTTGTTAAGTTATTTTTTATGCGTAACCTTATGGGTTTATTCAAAACAAAAAATGGGGACGTATGGTATTTTTTGCTCATTTTATTACTTGGCGACACATGTTTAATAAATATTACTCATTTTGTGTATATATAATAAAGCGAAAGATTTTTTGTTAACGAACATAATCAAAAGGTTGACTTTACCAGCAAATAAATAAATATTACTCTTTTTACGCATCTAAAAGGGGCACTTTAAAGCACTAAACATGTTCACTTGGTTTACGAAATAAATGCAAGTTACTTTTTGCCACGGTTTCGTACAGTACAAGAGTTATTATTTGTAGCTGCCCACTTTTTTATTACGTTAAGGAAATGTCTTCCCCTTCCTAATTCAATTAAAAAGAAAAATTGTACCGAATAGTAGTAATCAGGATTAGGAAACGTTTAGAAACCCTACAGCTTGGACGAAACAGGTTTGCAGAAAGTAAAACAAATCTAATTAAATACAACTAAGATCTTTAAATCATTATTCATGTTTTCATTCCATATTTCTTTCTTCAGATAAGCGATGTCCTTTCGCCGCCAGAATCCCCTCCAGAGTCTCCAACAAGAGAAATCAAATATGATCTAGCCAAAATCATTATAATGCTACATAACTTGGAGAAACGAGTACAACATCTAGAAGATTTCATTGCGAAAAAGAATATGGAGAATAGTACATGAAAATCAAAACTGCGTAGCATCGAAGTTAAAACAGAAGTGAAGGATGATACTTTCGAGTTGAACTTCTCATGAATCATTTATGGAATGCAAAAAAGCGCAATATTCAACACGCACAAATAACAAAGTAAGATATTTTTTAATTAAATAAAAACCAAAAATTTTGCTTAATAAAATGGGGAAAAAATAAAAACCTAGATTGCTTCTTGTTTCATTTGCACCACGGTAAAAGTCGTGTTGTTCCCGAATCACCATACATATTTTTTAAAGGAATTATATCAGCAACGACATTCGATTTGAGATTTCAATATGCATTATACTTTAAACAGCGAAGGTTCGAAATAAAGTGTGAGTATGAACATAAACCCGTAAAAAGTAGATATATATCCAAAAATGAAAATTAAATTTTAATTTCCATAAACAAAATTACATAGTATGTTGGCAAAAAGCAACCTCTTCACATTAACTGAAGATAACATTTATAGAAAAAAAACATACAACACTTATAAAGCTTTCTTTGAAAGAGGAGTACAATGAGCCAATTTTAGAAAATATAAATAAAATTTTATTTTTTAATATTCTTAATTTCAGATAAGGCAACACGGAATGTAGTTAAAAAACGGCTCAAAGTATACATCAAATGTATATTCCATGGGCATTGCTTTCGGCAAGAAGTTGCAAATTTCAATGACGAAACTTAAAATAAGAGATAAAATATCTTATATTTTAGTTTGTTTTGATAATTAATGTAGACCTAGCTTAAAATCAACTGGTGTACAACCAGTTCCGACGAGGCAGTTAGGGGACAATTTCTCTTAAACCTATGACATCGCAATGTTGAAAGCTGCAACAGTTTGTAGTATTAGTGTTAGTTCCGAGGTACCTTATGTCATTATCATCCCCAGATATTGCGCAGTTTTATGGAAACGCAATGCTATACAAGCCTTATATCTTAATAAGAGGAGATTAATTGATCAAAACCGACATTTATCAACAAAGACAAATTTGGAAACATATCACAATTTACTACGTGGGAAAGTTTCCAACTATACATTTGTTTGATATACTTTAATTCAATTAAAATTTTACCAAAAATATAATTCCCTATTTCGTATTTCAGTTTAAAACAAGCAATGAAATGGAATTAGACCCCTCACAAACAATACAGGCACGCAAATAAAACAATATGTTTTTTTTTCGTATTGATATTAATATATTGTTGTTTTATTTTTCTTATAATTTCATAAAAATTATTGCATTAAACACTAGAGCTTGAATAAAAGTTGTTTAAAATTGCCTTTTAAATGTATGGGATGTTTGGTTATGTGTTACTATATTGACTTCGAGGGTTTTATCCACAAGATTTTTTGAAATAACAAATATTTTCATAAACGTTAGTAAAGTTTTGTATTATTTAGATTATCGTTTTTATCTGTTGAAGTAAACAACTGTCTCATATTAATGTTTCTTGTGTAAACGTAGAATAAAAATGTATAATTTGTAATTATTAAAGTATTCATAAGATTTAACCATATATATATACTCGTATATATATATGTATATATAAATATACTTGACAAGACTTTCAATACTAAAGGAGTCCCTCCTTCTACTTAAATGGAAAATATTTTATATATGCATTAATTCCAAAGAGAAACCACCAAGAGCTAAAAAGTATTTTCTATATGCGTCAATAATATGGGGAGAATGGGATCTATAAAAAGTTTGAAGAAAAATAAAATACAAAACTAAAAAAAATTTGCATGCTGCGGTTTTAATTTTTATGAGTTTAAAGTTTATTCCATACGTAGTGGCCTCAGACGTAATTATCAATATATTTGCAATAAATATTGTATTAATATTTTAATAAGCTTTGCTTTTTCTTAAACACAATTTGATTTTAAATCATATAATGAACTTTTTTCTTTAAAATATTAGATAACAAAGACTTCATTTAAATTTTTAATTAGAAATTAACATATTTTTTCGATTGTAAATAAAGTAATATTTCCATAATTTTCTGTGTACCATCATTTCACTCAGTAATGTATTTCAAACTTCTAATTTTAATTTGGCTATACGACGGAATTTGCAAAAAAGTTCGTTTCATTCTTTCACTCCAACATATTGTGCCGATTTGCCAGTCTTCTTAATTACCTCTAGAATTTCTTCACCCGATAAGTTAGAGGTAACTAATACGGTTTTCTCGTCCAAATCAATGCTGACTTTTTCAACCTTATCTGCAAAATAAAAACGTAGCAACAAACAAAGTAAAATAATAAGCATAACTATACCAATATATACAAATGGTACTTAAACATATTTAAAAGTGATACCATATGATAAGATTAGTGTTTTTTTTTTTAATAGATAAATATTATTGGGGGCAGTTGTTAGCATATGAAATATAAAAAATTATTTTACATCGATAAGGAATTGCATATCAGAATTAAGAAACCTATTTCCAATAGTTGCTCTTTTTTTGGAAAGGGCTTTAAAACAGTTTAGGTTAAAAAGCCGAATAAAATGCCATCGTAGCATACCGCCGGTATAACATCTTCCTGATCTCTGTCATAGGGGTACTCGAATTAATATTTTATAAGTTATAAGTACATTTCGCTTCAAGCTGCGGAAATATTAATAGGAAGATACGGCCAGAAGCAACAATACAGGTTGTAATTTATTTTAATGCGTCCTGGATTAACTGACAGTAACGACTCTCTTTAATATAGACCTTACGTCGGAAGGGATGAGAATGGAAGAATATTTTTCGTTTAATTTTTCACATTCCACTCGTAATAAGCAGCTTCTGTTTCCTAAATTAACCACACTCAAGGGTCATGCTTTTGTAGTAAGAGTAGCTCGAATTTACAATTTACTACCAAGCTATTTAAAAAGTTTTAAATTATGTCCTGATTCTTACAAAAGGCACAATACTTTCGGACTTTGTTGTAAATTTAATTCAATTAAATTGTGAGCAGTCTTTATAACATACCGATTATCTTATATGTCCAGATTATATACCGATTAAATTTTAACTTTTGAATTAGTCTTTTTTTATACTTTTTTTATCTTTAATAATCATAATTTCTTTAAAATCATATAACTCATTATTATTATATTTTTATAAATTTTACATTTAATTTTTATTACGTGCTTAAATCTAATAGATGAATTGTTGCATATTGTAATTTACTTATAATTGGCAGGAAGGCTTTAAATTAGAAGCCAAAAATAAATTTAAAAAAAATATCAACCGGATTGGCTGCTCGCGATTTCCTTCTCTAGAGTTATTTGAAGCCTTGCATTCACATCTGTCACCTGTCGAAATGGCAAACCTATTATCTGAAGTATTAAGAAGAGGAATAAGATAGAATTGCTCTAGAACGCGCTCAAGTGTACATAAAAGTGTGTAGCCTGCTAGACTCGATTAATCCGCATTCAAGAGATGAGAAGAGAAAAGATCCATGATTTGTGGACGCATATTTCAAATCTATCTTCTTCTTCACAAATGAAACTTATAGGTAACATCATTTGCGAAAACAACGGCATCTCATAATAGGATGATTAATTCGGCGTCGACATGTACCAATGGATTTTTTAATTTGGGTGAAAGCAAGTTTCCATAGAATGCTGTGTTAGCAGTGTGTTTGAAAATTCTTTAATTCTTCATATTACGAAGCTACACCACGCTTTCATACAGGAATTAAGGTATTCATTTTATAATTTTGCACAATAATTGTGGTCATCAATTTCTGCAATTATACAACGAAAATCTTCACCATTTAAAATGATAACAAGTACGTTGTTTGTATGGGGGCAAAATGTGTGCAAGGGATTTAGTATTGCCACTTTTGATGTTTTTTAGACTTATGCCATTATAACTCAGACGCATGTCATTATGACTTATGAGTTTACGATATAACTCATCAATATGTAGTCCATAAAGGACAAATGATTGATTAATAAATAATATGTAAAATATAAATAATATTTGATTTTTTATAAAGTAAATTGTTGGTAATCAAGACGGCCGATAAAACTTAACAAAAATCGTGAGATTTTTCGTTTTGTTCGATTTTTTTTAAAAATTAATTTTTCTTTACACTAGAACCAGCCGTTTCTGATATGCTTACGTCCATATATTAGTTTGAGTACTCATACTTAAGTATATATTTTTCTACTTTAGTTGTCGTCAAATAAATGGGCGCGACCATAGTACCGCCTTTTTCCCGTGATATTATATTTTTATTGTCTTTCAGCAACCACACCAACAACTAGAACTATCCCTTACAGATAATTTGGATTGTATTTTTCCCACTAATGTAAGAAAAACGCAAAATAAATCATTATGTTGGAAAGCTCCACCACTTTAGATCATTTTTATAGTGAAAATGTTAATACTGTTAATACTATTGTTATAATAATTATTATTAAAACTTTTTTAAAAACCTGAATTGTAAAATTTTAAGCATGTGTCGCAAAATGTAGGTCTGCGGCTTTGGATTGCGATATGGAAATAAAATAATAATAATAATAACTGAAAAAAATGTTCAGCTTTTTACTAATTTTCAATAAGCATGCCATCAATTGCGCGGCTCGTTAAGAAAGAAACTAAATTGGGATGTATCTTTCCCGTATCCATCCATTATCGTTCTACATTGGTCTTAATTAGCGAATAAATGGAGCATTCTAGAGTTGGCCGATTTTGATCAATTTCGATTCTACACTGTCTGGGTTTGAGATATTGTCATGCCAAATTCTATGCATTCAACAGTCGTCGACACGAATTTCTACGAAGATCAATTGAACATTTATGTGGTTTCAGTAAATTATTATTTATTGTTCTAAACGGAATGTCAAATTTCATATACGGCTTAAGATATAAAAATTCGATCAGATCTAAAAAATGCCACGTTTCTGGCAGCTCCTACCCCATATGTGAATAATTTGATTAAACTTTCATACCGTCAAATTTCTCGAATAGGGTCATCCCCTTATGAAAATCCTCAGCTTCTAGTGACGTGTCTTTCTCAAGATAAAAATCGTCTTCATATGGCATTTCCATATAACATAACTGTTTTAATTCACTTCTTAATACTTACCGCCCAATTTTCCTAATACTCGTTCAACTGCTCCAGAACATCCGGAGCAGGTCATTTCAACTTTGAATTCATGGACCTGCAACAAAACAAGTAGAGCACAAGAAAAATCTATATAACGCTTCATATGGAAAAGAGGAGACTTCTTGACGTTTCCCTCTTAGTTTGTTACACATTTTCGTTCCCGTTATAACCCGGTTTATTATTCGGACTTACTGGCATTTTGCTGGCGGAGACTCTTGAAGATTCTGCTGCCGATTGTGTTTGCAGATATAATCCTGGTAAATTCAACACTTTGAAGGCCGTTTGCAGTCGCTTGCGATACTTAAAATTTTGGATTCCTCTCCGTTTTTATTAGCAGTAAGAGCTCTTTATTAACAATAATTGACCTTTTGTCTTGCCTATTAGTCTAGCACCGTCAATTTTTGTTTAATAAAAAGCGAAAGAAGGCTAATCTGCGAGCAAGAAGATTT
Organism: Philornis downsi; assembly: GCA_019455685.1. Classification (NCBI taxonomy): domain Eukaryota; kingdom Metazoa; phylum Arthropoda; class Insecta; order Diptera; family Muscidae; genus Philornis; species Philornis downsi. The sequence continues at coordinate 180,317 of JAHXMU010000424.1, forward strand.
AGTACAATTGAGTGACGAAAATTCTAAGCCGAATGCATGGAGAGTTGGCGGCGTTCATAGTTTTCCACTTACAAACACAGGGCTGTTGCTTACTGCCAATCTAGCCGTTAGCACATTAGCACACAAACAATGTTAAGGGCCTTGTTGGCCGTTAGCGCAAAATAAAGAGAAAAGAAAATCTTAAAGCACTGTTATGTCTTCAAGATATATCTACCAAAAGTGTCGCCTATAACAAATTCCTCTGGCATTCTCTCACTCTATATGTTTTTTCGTATAAATGTCAACTGTTTGGTTGAAGGAAATCTCGAAACAAGAGATTATGACATTCAAAGAAAAAGTGATCGATTAAAAATAATATCTGTAAATTTCCTTACTACATGAAATTCTACAATCTCTCCTGTCATCTATCACGCTCATCACTGCATAGAAAAAACAAGGCAGAAGGTGTTTAATATCGAAAATGAAAATATAAGGATTCCAGTTGGGAACAATTAGAGTAGGAGAATTAAATGTAACTTCATATGGGTTTCTCAAGAAAACATTCAGCTGTAATTCCTGATTACTTTCTAGACCGCCTCATCTCGACACAAAATCTACTTTCCTTTTCACTTTTACACTGGCGTATCCAGGAGATGACATACTAACAGATCGGTCTGGCAGATTTAACCCTATTTGTAAGTAATTTAATTAAATATTCATACTAAACTAAATTTTTATGAAATAGGGGTTTAAACCTGCTAAACGAAGCTTTTCAGTGATCATGATTCCGGATTTATGTGACGTTCTGAGCGGCGAAACGTCACATGTAATTATCGTTGACTGATGATTTTGCGGACCGCACAACCTCGATTTCGATCCACTTTTCATTTTGCTTTCACATTCCCACCTGCATGAGGGAAAATGGGACACAAATTAGGTACTATGAGTACCTTATGTACACTTTCTAAAAATGGAAAGTGGGTGGTGTGTAAGTGAATGGTGAACGTCTGCGCCAATTTCTCCATGCAAAAGTAATATAGTAGTCTATTCATTCTCTACCAGAAGGATGTGGTCATGTTCTTAAAAATAATGTTTATCTATTACTTTGTCCATATTTCATATCGTGTTTGGGTCTATAAAATTCAAGAGAGCCTATGAACTTTTCTTCTTTCGAGCATTTATACCAGCAATTACACACATTTACATTGCTAACTTCTGAACCAATGAAGATATAATCGAATATTTTGGTAGACAGATGTCTAATTACTTGAGATCCAACAAAAAAGTATTTCAAAAATTACACAACTTATTTTGGAGACGTAACGATGATATACATAGATAGTATTACGGTACATAAGTAAAAAAAACATTTATTTGCATGCCATTAAAGAGATATAGGAGAGCTTCTCACATGCTCATGCACATCTAGGTGCTCGCTACTAAAAGATAGCTAGCTATATAGTCGCGATAGCCGTGTATAATACGCTGACTGGTCGATCGGATCATAGGTTGACATCAGTCAAAAAAAACATCAAAATAGTAGTCTACCAATGAATCCCTAACACACATTTGGCCAATATATGCATTACGTTTTCGTTATCACTACAAATGTTGATGACTGATTATCAGTGCAAATTTGCATATTTTATTGGGCAAGATTAGAAAAACATTACATTAGTTTCTATTTAAAATTATTCGGAAAGGTTGAACAATTTTTTAATATTCGCGTATTACGAACATTTATTACATGTTTATATATGCTGATAGTACAACATTCTATAAAGATTTGATTTGAAATAAGAAATAGCACGAACTACAAAAACTAGTTGATTAGTTGAGTTTAATAATGCAGTATAAGTATAAGCATTTCATTTGCAAAAAGAAAAACTTGGAAAAAAAGCTTACGAAATATTTTCCATATATTTTATATATTCCTACAGTAAGAGCCATATCCACATATTAAGATGTATATCCAGTGGAAACATGAGGACAGCTATTGAGATGGGTCGGCACTTATTTCTGCGCCATATTTTGAATATTGCAATAATAGAGTATGTGAAAAAATTAAATTAAATTTAATTTAATTTAAATGCTGTAGAGTTTTTAAAAATAAAACTTTGTAATCGGCAAATTTCAACTTTCAAAGTGTATCATAACGGAAACAAGGTAACGAATATTATGAGATAACAACGATATTTCGTATTCTATATGTTTTGGGCTCGTCTCGAAAATTTAGCTGCTGGCCTAGCACACCCTACTTTTATAAAAGTTTTTAACTTTAATTTAGAGATATAGCAAATATGTGTAGTCTTAAAAAAATAAAAAAAGTAAAAATCTTACATTTCTTTTATATTTCTTAATACAAATTACCAATTTTCAAAATACCCCATAATATTGATTGATTATTATATTAGAATATAATTTTTAATTTTTGCGATTTTTATTTTATTCATTTGCAAACACCAAATCTGTATATGACCTCATGGCAATATATCTCCTTCGGTAGTAGGTAAACATCGGGAAAATGAGAGTGATTCATTGAATCGGGATAATGCTGGGATTGAAAGCAAAAGGCGCCATGTTTTTCATAAATCGCTCCATTTTTCCCTTTCAGAGGTTCAGCGCCATTTTCAATGTCTGGCAAATTATTGGCTGTATGAAATTGTAAACCAGGTTGGTCGGTGTACAACTCAAGAAATCTTCCCGAACAAGGATGTATTACTTTAGCTACGAAATTAAGGTTACCAGGTTTGCAATGTACGCAGTAGTTTTCATCAATTCCTTTTATAGGATAATTGAAAAACTTCTCTAGGCGTTTGCCTAGATTTGTATATTTACGCAAGTCATATGGAGTATGTTTAACAGGCATTAGACATCCGTTAGGCAGTTGCTCATTGTCGGTTTCTGCGATCTTACCAGCCTTGATCATGATATTATGTTGGCCCAAGCCTTCTTTGCGGGAACCATGACCTGCCAAATTGAAGTAAGTGTGGTTGGTGATATTTACAGGTGTCTTTCTGTTCGATGTTGCTTCGATAAACATTCGAAAATTGTTGGAATCATCCAGAGTAAAAGTTATGGTCACGGTTAATTTTCCGGGATAACCCTCATGGCCACTAGGATTTATATGGCACATAACAATGCCATCATCGCGTAATTTGATCACATTCCAAATTAAACTATCGAAACCAATAAAACCGCCATGTAAATGGTGTTTGTCTTGAAAATTCCTGGTGAGACCAATTATTTTGCCATCCGATTCAAACTGTCCGTTTGCAACACGATTTGCCACTCTACCTAAGGTCACACCCATATAGTATCCCTTATTGACTATATACTCTTGAATGCTGTTGAATCCAAGGCACACATCTTCGATTTTACCATATTTATCGGGGAATTTGACACTGTGTATTGTGGCACCACGATTTAAAATGGTGACCGTCAATTTATTAGAATTAGTCAAAATATAACGATATATCTGCACAGGGGTATTTGTGAGCGGATCTAAAGCCTTGCCAAATTCGCGGATTTCTATGCCAACCATGACTGGGTTACAGAGCGGTAGGGAAGTTGTTCAATGAATAGTTAAAGAAATTGGAATATAAATTTAGAATTGTCCAAAAATACAATCAATCAATAAAATTTGAAATGTGTTCAGATTACGATTTAAATTTTAATGTCTTCGATGACAATATAAGTAATTAGTACTTTGTTGCTTATTTGTATTGCTATACGCAAGACTTACATATGTCACATGTTAGAGCGCAGGAATTGTATTTGTATTTGTATTAAATAATAATTGGACACGAATATCTTTCTATAAGTTAATATAAAAAACGTTAACATGTTGCATATGAATTGAACATAGTTCATTAACATCATAAAGATGCGCATATGCATTTGGGTCTAAAAGCAGACATGACTAGGAGTCGACAGATCTGAAAAATGGTTATTTCTAATTCGTTTAGATTATATCATAACTGATTTATTTCCATTTAATGAGATAGAAATTGATCTGAAACCTACCAAGAAACTAATTCTACATAATGATATCTATATTAAATCAGAGCTGGTCTTAATTACATATAATTTAATCCGAAATTTGTATCCTAATCTTTTCCGATTTAATGGTATAAGATTCGTTATGTAAATTCCAGATCTGATTATAAAAAATCCTTTTTAATAGGTAATGAATGTTAATTTCAAATTAGAATCTAATTCTTTCTGAGGTTTTTTTTGCCAAATTTAAAGTATTAAGAAGATCAACTAAAATTCGTTGGGGAATATTATTTTCGCCTATCTCAAACAGGTGAGCCGAGATACACAGCAAAGCTAATTATTGAATATGAAAACGTAATCAAAAATAGAGAGGACATAAATTTTATGTGCTTTGAAATGAGAAACTTTATATTTACAATTTTGAAGAGATAACTCGGTTCAGAACTAAATAGATCTAAACAGATATCGCCGGATTTTATGTTATGTGGGGGATGGTGATGCGTCAGATATGGTCCCAAGGGACAAAATTGAATAAGTAGGTGTTATCGCTTGTGCTACAAATTGAATTTGTAGGGGTTATTGCTTGTGCTACAATATACGATATATTTGCCTTATTTTCGATGGAACAAAACAATTTGGGGCTTTCATATTCTTTTTCTTTAGGTGCTCTAAATCTTAATTTTTCATATGGCACCGGATAACTTAGGCAAGAGAATAAGCCGATTTCTGAAAGTGATGATTTTTTTGGAGATGCATTAAATTTGTTCCTTTTTCAATATCGGTACAGAAATCGCTCAGAAATCTTCCATCTTAGTTTTTGATTTCTCAAAAACTTTATTTTAAATTCTTATTCAGCTATGCGCACTAAGAAAATATAAAATGTTTTATCAAAATCGATTTATTTTTTATTTGATGGTACAAAATTGTTTCCATTCATTCAATTGCCAAATTTATACACAACATCATGGTAGTATTTTTCATCAGGATTAAGGAAAATTGTTGGGAAGTTATCATGATTCATGGAGTCCGGGTATTTCTGAGTTTCCAAGCAAAATGCTCCATACTTAACATAGTTGGCTCCTCCTTTGCCCACCATGGGAGCGGCTCCATTAGCCACGTCGGGCAAATTATTTGATGTGTAAAATTGTACACCCGGTTGATTAGTGTATATCTCCAGCCAACGGCCACTTTCTGGATGTTCAACGCGAGCTATACGTGTCGTCTTTTCGCCATTCAATTTAACGCAATAGCAATTGTCATAGCCCTTGATGGGACGGTCTTGAAAGAGTGGCAAACGATCGGCCATTTTAGCAGGAGTTCTCAAATCAAAGACGGTGTTGTCGACTGGCTGCAGTTTACCAGTTGGTATTTGATCCAAATCTGTGTCTACAATAGTGTCCGCGTTAATCATGACAGTATGTTGCATCAGACCCTCCTTTCCTGTGCTGTGGCCCGCCAAATTGAAGTAGGCATGGTTGGTTACATTAACACATGTAGTTTGATTGGTGGTTGCTTCAATTTGCATACGAAATTCGTTGTCGTTGTTCAAAGTACACTTTATGGTGCATGTAACTTCGCCCGGATAACCTTCATGACCATTGGGTGAAACATGCTTCAGTACAATACCATCTGCCAAAGTTTGGGCAATCTCCCATATAACACTATCGAAGCCAATGAAACCACCATGTAACTGATATTTATCCTTGAAATTTTTGGTAACTTGTATTTCTTTGCCATTCAGAAAGAAACGACCATTAGCAACACGGTTCGCAACACGGCCCATGGTAGCTCCGATATACGCAGGCTGAGAATCGATGTAACCTTGGACATTGTCGAAACTTAGAGATAATTCATCTAATTTGCCACTTTTATCGGGCACGCGTACGCTGGTTATATTGACACCCAAAGTCAGCAGTTGGACAGTCATTTGCTTATCATTGGATAGAGTGATGCGGCGGACAGTAGTTGGTTGTTTCGTCATGGGGTCGGTAATGGTACCAAATTCTTCTATTTTTACGGAAACCATTATGGAAACTAAAAAGAAAAAAAGTTGTAAGTTAAAAATGCAAACATCTCGATCATTGTAACACAGCAGAAATCGAAAGCTGCTAAAGTGTTTATTCTCGCGTGTCAATTTATTCGTTGAATCCTGCCATATGCGGAAGTTGTTACAAATTTTCAATTAGTGTATAGTAGTATACTATTCAATTCTATTCTATTTTGAAAGAACTCAGGAAACTTTTTATTTTAAATGATAATCCAACGCAGTCGACTTTGGAAAACTTAAAATGCTTCAGTTACCTGAATTTTTCACTATCGCCGAATTTTTATGAGAGAAACGAGGGAAAAAACGTATGGAGATGACACTTTAGCTTATCTCTACTTTATCCTTTTGAAACAGAAGTCTTATCTTATATCATAAAATATTTGAAATAATAAGGAAATTTCAGTCAAATTAACTGACGTATATACACACTCATCTCTGTATTAATGCCTAATGCAGGAAGCATTATCATAAATTACTGAAGCAAGGAAAGTACCAGAAGTAGTGTGGTTAATCGGCCGATTTTTGTAATTTTAAAAATCATTAAAAAAATACTAATGGACAAAAATTTAGGTTACTGCAGTCTTAGGAGTTACCGGTAAGCAAATGAAAACCAGTGAAATTGAATCGGAGATACCAGAAGGGCGGATCGATACAGCCTATTTGCAATAGCGCTTGTGGTCTGGCAAAACATTAGGCTGCCAAATTTCATAAATATTTACGAAGAGGGATGATACAAAATATCGCCCTTTCCATAAAATTTGAAATTTTAGTTTATAGAATTATTCATATTATTGTAAGATCTCTTTAGACTTCCTACATGATATATAAAATAAAATCGTGTAGAAAATACGATTAGTGTTATATATTTTAACGTTTGACAGGCTGTTTCCATAAAACGAATTTGTCTTCATAAAAACTCTGTTCCCAACGTTTTCATCCATAGGCGGCGATTCGTTCGTGTGCCGTTTTGAATGTCTTACTGAAATAGGCTGGTTGAAAAAAAATTTAGGAAATTTTTTGAGTAGGCAAAGAATTTCAATAAACTGAAATTTGTACGTTATGTAGGGTTTCACTCAACCGATGCAATTCTTATGAAGAGAAAAGTAAAATTTGAAAGTTCTAGAAACTCGATTCATATCCAATTTTGTAAGGTTTATAACTTTTCACATTCGCCAGGATTACTGACAAATCTATGATAATTGTAAGTAAATCACTTTTAAAACTAAAAAAAGAATGGCAGTGATAAAACACGTTGAATGACTGATACGTCTGTAACTAGTTGGAAATTCAGTATTTCATTCGTTTTCAAATCGTTAACGCATATTTGAAACAAATATAATAATAATAATAATAAAAACTTGATCAACTCGATTTATTTATATTTATTGTTTTTTATATGTTAATTCAAAGAAAAATCGTCGTTATTGCATAAACACTAGTTTTTTCACTTCTTACTTTTTTGTTTTTCTCTCTCAAGATACTCAAAAAGGTGTGTCGCTAAACTGAGTGCTAGAATAAAACTGACAAACTCAAACGACTGATTTCCTTTAAATGAGCATTTGTTTATCAAAATGACGTTGCACGAAAGTGCAATTTTGTTGTTGCTTACATTTCACCTCAAAATGCTCTCATAAAAAAAAACAAAATGCACTTACAGTTTGTTGTGGTTCTAATCAATTTTAACAAGTGGTTTTTTTTATTTACATATACATATGTATGTATATATATTTGTTTTGTTTATATCTTCCATTGGTATCACTAACTAGAACTAGACAACAGAAGGGGGTTAAGGGTGGGCGGTTTTTTTTTGGTTTGTAGTGTTAATCGGTTAAAAAGATATGCAATGAATTTATTTTATTTGAGGAGCGAGATTTAGAGCAGGGCAAGATTGAAATCTAAATTAAAGAGACAATGTAAATCTTTAAAATCATATTGTCAATTCCTAATGTTTGAAAACGTTAAAATTTTGTTCGAATATTGAAAAAATCGTCTCTTAAAATGGTAAGTCAAATAATCGTCCATTATATATTAATAATTCAGTTAGTAACAAGTTCTTCCATCCTATTTGTATATTTATTGTATAAATACAGAGTGGTGCACCAATTGCAGTGTAATAATTTTCAAATTCAATTCAAATTCAAATAATTTTTTTCTTAGTCAACGCACTTAAATTTGTATTGCTTAGAAAATTCAATTGGGTTTAAAGATGATAGACCATAAATGACCTCCACGCTCATTCACGCATATGCGAATTATTGTTTTGTACCTCTTTGTATCTCCTTCGCAAAGGAAGACACCAGGACATTTTACTGTACAGAACTGTAATTTATCCCGTACAATGTTATCGTTTTCCCTTTTTCTTTACATTCAACCACAACTGACAAACTATATCACGTACATAATTTTACACAAATACTATTCCATGGCATCGGAATGCACAAATGGTTGCGCAAACACCTCTTGATTATTGCAATAAGTCAAGCGAATATCGTAAAGTACTGATACTGTAACTGTTATGAATTTACACACATAGTTACACTACTTCATAAAACCAAACTGCAGTAACACATTTCTATAACGAACAGAACGAAAGTTCATCTGTTGTCGAGGAAATCTGGAATTGTGGGCATTTTATCGAATTATATTGATCCACATTACCGTTGGTAGACTGTATAGTTTAAAGCCAAGTGTAAGTGAAGCTCCAACAAAATATGTAGTCTCAAAAAAATGCAAGTGGCTTAAAAAATGTTTTCGCCACACTTACAGTAGTCGAATAATTGATAAGTCTACTAAGAGGAACTATTTCCCTGTGACCTTTACCTTTTAAACGAGAAAAGATGGCAGATTATTTTTGTATGATGAATTAAACTTATTTCGATAGTGTAGCAATTAGAGAGTATTGCAGAGATGCAAGTTTCAAGAATGCAACTGGACACAGCAACACATATCCTTACAATTCTTTCACACAAAACACAAAAGACATTAACTTTAATTTGACCAATATAAATAATATAATATAATATAATTCGTATATTACATGTATATTATATGACCTATGTAACACACCAAATTAAAAGGTAAAGTTTAACTTTAGGTTGTTGATCCCAGTTAAAAGAAAGTAAATTTAAAAAAAAGTAAAGAAAAAACCTGGGCAATGCTAGCAATACAACATAAGATATACGAATTAATTAATTAAATGGCATCAAAATTATCCCACACAAAACTATTATTATATGTAGCAATAATATACTAATGTGAAATATTAATTGCAGCAAAATGCATTTGTGATGTTATCGTTATTGGAGATCTGTTTACCTAAACAAATAATTAAACTTTCCGCTAGAAATGATTTAACTTTGCTTTTGTCACAATAAAGGGCTACAAAAGACACTATTATACATGTCTACTTACATCATCGCACAGTGGTACATTGTATATTGAATAAGTGATATTGTGATGAGTGGCATTATCTTCGTTAGAGATCTATTTACCTATAGAGTAAGGACGGCTTATTTGTTTAAATTACAATAATACAATATATCTTTATTTTATATTTTTATGATTTAGTGTTGTACCGATCGAAGTACTTTTCGATTCCTTAACAAAAATAAATATTAATAAATTTTCCGAATTCATTCCGAATTCAGGAATTACAATGATATGTTTTTCTTGTATGTTCTCTGGGTTTTCTGAATACAAGGGTATTTCATGTCAAAAGATTCTATTGGAAAAAAATTTAAAAGTGGAAAAATAGATAAAAAATATCTAACCTAATAAGTTTTACAATTTTCCGAGCGTGAAATTCTTATTGTGACAAAATACGAATAAAAATTTAATTATTTCGTCACCAGTCGAATCCCTTCTATGCTTTTTTCCCTTTCATGTTTTTGCCTAGTCTATTTACCGATATTTTAAACTCCTGTAGTTCAAATAAATATATGTATATTGAGGTCGTTTCATATAAATTAATAAGCAATCATACAAATTTTCATTAATGCATAAAAACAAGGAAAAGAATACCTTATTTGTTGAGTAAATATGAAATCTGCATCAATTAAGTTATTTTCGCTTGATTGAGTGAACTTATTTATTCACCTTTGGGACGCAACAATCCGAAAATAAAATCCAACTATCACGAACAAAAAAAAAAACTTTTTTTGTAGAATACGTTTCAAACACTTCATAATCATTTCTTAATCCTACTGGCAATACATAATAGCTTCCTGCAATGCTTTATTTATAATCTCGAGAAAAATATCTCACAAACAACGTTTGTGGTTTTTTGGTTTTATAGCTTCCACAAAAAAAAACCTTCATGAGATCTATTTCATAACTTTGCTTTTATATTTCCAACGATACTTCTCTTGTCCAGTTTTGCACTTGCCCATATGTTTTAATGGCAATGTTTTGCTTTATTTTGGAAACATGTTTGTAACCCTTACTCAATTTTATACAAATAACAGACCCCCCCAACATTTTTTGAAAAAAAACTAAGCTAATATCCTTTTTTTTTAATAAATACATATTTCCACTTATTTTATATACTATTTTGAATATAAAAATGTCTATTGTCATTAGTGTTTTAATTATTTTATTATAGTGTACCCAATATTTACATTATGTAATAAAAAAACGCATTTAATCCAGCAAAGACCCCATTTAAAGTCTACGACATATAAAATAAAGAAAAAAGTACATTTAAATTTATAACGACATAGCATACACAGAAGCATTAACTGCATATTATCTAAAACGGAAACTGAGGAAAGGAATACAATGCTTACTGTTGTTTCTTTGTGCGAGTCCGTGGTTAGCATGACATTGTTTCTCTGCACTATTTATCATCAGTCTGTTCTTGATTGTAACCATCAAATATGTAGATTTTTATTTAGCACTTGAAAATCGTTACTTATCCGAATTCACTCAATCTGGACTACCCATAATCTCAAAAAGGAACCAAAATTAGTATTTATTGATATTGAAAAGACGCACGCCATGGAATTGTGGTAATTTGGGCAGAGTTACAATCACCAAAGATATGAAATTGGCGATAAAGTGGTCAATATCGTTTCGTGTGTACAGACAGCATAAGAGGAATCTAAACCAAAATACCAACAGAAATATACATATATGAATACCGCTAAATATTTGGTATTGATTTGTAAAAGCATCTTACAATACTATGGGTACTGCGGTTAGGAATTTACGTGTCGATGTGAACTGTTCGCCATCGTCGATTTGTTCCCAATGGGTTAAACGGCGGCCGGTATCATTTTCAATGGAAAACCAGGGTGCTCCTTTAATAATGTGCAAAAAATATAAGTGGGCCTGGAATACGGAAATTACACAGTAAAATTATCGATGTTATGTACATATACATATGACAATCTTGCTCTTACCCCATTGTGCAGGAGATTTGTTAGGGTCCATGCCATTGGTATGCTAATAAACGGCACCGATAATAAAATCAAATGCGCCGCCAAGACACCCAACGTATATGCCAACCACGTACCCCGGGCGCTCAACCAGCTGCTATTGGGATTTGGTTCTCCGTGACCACCGGCAATAACAGTCATTTTTGTCTTGCTATTTGCTGCAAATGTTGCGCAGTGATGCAACTTATTCCAATTGCTTGCTGAGACTCCGTGCTTTGATGATGATTCCTCCGAAATTTTAGTTTTGCACGTAATCTATATTTTCGTATTCTCTTTTGTTGTTTTCTTCGTATATGTACGCAATTTCGCAGATAGGGTTGTCAACGCTTTGGTTGAGATGATTCTGGAAAATCTGTCGGCAGAAAGTTGCCACATATTTACTTTTTCTGCCACTTTTAATAACGGTAATGGTTGTTCATAAGAAGACCTGCTTGCACTACAGCTAAAGCTGCGTGGAAGTGATGTCACTCTCGTATTACGTTAGTAATCTTGAGGATTTGAAAGGACACGATTCCCTAACCTGGCCATTTTCCTTGAAGCGTAAAAACATATAAAAAGACATAGGATAACAGGTAAGGAAGCTCAAACAAGAACAATTTTTAGTTACTTGATTTTTTCAAAAAATCTGGTTGTGGTTTATTCAAAATTATACTTGTATAACTCATTCAGGCTGCCGGTGAAATCAAGTAATTTCATTTACTTTGCTGATTTTTGGATATCATTCCTTAGCTAATAATTTTTTAAAAAATCATCTGGCATCTTTAAAGTGTGTTATCATTCTTAGATGGCTGTCATATTTTCCCTAGAAGAGGAGTAGGCGACATTGTTGATTCAGGAATATACATGAGAGAAGTGCAGCGAAAGAAAAAAGCAACAATAACTAAATATTATCGCGAAAATAAAAGCTTTATTTAATTACGAAAAAAGTAAACTTCTAACAATAACTAGATTCCAATAACAAATAACTTAATTTCGTTGAGATATTGTGACATTTGTTGTGAACGCCTCCGCCTCCATATAATTTTTCTTTGGTCTTCCTCCATTTTTTTTTACTGCTGCTTTTTGATACGGAAAAAATTTTCAAACACGGACCAACAAAGGCAACTAGTACCCGAGGAGCCCGACGAAAGTACCCCCCTGATGGAAGGCCACGTCGGTGCCCCTCAGATAAGCTGTAATAATTCGTTAACGGGAGCAGCTGACAGGCGACGTCAACAAAGACGCAAGGTGGAGCAATTAAATAACTATGGAGGAACGGCGGAAACTACAGATCAAACAGATGCGGTAGGTGGTCAACATGAAGCATGTATACATGATTTGGGTTAAGAAGTGTGGATTGTAGGCTATATTAGATGTCCCTGATGTTGAGATACGTAGCCGACGGCCACGAGACGCTTCAGCCAATGATGATAATGTGCCGGAAACGGGTCCTTCGGGTTCACAGCCGCCCCAAGGAGAGCGTGATGAAGAGGAACAAGGTTTAAAATATGGAGCTCAACATGTCATTAAGATATTCGCACCGGTCTCACTGTGCATGTTGGTGGTGGTTGCCACCATAAATTCAATTACATTTTATACATATACGGATACTTACTTGTAAGTAAAGTGGAGTTGACGCCTACTGTAAGGAAAAGATTTGAGCCTAATTATCTTACAGATTATACACACCATTTCATGAACAGTCAGATGATAAAGGCACTAAACTCTGGAATGCTTTGGCTAATTCGTTGATTCTTCTTTCTGTGGTTGTTGTAATGACCATCGTCCTAATTGTTCTTTATAAGAAACGTTGCTATCGTGTTATACATGGCTGGTTGATATTGTCATCGTTTATGTTACTATTTATTTTTAGTTATTTGTATTTGGAGTAAGTTTTTTTTTTAATTCTTTTTATTATGCAATAATCAATGCTAAACATTTGTTAACAGGGAACTTTTGAGAGCTTACAATATCGCTATGGATTATCCTACAACATTATTGATATTGTGGAATTTCGGTGTTATGGGGATGATTGCCATTCACTGGCAAAGTCCATTGAAATTACAACAAGCCTATCTCATTTTTGTATCAGCCCTAATGGCTTTAGTGTTTATCAAATATTTGCCGGAATGGACAGCTTGGGCTGTGCTGGCAGCAATTTCTATATGGGGTAAGTTTTAAATTAAAAAGTAGTAGTATTAGATCAATGTTTATTAATGGAGCCTGAGAAAGTTCTGGGTATTTTGTGTAATACTGAAAAACACTTTTTTCATAAAATTGTAATGCTTTTCACAGTTTGTGATCCACTAATGAAGCTCTTGGTTATTTTAAAGTGGGCCCTTGTGCGTAATAGAAATATTCGCTTGGACCAAAATTTGTATTTTCTTATAAAATTGCAAATTTTCTTATAAGGGCAGGATACATATTAGATAAATGCGCATTTTAAAGGCCCATAATGAGATTTTTTATTTCATTTCATTTATTTATTTATTTTATATATATATTTTTTTTTTTTTTTTAAATCTAAGTTCGATTTTTTTTTTAAAAAAAACATCACATTTTTCATCGAAAACATCACATACTCGTGAAAATTGCGTATTTACACTGTACTGTTAATTTGACTACATTACTTGGACCTTAAAATGGGGTTTGGGCTTCAAGTGTTTTCTTATTTGGCATGAGCCTTATTTACAAGTATTTCGAATGATTGGATCGAGATATAACAAATATGTTTGAATTTTAATCAATCATTTGGCTTAAAATGTAAAGCCTTCCGATAACAACAATATGCAACAATTCAAATATAATGTTTAGATTCTTCGATAGCTATTTTAGCGATTTTTCTTTTACCTGTTTTCGACTATTTTATTGCGCCGCATGAAGGATCCTGTTTTGTCAAGAGACGTCTTTAAACACCCACAAATTAGGACATTTTCTCTTTTGGATATTACGTTACTAAGACGTATGGTTTTCCTATTTATTCCCGAATGGGACATCAAATATTTACCATTTGCAATTTGGATTATGCATCGACAAATTTCGAAAAATCAATAGTTTTGAAAACAGAACTTATAATTGATAAGACGCCTTTAGTTGTTTTTATCGTATTTTCGTTTTATCGACTTTTGCACGCTCCGTTTCCGAAATTTTCATGTTAGTCATTTTATTAATTTGGCGATTTTTCGAATTGTCTTTGGAATTTTACAAAAATTAAATGTCAGGTCCGATTTTTCTAAGCAATCACCTTTGCATTGTTATTGAAATTCAAATTGTCCTTGTCTACTTTAACATATTGTAATATGTTTTCTAAATACTGTATTTTTAACTTATTTTCTTAACAGATTTGATTGCCGTTTTGACACCAAAAGGGCCTTTACGAATTTTAGTTGAGACAGCACAAGAAAGAAACGAACAAATATTTCCCGCTCTAATTTACTCGTGTAAGGAATCATAGTTATACATCATTTGACTGTGTCGTTTCAATTTAATTTTCCTTCCCATTCTATTTCCAGCCACCGTTTTATATATGTTTATGGGTACTCATGGCCCTGCAGAGCGTAGCAATTCTGCTGATTTAAATTCACCCAATTCCCCGCATACCTCTTCCACATCATCGACTTCTGTAACGCGTACAGGTAACACCGCGGCTAGTGCAGAAGGTATGCCTCTAGTGACATTTAAAATGCGCGGAAATGGTATTTATTTTTTATTTCATTTATTTTCTTGATTTTACTTCAAAATTTGTAATGATTTTGTGTAAAAGCTTGTGTTGTACTTAGAGGTGGGTGGTGTTAATGTAGGTGGGTGATTTATTTGTTTGTCTGCGAATTATTTTGGAAGTAGCGCGCATAGGAGAGACTACAACTCGTTCACAAATGTTCTAATGCTTACTTCAATTCTATCATATACTTAGAAGCTGCTGGTTTTACGGAGGAATGGTCTTCAAATATGGATGAACGCGTAGCTAGACGTCAAATCGAAGTACAGGCCAGCACCTCAAATAATGCCAACAGTTCCACCAATTATCGTACCGTAACAACACATGAAAACCGTCAGCAGTTGGGTAGCAATATGACTGACGCCCAAGAAGATCGTGAGTATTAATAAATTTACGAAGTGGATATAAAATGAACATTTTTATCAATTTTTTTTAGGCGGCATCAAACTGGGTTTGGGTGATTTCATTTTCTATTCAGTTCTGGTGGGCAAGGCCTCATCGTATGGTGATTGGGCCACAACTATAGCCTGTTTTGTGGCAATTTTAGTTGGTCTCTGTTTGACATTAGTCCTTTTGGCTATATGGCGTAAGGCGTTGCCTGCTTTGCCTATTTCAATATTCTTTGGTCTATTCTTTTGTTTAATAACAAGTATTATAGTTAAACCATTTATGGAGGAGTTATCTGATCAGCAAGTTTTTATATAAAACAAAAACCACTGCAACAGTGGAATAAGCATACAAATGACACTAATCTCTAATATTGTAGCATAGAATCCTAACTTAGGGACACTGACTGTTTAACTCCAAAGTAAATTTGTGTATAAATAATTAAACATACTTTTTACCCAGATACGTCTAACATAAAATGTACGACATTTATTGGAAGAACCTGAAAATATGACATATATTTAACTTTTTATGTTAAATGGCTAACTTGTGAGGTTAATAAGCAACAATTTAACAAAAATAAATATTTACATCTAGTAAAAAATGAATGAAAACAAAATTTGTAAAACCATAATAAATGGAAAAAATAACACATCTTCGTTCATGAAAACTAGGTAGAAAATAGAAATTTTGTTTATAGCTTCCATAACTGTTTAAAATTTATTAAGTTTAACTGACAACATTATTAAAGCCTAAACATATTATGGCGTTTGAGGATTACTTTTAGCTTTAATGATGCACTGATCCTTTAAATTAACTACCCAACCAGGCTCAAGACCATAAAACAATTGCCTTGCATCTTTCATGGAAGTTAACATTTCGTATTGAGGGTCATCTTCTATTTTCGGTAGCTCATAGCCGTATTTTTGGGCCAAGACTAAGCGATGCTTACTAATTTCCTCGGGATCAGCCAAATAGCCACGGTTCTCTGCCGATGTGTAGTATTTAACGGCATCCTGTGGTGGTAGAAGGCGCATGGGTATAGGTTCGCCTTTTTCAAAGAATTTCTTAGGATTTTTTAAAGCATGCAAACTACGGGGATCGTAGTAGGCGGTGCGTATAATACCACCATTTCGCTCAATGGCCGCAATTACAGACTCTTTGGCGTGCTGGACTTCTATGCAAATTTTAGCCTTAAATTTATCAGCTCCCTCATCGGTTAATTGGAAGCCAAATTCCATGGATGCGGGATTAATGGTCACCAATCCCGTGTTGCACAAAGTGGTCAAATCTATAGGCTGTGAGGCGTCCACACGATTGGTATCCAACATTACTTGCAATTGGAGCAAAGAAATTGGTGGATATTGCCTTCTCATGTGGTGGCCCTTGTAGTACGGTTCATAGGGAAAGCGAATGTAAAAAGGGGTATTGCCTGTTTCATAACCAAGGCGCATGAAATTCTGGCGCTGCCCAGAACCCTTATTACCCGCGCCGTGTTTGTCACCACCATGTTGGGCACGTCCCCGTTTACTCTATGCAGAGAGCAAAAACAAATTACCATTATTTACACAGCATCGTTAAGATTTTACGAAAAGTTTAACTTACTCTTTGCTTAGAATTCGGATTGGGCCTTAGGTTACCAATTTGCACACGCGGTAACGTTCGCAACATTTTCAAGGCCTTGTCGGTGGTTTCTCGTAGGCTCGCCATTATAAGTATTGCTGATATTATGACGTATAATTTATTTAATAAATCTACCTTTTCGTATGAAAACTCTAACCCACAAGAAGAACTAAGATCTCTGCTCACATTGTTTTTCAAAGTATCAGCTGTCCGGTCATATTTAACGTGCTGCCAACCTTTACAATAAATTAAAGGTGCCATATTGTCGCCGTTAATGACAATATTTATTGAATGGTGTGTCAGCGATCGATCTAACAGATTTATGTCTGTGGATAAATTAGTTCAATCTTCACACGAAACATTTGTCACTTTTTATTAAACAATGTTAAATCTATTAGATCGGTTTGTTATTGGGTCTTCTCCAAACGCACCAAAAAAAAACTGAAATGCGTGGGAAATTATGTAAATTCTTCCAGATTTTGTACAAAAATCATTGCCAGTGCGGATGAAATTACACATCAGCACGCAGCGCTGTTTCTTGAAATTTGGCAATAAGTTTAAATATATGACATTTCTTTAATTGACATAGTGTACGTAAAATATTATTGCTTAAATTTCAAATTCTTTAATTGACATAGTGTACGTAAAATATTATTGCTTAAATTTTAATGTTTGGATTTGCTTGCATTTTCAAAAATAACAGTTGAGCCTGTGGAAGATTTTCTGTTTCCTTGTCAATAAAATAAAACTGAGGCGAAATTTGTTTTATAACTTTAAATATATTTTACGAACAGAACAAGACTATTTAGAAGCTATTTACAAAAATGACAAATAAACGTTAACAGATCATGAATAGAGTTGCCATAATGTTTATTAAACCAATTCGGTATGTTGATATATTTGGGAAGGTATGCCACAAGCTTTTAATAATATTAATAATGTTTAGCAAGTAGTATTTCTATTCAATTGGAAAATATTTGTTTTATTGCAGTTATTGCAGGGTTGATATACAGAGTTTTTTTATGTCGTTAGGTATTATTATTAACGAATGAAATAAATTAAATGAAATATCGAAATGAGTGAAAGGCATAAATGGACGTATGTGTTATGTTAAACATATTCTACTGAAACATGTGGCAACTTCTTTTGAATGTGTTTGCGTTTATGATTGCAGTAGAGTTTGTCCCGGATTCGTTGCGTTTCTATTTACTTACTTTTAATTAAATGCTGCAAAATGGTTTGTTTGGCCTGTAGTAAGAGAACAAAACAAAATGATTCAAATGATTGTTTCGAAAACGCTTTGGATACTCTAAGACAGCATTATATGTGTAAGTTTTCGTGAAAACTCTTAAGAATTTTTTTTTTCATTTTATTTTTTTCATTCGTGTTTATTCAACAAAGTTTATAAAAACTCCATAAGGAAACGCGATTTGGAATTGCTACAACTTAAGGAACGTAATGAGGAACTAATGAAAGCTTTAGAATTGCTGCAGAATGCACAACAACAAGCCAAAAGATTTAAAACGAATATGGCCGGGTCATGGATATCTCCAAATAATAGCGGTCCCAATGCTGACAATTATCCTAGAGACGATGTGATTACAGACATCAGTTCCACGGATGATGATGAGAGCACTCCCGGAGCTTCCAACCTCAACATGGCTTTGAATAGTGAGCAATTGTTTGAAACGTCTGTCACAAGTCCGGGCCCCAAACTGTCCAACTCTGAAATGATTATTAGTTCTAGAACAAAAGCATCACCTCGTAGAAATAAACAAATGGAAGACGTACGCGCACTTAAAGATAGAAATAAACAATTGGGGAGATCTAAAACTGAATGGCATGCAAAGGAAAGATCCAGCCCGTCGGATAAATCCTGGGCTACCAAGTTTGTTAAACCGGCGGCGAAAGTTAAGGCCCCAGAGAGCACTGCCGTCGGTGAGGGTAAGCTAGATAAAAAGGTGAATTTGTCTTTAAAGAGAATAAATCCGAGTAAGATGAAGCAGTCGCTATTAAACTTTAATAGCTCCAAAGAATCCAGTTTAATAGAGGTAAGGAGAATACAAAATCAAAATTGTAAAGGGCTATACTAGAGTCCATCTTACATTTTTTTTTAAAAATTTTGTTGATTTTCCGAATTTTTGCGGGAAAAATGATTCGTGTAAACTTTAAACTTTACGGAGATATTTGCTTGTAAACGAAATGAGTCATAGAATTACCTACAGTATTGGATCCGAAACAATTCTTTTAGAAATTTTTGTACGCACTGCAATTGTATTACGGCACAAGCGTATAATATGGAAAAACTACGATGAAAACTATGGCTTGTAGAAGTTTTGAAACATGGATGATATGACATATTTTGAACAAGCTTCATTGTCGACGAATAAATACTTATACATCTATTCATCTGCGCCTGAAGAGGTTTTTTTGCTATAACTAAGCTTGTTCTCTTCGCACTTCTTGTCATATTGCTTAGCGTATCTGTACAGGAGGTACCCTGCCAATGCAAAAAGAAGACGTAAAAAAAACTGGAAAACCTTGTAATTGGGCTAGCAGAAAATGAAGGTAGAAGGTGCTCTGTTGCCTTTAGCAAGATACTAACTTCATAGTGCGTTTTTGTAATATGTCGATGAAATCCAAGAATCTGCATTTAACTATCAAGGACCCAATAGGCGCGGTCGGCAATGAACCTAAGTCCGTCCTGAAGCACACATTAATAGCCGCATTTGGTTTTCTTACGTTTGCCTGCGAAGTCTAGCCGCGAATGGTAATAATATGCACCAGAGTTTCTGAAGAAAATTTTGCAATATGTCAAAAGCTGTGTATATATGTCGTATTTTAATACTTGCACATATAAATTTCTTAAGGTTATTAATCTTAGCATGTTCGTGTACTATATACGAGTACTTCACATGTTCGATCCATAGTATTCCTTAGAGAAAATTAACCCTACGCTTGTCATTCTTGTTGGAATAGATGTTATGACTCCCTATAGGTTATTTATTTTTTTTGGCTTGTAATTTAACGCCTTCCGGCCAATTATAAGTAAATTACAATATGCAACAATTCATCTATTAGATTTAATCTGCTCAATATTATAAGTTAAAAAAAAAACACAATTTAATTGAAAACAAAATTTTATACTGAGGTCTAAGTGTTGTAGAAAGTGCCTTTTGTAAGAATCAGGACATAATTTAAAGCTTTTTAAATGGCTTGGTAGTAAATTGTAAATTCGAGCTACTCTTACTACAAAAGCATGACCCATGTGGTTAATTTAGGAATAAGAAGCTGCTTATTACGAGTGGAATGTAAAAAATTTAACGAATTCAAAAGTAATTGAGGACTACACAGTCGAACAACTTTATAAAATAACAACAAAGACCTCAAATCTATATAATTTTTAAAACTACAACCCAAGAAACGCTTAACATACGATGTTATATGAACACGACGCCTCAGTGAATACAAATATCTCACAACTCTATTAAACGCCATCTGAATTTTCCTCATATTTTGTTTACTGGTGCCACTATATAACTCTAAACAATATAGAATACTAGGCATGATAAAAGCATGAATCAATTTCTCCTTAATCGACATGGGCAACATAATTTAAACGCCGGACTACATTATCCATATGATGGTTAAAGCTTAGTTTGTTATCTAAAATTACTCCCAATAATAATAATAAAAGTTATAGAATCAATGCTACAATTTGTTCATTTTGCCATTTTTTTATAAGTTATAACTTGTGCTACCTCCTGGTATTTCTTAATTAATATTTGAATAATTTTTTGGTCTATTCATCTACGTAGTTTTTAGGTCCCATTTGTAGACATTTTCATCTGTTTTGTCTACGCTTACGCTTTTTAACAAGATCAATAAAAGCCTTAAAGCAGATTCAAAACTGACATTCAAAGGTCATTTCACCAACAATATGAGACGGTTTATTTTATATAAATTGCCAATAATTGGCAACTTTACTGCTGTAGTAACTTTCTAAGTTACAACAAATTTTTTCAAATATCAAAACTTCGGCAATATCAACTTGGCTTTAAAAGCATTCTTAAATTTTCTATTTTTAGCCGGCAATTTGTGATGACGTTATTGATGCCAGTCCTGTGGTCTGTAAAAATTCGAGGGCTGGCCGATCTTGGGCCCAAAGGTAATTTCTTTTATTTATGCAAAACAAATGAATACAAAATAAAATTTAAACCCCATGCTAAGGTTACAGAAACGGCCCCAATCTCAGCGCACACAGCAACACAAACCTTTTAAGCGACGAAACCAAGCGCAGCCATGAAGACATCACCAGTATGCCAATTGAGGATATAGTGTTCGACTTTTCTCCTACAAAAAAATCGGATAATACTGCAAATTTAAATTCTCCCACAACAAAATTGAGCTCTAAACAATTAAATTTTGAACAAGTGGGTCAGGAATCATCTACCGCTTGTACGGCTTTACCGAGTGATCAAATAACGACGCGCTTGGATAACTCGAGTGTGGTTATTCTAACACCAACCACTCAAGATATAATATTTGTGGATGATTCATGTAATGAAAACAGCGATATGGATACGATGGATCTGTTGGGAGATATTATGAAACAAGATAGCACAGAACATTTAGCAGTATTAAAAAAATATGAAAGCAAAAAGTAAGTTGCATCAATTACAAAATATGTAATTTAAATTTAAAAATTATTTCACGTGTCTATAGCATTCAAAGGCAACAAAAACTAAACGAAGTTGTACAAAAAAATCAAAAAGAAGACAATACAAATTTTATCAAAGCAGCTTCTTGTATTAAAAAGGAAAAAGTTACACAACAGTTGATCGAAGAAATACATACAAAAGAGAATAAAGAAACAGACAGTCATTCCACTAACCTGAAAGAGTTCAAGCACCTAAATCCATTGTTAGCAAACAGTGCTGATGAGGACGAAGAAGAGGAAGATGCAATGCCTAAACCGTTCGTAATTAAAGAGGAGCAGGCCGAGAAGCAACTAATTGCAAAGAAATTGACCTTAAAGGAGCGTTTCAATATCGATTGTGAAGATTGCGAAAAGGTATATTTTCCTATTATAAAAAGATATATTCTAAGGGTTATCAACAGTGTTGTTATTATTTTTTTGCATTTTTTTAGTACGTAAATTATTTTGGTGACCGTTTATCCGATAATGAACTTGCGGAACATATCAATAGATGCACGCGTCATAAGCAACCACATGATATGCGTCAAAATACGCCTGAAGATTTCTGGAATCCATTCATTTTGTCATTTGCCGAAAATGATCCCAGAAATGAAGTTCTAATCGACGCACGTTCTAAGGATAAACAAGGACAATTCGGAAAATATTGACATCTTTTCAGGGATCTACATCAAGTTAGCTCTAAGTTTTAGTACAACAAGTTCCTTGGACGAAAAGAAACCATTTTATTACTGTGAATATTTTTTTTTATTACTTTTTCGTATAATGAAATATTGTTTTAATTATATGCCATTTACACACAGAGTGAAATAAACTGAAATGAATTTTTTTTTTATAAATCCAACGCCAATAGATTTATAGATATTTTACTTTCAGGCCTAGCCAGACGATGGTGTGTACGAGAGAATATAATTTTAAAGTTCGACATTTATTATAGAAATTAGCTGCAAGGTTCATGCATTCCGTCACATCAAAATGGTTAAAACTGCTTACATGTGAAATTAATTGAGTCATTCCAGTATATGATATGACGTAGCCGGAGCAAATGGAGAATATAACAAATTTCTATCTAGGAATTATGGTCGTTTTTCATTTTTATCTGATAAGGTGGGTGTTGGCCAAAAAAGAAAATGCAGTCCATTATAATTTTGTTGTTTTCTTTTACTGCTTTAGAATGTCAACAAGTTTAGTCAAGAAAAGCATTTTGTAAAATGCACGCTTCGAAAGTAAAAAGAATAAAAAGAACAAATTACAACTACTCTACAAATTGCCACGTCTTTGCTGTTCCAATTCAATGGCGGTGAACAAAGATTTGAAATTTCCGGCGCCAAAACCCTGTAAGTAAAAAATGCATTCATTACCATAACCTGCACCATAACATATCAATTGATTCCTCTATTACTTACATTGTGATTGTAACGTTGAATAACTTCCAAGAACAAAGTGGGGCGATCTTGCATATTTTTGGTGAAAATTTGCAACAAATAACCATTTTCATCATAATCAATTAAAATATTCAATTCTTTTAATATTTTCATATCTTCCTTGATCTTTGTGCGGCTCTGTTTCAAATTCTCTGTAAGAATTTCGTAATACGAGGGCGGAATAGTTAAAAATTCCATGCCTCTGGCTTTAAGATTTCTGATGGCCGTAATAATATCACTGGTATTCAACGCGATATGCTGGACACCAGCACCGCCATAATATTCCACATATTCTTGAATTTGCGACTTCTTTTTGCCCTTGGCCGGCTCATTGATGGGCATTTTTACAGTCTCTTCATAGTTGGCCATAACAATGGATCTCAAGGCAGAGTATTCGGTATGAATTTGTGAATCGTCGACTGACCAGAAACGATGGAATTGCAATATACGCTCATACCAGGCAGCAACAGATTCCATTTGTAAGTCAGGCTGATTGCCAACAACGTGGTCGATGAAATTAAGCTTGGTAGGTGGTAGTTGAGCCAACAAGGGGTCTTCATTTTGAGTTTGGAATCCGGGTAAAAAGCTGCCCCTGTAATTGGTGCGATCAACAAAGGTGTGTGTTGTATCGCCGTACTGAAATATATTTGTATGTAAATGATATATTAGATATACAAGCAGAGAAAGTACAAAAATATGAGAAAATTTACTTTAAAGGTAAAAAGCAAATGGAGTCCTACGTAAAAGAAATTTGGGATTTCAATTGAAAATGTAGAAAATGCAACTCCCCGAACTTTTCAAGAGAAACTCTCGAGATTCCAGAAATTTACTAAATAAACGTGGCGCCTCTTGCAATCGTTGATGTCAAATTTCTCTGAAAATTCTTTTAGATGGTAATTTTGGAAAATTTTGTAAAAACTTAAAAATATTTCGTTGTACTCGTATACCTCCTATTTGCTTGGATGGGATGGACTGCAATTCTTGATATAATATTAAAGTGATTTACGCATTATTACTGAGATTATGGGCATACCATTGATTTTAGTAAAACGGTTTGGTTTTTATACATTAAGAAACAGGATTGTTTGGTTTCCATGTGTAGATCACGTTAATTGCTCTCTTCAAGAAACCAGCCCAACAACTTTGCAATCTTTAACATAATTGAATGAGAATTAGCAGCATGGTTATATGGCTTGACATTTTAAACAATTCGTATGAAAAGTAATTAAGACTTAGTTTTCTGTTAAGAAAAGGTTCGGTATTTAGTTCATATACAAGCCAAATAAAGATTCTAAAGATTCTCAAAATTCAATAAATTTTTAATATTTTCGCATACTACGAGACTTACCGTTTTAATGGTGGCAAATTTCACAGTACCGAATTCATCGCTCTCTTCCCACAACTCATTAACAACTTCAGCACCTCGTTCCTTTGCCAAATTAAAAATAGCTTCAATGTCTTCCACCTCAAAAGCAACATCTTTAACACCATCACCGTGTTTCATCAGATGCAGACCATGCTCTTCATCGTCTGTGGCATATGTTGATACAAAAACGAAAACTATTTTGTTTTGTTTCACGGCATGTTTGGCATAGCGTCTATTGCCCGTTTCTAAACCTTGATAACCCAAAGGTGTAAAACCCATACGGGTTGTATAATAACTGGCTGCTTGTTTGGCATTGCCAACGTAGAAGGTTAAGTGATCGAAACTTACGAATTTACCAAACTCAGGTTTAGGTCCTTTATCAGTATAAGATGTCTGAAAAATGAGAAAATTGAAAAAATTAGACGTTTTATTAAAAGTAATATATCATATGCTTCCTGGAGACGGAATTTCTATGCTGAATGTAAATTCAATGTCATTAAGTTGTAACGGCTTTTTGTTTTATTGCAACAGAATTAAAACGCTGTTTTCGATATAATTGTCCTTGTAACGCAGAAAAATGAATATTTAAGCTGCATTCGCAATGGTAGCGACATTTTTGTCAAGCATTTACAATGGACAGAATACATTTTTCGAAAACTTTCGAACAAGCAGCTGATTGACTTTTTTACATTGTTGAGAGTTAATAAATTGTTTATGAATATGGAATATTTAAAATTGAAATATTTTGCGGATAGCATCATTGTTTAAATTATATAATTATATAAATTATATATTTTTGAAACATTTAGTTTAAACTGAGTTTGAAAATGAAAAGAGGAAAAACATCTAGTCATAATTATCGAGCAAAAATGTAGTTGCAGTTGAAGTAGGTTGGTTATATTGTGACACAGTTGAATTACATTTTCGAACCAACTCTTGAGAGACGAGCAAAAAAAGAAATTGTAGCTGTCATTGTGAACGCAGACTTAGATTACCTCCAAAATAAAATTACTATCTGCCAATATTTGTACTTATTTCAAATATACCATAGGCAACAATCTTCATGAGATGCAATTCATACTACGTTCGATCCCTGACTGGAGAACTGGTAAAAAGGTAACACCAATATTTATAAATCTTGAGTTATAAAATCGAAAATAACTCATCCTGGCTACTTACTCTAATATTTGAGTTATTAGGTTTAAGAGATTTCCACCTCAGATAAATCGAAAGTGCCGCAATAATCGTTTGATTATTTATTCTTAGCATCAGCTGGAACAACCAGCGAAAACCAGTCGCTCTTATCGGATTGTTTTCTACATGGCAAATTAATTATACTAGCCGCTATAGTGCGCAAATTGTTTAGTTCTTGCTAACGGGTGGTATGACGCGCAAGAATCGCGGTTGCCGATACACATTTTAAAACAAAATTAACTCAGTGGAAACGTCCAAGTTAGGAATGATTCCGTCATGTTAGCTTGTGCCCGTTCCCCTGTTTAAGCTAAACCAGTCTGAGGGGATAGGTGGCTGTATGCGGGGTAGGTAGTGTCATTAAATAGTTTTATGTAGGGCATAAAAAGGGAAAGCTAGCAGGAGCAACATCCTTGCCAAGTACTTAAGTTGCGATGTCTTTCTACTCTGTGAGGGTGATAAGAAGCAAAGGCCTTTACTTTAATTAAGGTTTTGATATGGTAATTTCATTTGATAATTTGATTAATGAAAAAAACGAAACTTTGTTTTTCTGTAGTTTCATTCCTTAATTTAAATCGAAACTGAAAGCGGACGAAGTTTTCGTTCCTTGG
Source organism: Philornis downsi (assembly GCA_019455685.1). Classification (NCBI taxonomy): domain Eukaryota; kingdom Metazoa; phylum Arthropoda; class Insecta; order Diptera; family Muscidae; genus Philornis; species Philornis downsi. The sequence continues at coordinate 206,793 of JAHXMU010000424.1, forward strand.
TAAAATATTTTCAAATGCAAATTGGCTTCCATCCCATTAATGGATTATGAGAGGACTTCTTTGACTTTATATGAGTTTGTCTTCTTAGACTCATGGATTGCAAAGGTTAGTTTGGGAAGCTTTTACTAAGCACATCGACTCCCAGAAGCGTCATTCATATAACCACGTATTGTTGCATCGGCATTCAAAACTACCTTCATGTATGATAGTAGTGAAGAAATTATTCAAAATAGCTTCCAAAATATTCTATTCTAACTCAGAAATTAAAATTGTCTTTTTTCGCCCAGTAAACTTCCCGGATATTTCGAATATTTTATGTGAAATGGAGAATACATTGCTTGGGAATCAAAATGTACTTTTAAGTTTGTTTGTATAATTTAATCCAAACAAATTTATGAATAACTTGAAGCGATACAAACGGCATTAAAACTAGGGTTTCATTCATTTACGGAAGCGGTTTATAACATGACATTCTAAGCATTCTTCATTTCGAGTAAGTGGCAAGTAGATGTAAATGAACCATTCGCTTCAAGTACACATTAAAACCACGTTCGACTCATCCAACTCGAAGCACTTCGTTATCACTTGAATACCGTTTTTGTGTACTTCCCAGTTGTACGTATATTTTCTGTGGGAGTTGTAGTATTTATATTTTCTCCAGTCCTAATTCATATAAAAGGAGTAATTTTGTTGCGATATTTAAGTAAATGTTCCTGCAATATTCAAATATTTCTATTAACTTTTTTGTATTATAAATAGTTTGAAATAAGTTTATAGGCATTACTAATTACTGTATAATTAGTTTTGAAATTGTTCTTGTCTATTGCCACAGGGACGATTAACTAGTTCATTAGTATATGGGCCTATTTCCAGCATTTGCCATAGGCCTTATAGAGAAATTCAGTACCACTTTCACAGTTAACCGAAGAATACTAATTTCGATAAATATTTTGTTGCACGATATAAATTTAGATTTTTTTCAAGTTTATATTATAAGGACATTATAAATTAGTCCTTTTCTAAAATATCTTTGACATTTTTTAACGTTATACAAGGGGTATCCCCATAGACTTGCCGTTATGTAAGAGATCACACGTTTTTTTTTTTCTTTCTTTATATGTTAGTTCATTTGAATATTTCTTTACTTTTTTTTCTATATGCATACCATTATCACTTGAAATGTATTCTAGAATGTTCCTTCTTAAAAAAACACTTTTTCACTTTTGATTGGGAGGTATCTTCTTTAAGACTAGCCGATAGCCGCGATATCACTGAGGCTTTATATAGCCTAAGCTTACCGGCCGCTCCAGTTAATAGAATTAAGCCAATTCATTCGGTATCAGGTGAAAATCCTGTTAGTTGTTGTGTTTCTCGCTAGTAGAGAATATAATTTGAATGTGTAGCTTTGTAGGAGAAACAAGAATTTTGTTTTTCTCGTTTCTGTTACGGTTGTTGTTTTATATTTTAATATTTTGCATAAATTAAGAACAAAAAATCTAATGATATCTTTTATTTGGTTGCTATCGCGATTGGTAAACAAGAGCTGTTTAGTGATCAGTAATGCTCATACTCTACATCACATGGTGCTGATACAGGCAATATTAGTTTAGTGCTGCCGGATAAAACACTTTAATCTATGTTAAGGCTGGACCATTTAGAACCTCAACAAATCATATACATATTTACCCATTTAAATGTTTTGATGCTATCTTCATAGGTTCTGAAGTTATCAGAAGCGG
>JAHXMU010000424.1:208541-227641 GCA_019455685.1 Philornis downsi
TATCCAAAAAATTATGCTTAATTTTATCCCCTAATCAAAATGCAACATTGAACATAAATCCATTTGTTCCCTAATTTGATTTAGCCCTCACATATATCGACCGTCAAAACTTGGCTATATCGCTTACAAAATTCACATATTTTATTGAAATTTGCCTATATGTAGTGAATATTATTTTTATAACTTACGTTTTTCAGGCCAATGTGGTGGTTGTGTAACGGTATTAGTTGGAATTTTAGCAAAAATTAACGACGAGTCAATGCGTACGATTGTACTAAAACCAACAGGTTCCTACCTATAAATACGTCTCCTTTTTGCTTCACTCTCACCAAGTATATCACTAAAATAATACTCCTTGTTGGAAGAAATTCATAATGAACTCTCAGCCATTATATTGATTCTTCAGCGATTTTGGTGTGATGTTTTTTTCAGTCTTGCTTCACCTTTGGCACAATATTCACTCGATCGGTCGATTGTTTCTGGATCATAAATATAATAATATATCCAAGTACCATCAAACCACAATAATGTGTTTTATAACATGCTGGCAGTGAATAAATCATTTTCTCATAAAAAAACGGGGTGTTTTTAGTTCCAAACGAGGTTTGACCCATATAAGGTGTAAAATGTCTTTTAAAGCTGTGTTAACTGATCCCCCTAAAATGACAATATCATCAGCAAAGTTCTTAATTGTTAATTGGTGATTTTTGATCAACAAATCGCGTCCAACAAGCGACTCGACAGAGGTCGGTGAAACGGTAGTCCGTTGCGCTCTTCCTCTTCAACGCGCTCATGGTTTGCCTTGAACTACAGCGTGGTTTTTTAAGATTTAAGTTTTTCAAGTTGGCGTCTAAACGTCATCTGTCAAAGTGAAAAGTGTACAGTATACTCTGCCATTTTATCATGCAAAGACTAACAAACGAGCAACGATTGCAAATCGTTGAAATTTATTATTATTAAAATTCGTGATCTGTGGCAAATGTGCATTGGTTGATACGACCATTTTATGGTCGTCATAATCGACCTGCTGAATCAACAATTCGGATACGTAAACAAGCAAAACTGTCGCATCTGGAGTGATGAACAACCACATGCCATACATGAATTACCGATGCATCCCGAAAAAATGACAGTCTGGTGTGGTTTATGGGCTGGTGACATCATTGGTCCATTTTTCTTCAAAAACGGCCGTGAAAGAAACGTTACCGTCAACGACGAACGATATCGAGCCATGATACGCGATTTTTTACCCCAATTGGCTGAGTTGAACTTGGTTGACATGTGGTTTCATCAGGACGGTGCAACATGCCACATTGCTCGTGAAACAATGGATATGTTAAGGGAAACATTGGATATGTTGAGGGATGAATTTGGTGAGCAGCTTATCTCTCGATTTGGTCCTGTGAGTTGGCCCCCAAAATCTTGCGATTTAACGCCTCTTGATTATTTCTTGTGGGGTTATGTCAAGTCGTCAGCCTATGTGGACAAGCCGAACACTATTGAAGCCTTACAGGATAACATAACATGCGTTATTCGTGGAATACAGGCCAAAATGCTCGAAAAAGTGATGAAAAATTGGGCCTTTCGAATGGAAATTTTGAGACGGAGCCGCGGACATCATTTACATGAAATTATCTTTTAAAATTAAATGGCAAAGACCAATTTATCGATTTCAATAAAAAATGTTAATATATGATGCAAATTTGAGTGGTTTATTCGATTTAAAAAAAAAAACTACGATCAAAAATTCACCATATTTATGCCACTTCTAAACATTTCTTTCCATCAAGGTCCTTTCGAAATAGGCCTTCTGCAACATTCTAATTGTTTACGAAACTGAAATTTTATTTCGTAATTAAATTGAGTACATCTTCTTTGTTCAAAAATTTCACACAACCAACACTCATACGAAAAGTCTTGACAGTCTTCTTTGTTCAAAAATTTCACACAACCAACACTCATACGAAAAGTCTTGACAGTCTTGACAAATGACAATTTACATTTCATATTAGAATTTACAAATATGAATTACATGTATATGATTTGTTTGTTTGCTATATGGTTTTTTTCGATGTATCCCCCAAACAAATCTACAGCCCAAGCTTGGTTTAAAAAATATTATCGCAATGTTTTACACTTCTACATCAAATGACAATTCAAGACAGTTTTTTTTAGGGTTCTCTAAAAATTTTTTTTCAAAAAAAAAAAAAAATAAATAAATAAATAAATAAATGCACTAAAGCAAAGTATCAAATATTATCCAATTTTCGTTCAATCGATTTTTATTCCCAAAAAAAAACTTGTACTAACACGGAGAATAAAAAAAAAACTCTTAAGCTAGGCTGAAGCATACAAAGTAAATTTTTTCAATAAGTTTTTGTTTTTCCAGAAAAAAGACATACTGACAAAAGAACTCTTACATTTGAATTTTTTATATACCTCCTACATAATGGGTCCATTATCGTTCTGTAATTCTGCTGTTAATGAAATAATTTGAATGTGATACGATGGCATGGTCTGCATTCCTTACGAAGGTTCTATTCAGACATTATGGTGCAGACTGTTTTATAGTCGGTCTTCACCAACTACAATATAACGTCTGTTCAACTGCGCAGCTGTTCAGTTTTGCGCCTATCCATTTGTTTGAATTATGGCGTCGTTTTAGTCAAATCAAAATATTGCAGGTTTGCTAAGCTACTTGAGTTTATTTTGGTCGTCTGACTAGCTAACGATAGCGTCTGCAATTAGATTTGGAGGCTTGTCTTCGGAAAAAATTAGTGGCTGATTACCCTAACCAGGTAAAAGTTTTCAGAATTAATGTGTTCAAAATACAGTAATAATTAATTATACTGTTTCCTTGCTAATGTCTTAGATGTTCTAAAAATGTTTTATAAAAATATTTAACGTTATGAAACCCAATACAATTTCTAGAAAAAAATTAATGAAGTTGTAGGCAATGATTCATTCAAATCTGTGGTTTCTGTGTAAATGAATTTCAAGATGCATTTTCTCTTGGGTTTCTCATATTTGATTCGGAAAGTGATTGTGTTTAATGTTTCAGCATGCCGCAAAGATTAGAACAATTTTTTTAATATTCGATTAGTACCACTTTTAATTCTGCTCTCGCCAAAATCGCTTACATTGAAAGAAACTACATATCACAGAAAATTGAACTTTTTCGTGTCACATTCTCTCCGAACCTCAAGTTCAATAACATTTTTTATTGCATATTTTTACATTATGTTATTTAGTTATTTTCAACCAGTTTTCAACTTCTGTTGCAGAAAGCAACAAAAAAAAATGTATTAGAAATGAAATGCTATCGGTTTATTTTGAACTAAAAATTCGTAATAAATATTCATGAGTATTCACCGCCAGCAGCTCGTGTCTGACATAGAATCGTCGAAGCTGTGATAAAAACCACCGCCTCCTGACAAACGGTACAAAACACCAGATATGACTCAGTTAGGCACTAACTGCAAGAAAATTAACAACAATACCACCTGTTCGATATTCAGATTATTTTATTTATTTATTTAATTTTTTTTCCAAACAGGCTTTGAGTTGAATAATTCATTAAAATATCAACAAAAAATCGAAGAACGGAGTGAAACAGATCAGAGCTACAGCAGAATGAGACTAAAACCGAAAAACGGTTACGCACGGAAGCGATGATTTTTGTGAAAAACTTTCATTCGACCGTTTAATCAATTATTTTGGCTCAGTTAATCCGTTTTCAATTGATTGTTTCTAGAAGCCACAATGATTTCAATGCCCGAAATTGTAACCGAAAAACGGTTAATTTGCTTTTACATCAGTTCGAAACCGATGCTGTTTGTGAAAAACTTTCATTCCATCGGTTAAATCAATTACTCGGCTCCGTTTATCGGTTTTCAATTGATAGTTCTTAGCACCCACAATGATTTCAACGCCCGAATTTCTCACCGAAAAAGGGTTAACTTGTTTTTGCGTCAGCGCAAAACCGACTATTTTTGTAAAAAACTTTGGATCGGTTTTTAATTCAATGTTTTCAATGCCCGATATGAACAACTATTTTCTGATTGGAATCAGCAGCCCGTTGAGTGGAAACGGCCTCGTAGAAGCCTTACAAATCTTCCAAAAACACAACAGGCGGCCGGTAAAGTCATGATCTTCGTATTGTAGGATGGGCATATATTTCTATTTTTATTTCTATTTCCTTTCTATTCATTGATTGTCTTGAAAAAGAAAGAATATTTAGGCCTGCCACAGAATTCTATTCCGATCGAGAGTGAAATTAATTCCGTATTTTCAGAAAAAATTCTCTCAGAGTTATTATTTTAGCTAATTAAGCACAAAGAGAATAGGTGAAAGAAACGTTTTTTGAATGAATAATTTTTAATTTAATTAATTTTTCCATATTTTATCATTTCATAAAAAATTTCACACTTTTATTAATAATTAGAAAAACAGTTTTTCCTAACTGAATTAACATTTTTTAACAGAGTGTTGCTACCTACTTTTTACTTTTACTTATTTTCGGACTAAAATAAAGAGAAAAAAACGTTTATGGATTCTATGGAGTGCCATGTGTTGAGAGTGCTCGTTATTCTCTGGAATTCGGCTAAAGAAAACGAGCAAGATGAGCTCGGTACTATTCCTTCGACATCAAACAGTGATAAACAATCAGGAAAACAGGGATGTTCACACTTTTGGGAATTACAAAAATCGATCGGAATTGAAGATGATGAAATGAAATCGACCGGAATGGTAACTACGGAACAAATTCTGTAATAGGCCTTATTATATTTCGAGACGTTACTGCAGCCTCTTCAAGCGTTGAGAAGAAGTAAGCGAAAACAAAAGTGTCTTCTACAAAAATTCGTCTTCTCTTCTTTTATAATTGAGTAACGGCGCGAGATGAACATAATTTTCTGTGTAGCTCGAAAAACCGTAGCAATCGCCTTTATCGTAATAGACACTTGGATTCCCAACCGTGACGATGATATGGATATGATCCGAATTTGATGTAATGATTGCCACGAAATACTGCCAAAAAAGTATTGGACGACAATCATGTTATAATTACTTGAAGGATAGAGACTGCGTCCAACAGAAAATTTCGTCTCTTGGTCACCAACATTAAAAAAAACGAATTCCTTTACATCTCATGAATGAGACATGAGAAATACATGAAAATGAGACATTCAGTAAGCTTATAAGCATTATGTTTCTAGAATCACTCAAAGCGACTATTCGGAAAGCATTTACAAAACTTGTTTATTACTCGTCTACTCAAAGTGTTCGTCAGATACACAGAGTTGACCGCCGCCTAAATAATTGTAGGTAGCTATATGCGGAATTGAACCCGCAATCAAAAGAACGATTCTCGTTTATAAAGGATGTCCCAACAAGAACACAACACAATTACTACTGTTTGCTAGTAGCAATTGCGAGGTTAGTAAAAATGGAGCGCTACACAAATGAACAACTCATTCTCCTTGTGAAATTGTTTTACCAAAATGGTGAAAGTTTTGCGGCTACAGTTCGCAAATTGCGATCAATTTGGGGTCAAAATAATGCTTCAAAAGAGTCAACTGTAAAGAGATTAATGGATAAATTTGCAAAAACTGGGTCTGTTAGTGATACAAAACAACGCGACTTCGACCAGGTCGATCGACCGAAAATGTCGCAGCTGTACGTGATGATGTCGCTCAAACTCCATCCACCTCAATTCGACACAGCTCAGCAAATTGGTGTCTCCAAATCCACTATGCAGCGAATTTTGACGAAAGATTTGCATCTTCATGCATACAAAGTTCAATTGGCTCAGGAACTGAAGCCAGCTGACCATGGACAGTGAAGGGAGTTCGTTAATTGGGTATTGGAGAGACAACATGAAAATGCTGATTTTGCCGATAAAATCATCTTCAGTGACGAGGCCCATTTCCATCTTGATGGCTTCGTCAATAGGCAGGATTATTGCATTTGGGGTGAGGAAAATCCTCTAGTGATTCACGAGAAGCAAATGCATCCTTAACGTCTCACTGTGTGGTGTGGATTTTGGGCTGGAGGAACCATTGGACCTTTTTTTATGAAAATGACGCATGTTAAGCGTAAACAGTCAATGGTGTTCGGTATCGGGAAATGATAACCAGTTTTTTCGTGCCTAGAATTGAAGAAATGAATGTGGAGGGCATGTAGTTTCAACAAGACGGCGCCACATGTCATACAGCCAGAGAAACAATTCAATTGCTGCATCAGTCATTTAAATCTTGCATTCTTGTCGGGACACCTTTTAATAACAATCGCGCCACGGTCGGTTACTAAGAACAGTGCCAAAAACTGTTTATTTAGGCAGTATAGGAAACTTAGGCCCCTTTTTAACATCTGTGACAAATTTTCAGTAAAGTTGTTTGTATTTTGTAATTCACTTATTCAAAATCGGGATGAATGCTCACGAATAATGCGACTTTTGCCCTGATCGAATTAATTTTAGGAGCTACAGTCCAGTTGTATTGGGTCTGAGACGGGAATATCGCCTCAATTAAGTTTGCAAAACTCTCGCTTATTAATGCCTAATAAAAAACATCTACATAATTAGCTTTCGGAAGCATAGTTAATAGGTTAATTTGTTACAAAAAGAGTTGGTTTTAAGCCCACTAAATTTGAGAAGTTCCTACATTTTTCGTGGGATATAACGCCAATTATCCTTTTTGTAATGCTGCCTAAAATATACTCGTATAAATCGATACAGTGGTTGTGGGGGTAGCAGATATTATCACTGGTTCATAATAACTTGTCGAATTTATGAATATTCCCGTCATATACTCGTAGTGTTATGTAGTCTGTTATATAGTGTTGTAATGAATACTATCTGAAATTTGAAGTGATATTTTGTTTCTGTATTGAGCCAGTGTTGTAGAACAGTGTAAAAAGTTCAATGTTTTTGTTTTTCTTTAACTGAGAAACAAATATAGTCTAGCTGTTTGCAAGGTATTTGATTTCAAATCAAGTTTGACTAATTTGCATTATTGGGAGAAAAAAATATGCAACAAACAAAGAAAAAAAAAACTATAACAAAACAAAGTATTAACAAATTCAAAATATGCACTATAAAATAAGTAAACAACTTGTTTACGATAAACACATATTTACGAGTATATGCTATTTTGCAAACATCTGGTTCAACAATCAAATACAATCTAATGAATGGCAAACTTTAAAGAAATGGAAACAATCAATGTAAGCTGTTTGAAAATGAATTTAAACATTGCTCGTGCTCCTTCCCTAGCCCTGGTAAATTTGTGCCGCATGTGTTCTCTTACATTTGAATAATTTCCCCTTAAATGTGCCTGGTAGATTTTTTGCGTTTTTTACCTAATCTTGTGACATATTAATCACTGCCTTTCGCCGTCTCGTTTTGATATCATAATTCAATTTTCCCCGATATTAATGTTAACAAGATTCCCTTCCGTACTTAACATGATACATAGTATTTAGAGGAAAAGGGAGGAGCAGGAGATATTATAAAATATAATAACAACAGTTTGTAATATTTTGAAGGTGGGAGAAACATCACAGGGATGATTAGGGATGATTAGATTGACATTCGAATATGGTAATAGTCGAAGGACAAATATTTTGAATAATTTTGGATATTTTTCCATGACAATAATATCAATAAATATCATTCATAGGCTCGGCTTCACAACAAATTACATAAAATGTCCCATTTTGTAGTAGCAATTAACTAAATATTTCACTTGTACGTTGGTTCTTTCGACAGTTTAGATGTTGGCATGCAGAATTGCACAGAAAACAGTCAAGTAACTCTGTTATGTACAAATAGTGCATGTACTCAAATTTTTTTAAATATGAGGATACCAACTCTTCGGAATAACCAAAACCTTTTGTAAAATTTCCCATCTAGCTGACGATTTTACACCTGGTAGTTCAATCCGATATCTGTCCGGTAATAATTAACGTGAAAATGTGTCTAGTTGATTGACCTACATCAGAAGCTACGAGTGATGCGTCTTAGATAATTGGGTAACAAATTCAACTTTTTACGCCAGCCTCAGGGTTGTTGGTAACTCCAACAAACCCCCCAAAAATATTATAAAAACCATGATTTGAACAAAGAAGATGTCTTTATCCCATTAGTTGATATGCCAGGCAATTATGAAGCTGAGAATTCTGTCATTCAAGAGATGTTAATAAACTCAACTCTTTGGGCCTGCCTGATAGTTATCAGCCCCTTAACACCGGGGTAGGATTCGTTGCCCGAGAAAGCCAACTAACTTTCCAGAAATTATTATGCAAAGACAACAAAAAAGAAAGAAACAAAGTCCTCCAAAGTTTGAAAACTCCCCAAAAACGTTTCAAGGAGCACAGTTGGTTGACGAACTAGGCAAATATAAAGCTGACAATGCTGCCAGACAGGAGATGCAATGTACTTTACAGGGGTGGTCACAACATACACTCTGTGATATTTATTACACCTCTATTGTTTTGCAGAAAGGCATTTGGCGTTTGACAAAGTGCTTAGATTCCTTATCTCATGGTTTAACCTCAGCATTTGCCCTGGCTAAAGACAGGCTGAATTTGTTATCCTTGCGAATGAGACTGGCTCTTACGAAAATTTCAGTGAAGATAGGCAAAGATCTTAATAACTCGTATTTGATAGTCTTGGCGATAGTCTAGCATGCTCACTAAAATGTGGCGACTACACCGTCATACGGGTCATATTGTAAAAATGGAGCAAAACAGCTTAAACATTTTTTGACAAACAAGTTGAGGGGCGAAGCAGAAGAGGGCGATCAAAAGTTCGTTGAAAGCACCAGATGTAGGATATATTGTCAAAATTTTATGTGACCAGAGTTGGGTGAGTTTTATGTGATTCTTGCCTTGAAGACCTTCCCACGATGTGCAACACACTGGGCATAGTACGATGCGATTGGTATGGCCAAAGTTAGTTTGGGCTATCTAGGAATAGGGATTGACAATTTTGAAAACTAGCTACCGCAACTATCGGTCCTTTCTACCAGCCAAAAGCCACTAAATTGATTATATCAATATGGGACATAATCCCCATTGGCCAAGGTGACTTTATGTGATCAATTGGAGAAGAGGTGCACATGAACGAAGCACTTGAACTTTTTTTCTATAAACGGCGCATAGTAGGTAGTAATTTCTATTACTGTCGCCATTGAACTAACGAATGCTGCAAACTCAAAGGATATATAAACAAAATTCCATTCATTTACCATTACTCCTTTTATATTTGGCGTTGCATGACAAGACATTTGACAGAATATGCGGTTTTGTGTTCGTAATCTAAACGGTAAAACGCGCCTTGCGGAGAATTTCTCTGAAACTCTTCCTTTCTGGCACAGTTGAGTCGCAACTGAGGTGGGAGGAATAGAACTTCTTAGCCATGAAATACAATCCTAATCTAAAACTATGACAGTATGCCATTACATTTTGCCTACAAATGGATGGAAGGCAACTATTATACCAGGGGAACTTGGGCCTCTTGCTGTTATCCTAATTGGGAAGTCCAATCCTTATTAATTACCACATATCTGGAATCGACAATATGTTTGTGACGCTGATCACTAGCAAAGAATGAATGTCAGCTGTGGTGATGACCATTGCAAAGGCTAAATAAGACATCTTTCAAAAGAAATGTTCATTTGTTTCAATGATGTCACCACGGGGGAGATAAACATTGATGACTTCCATTTCAATGTCAATCGAAATACTCATAGCTTTCAGGAATAAAACGGAAGCGGGGATATTGAGCAGGACAGTCAGATGCTATTTTTTTTTGCATGTGATTTAGCCGATAGGATAATGCGCATAAAAATAATTGGACTTAAGATCACTGAATTTGAGAAGTTCTTACCTCTTTCCGGAGATTCCCAACTATTTCCAACTATTAATGTTTTTAGTGCTACTCGTAGCTTCACCTGAATATTAACTGATTAATGTGATTAAATCGTTCAAGTAGTTCTGGCGTAATATATTATTTGAATTTTTAACACAAATTTTCTTTCTACATCAAGCCAACTTTGTGGAACAGTGTAAATAATTCAATGTTATTGTTTATCTGTAGCTTAGAGACAAACAACGCTCGTCTGTTAGAAGACATTAGATTTGTGATCCAGTTAAAGATCAATTAGCATTTTAAGAAAGAAAAAAATATGTAATAAATAAAAAACTTATTATTAATAAAATAACAATAAATTCAAAATATTTACTATGAAATAAGTAAACCACTTGTTTATGATAAACGCATATTCACATGTTATTTTGCGAAAAAGCTGGTTCGGCAAACAAATTTAATGAATGGCAAACTTTAAACACGCTATGACTTTCGTACTGTTTCTCCCGTGCTGGCAAATTGAAAGCTCGTGTATTATTTTGCTATTCCTCAATTTTCATTTAAATTTCATTAGAAGATTTTTCATTCTCTTTCCACAAACTTATGTCAAATCCATTCTTGCCATTCCCTGTTTCATTTTGATATTATAACTGAAATTTCCTTAATATTTCTGTACTTTGATGTATTGTCCTTATATTGAGGGGGAAGGGTGTTATAAAATATAATAAAAGAAGTAACATTTTGAAAGAAACATCATAGACATAATTATCATTATGCCAACATTCTGATTAGTTACTTTAACAAACACGAACAAATTAATTCTACTAATATTCTCATACTGAGCCCGCTCTATCGTTATCCTAATATCCATATTATTATCTTTCGAAAGGATATCGCACTCAACAATTATTTTAACACATATCTTTTAAAATAATAGCCTCCATATTCAACACGCCAACACGTCGTTGTTTACAGTGTAGAATCAACTCTACTTTTTTTTGACATTTTCTTGTTCTGCATCCTTAATTCTATAAGAAAAATTGATTATTCTATACATCCTTAACACCAATCATTTTACCCTTATGAGTCGCTCCTCATATTCTCTGGGTTTTCTCTGTAAAACACGATTTCACTTCTTGCTTCCGACCGGGCAACATCTTCAAATTACAAACTGTCCTCACACTATTGAGGTCCTAACTTTACAACTTCTAGACGTCTTTTTCAATGAATGCTACCCTTTTCTTACATTACATTTAACTAACTACTGAACTGATTAGTTGAAATATTGTTAAAGCTTAAAGCGGAGAAATTATTTGATACAGGAAAAATGTGACGCCCAGAAGAAAGCGCTTAAATTAACAAGTATCTCTTGATAAAATGCGTTTCATAATTTTCTAAGTCGATTAAGCGATGTCTGGCTGGTTACAGGAGATGATTACTTAAAACTTGGCACGGGTCAGAATCATAATCAGGGATTGTAAATAGGCTGTATCGGCTCACCGTGTCTGGTACTTCCCATAAAAATTTAACTATTTTCCCAAGTTCAATTTCCTCCTTGTAATTCTCATCCGCAACCTGCAGTAAGGCCAATTTTTATTCGTTGCAGTGTTTCATAAATTCTTGTAAAATGTGGAAAAAATTCGACCGATTAGCCATGCCTCTTCTGATACCTCCCATACAAATGAGGGAGGTATCAACTATTCCATATATTCTTGGCTTCGCATCTTCCAAATTTAAATTTAATCAAATTTGACATAGATTGCGTTTTTGTCAAAGTCTCAGAATGAACACAAAGCACATTGCCAACCCCCTTCTGGTACGTTCTATACAAATTTAACTATTTTTCGAAATTTAATCAAACCTCTGTAGTCGGCTGTAGTAGTTTAGGTTTTTATCAATCACATTATTTAACAATTCTCTGCAATATCGGGGAAAAATCGATCAAGCAACCACGCCCCTTATGGTACCTCCCATACAAATGACTGTTTCAAGCCACATATTCTTACCTCCAGATCGACCAAATTTGCGATTGAAAATAGATGACGTTGTCACGCCCATTCTGATACCTAACACACAAATTAACCGATTTTCCACTGTAACTCCTAATTCGTATACTGAAGCTATTTAAATTCTGGTCAATAATATTGCGTTATAATGCTGGGAAAACTGTGAAAAATTCGATGAAATGCCCACACCCTCTCTTGTACCTCTCACACAAATTGTGTTGTTCAACTTATATATTCCTAAATTCGAAGATATCTTGCATTAAATTCTACCATATTCGGTATACACTATACGAGTGCTCGCATTAGGCATTTATTAATTTAATTTATCTTCTTTGTTGTTTCATGTTTCCCAACAATTTGTCTGTCTCAAAAATGGCAAAAATGTTTATTATTTTTATTTGACAGCATTTTGAAAGCTGTCTCGTTCGCAAACAATTATTTCAAGTTTCGGCTCTTAACAGATTTTTATAATCACTTGTTACCCACTCTCCTAGACCTCACAAACTGGACGATATCCTGGAGGTTATCAACGTTATCAACGTCTTGCAGCCATATTCGTTATAGACACTAGATCAGAGCTGCAGGATATTGCTGTAATCGTTCCACAGAAAGTTGTTGGCCTCCTATCAGCCTATGTTATGAAGGATGCCACTAAGTACAAAACACGTCTATTTTCAATTTATTCACAGACAGGCCTGAATAAAAGTATACATTTTTAGAGTTCACTTTTCTTTCTATTTTGATTTTTTTTAACTTCAACATTTCTTTTCCTGGGACTTGCCCTGTCACCAGTTTCGTATTATTTTGACATCGAAAATTTAGGAATTGGTTTTGCTATGCTAATACTGTTATAATATATTAGCAAGTTTTTGATCAGCCGGTGTTTAGTAGTTCAACCGTTGTTTATATAGTATTATAGTAAAAATAATTCCATCATTTTTGCATTACATTGAAGACGCGGCTTCTAAAATTACTCCCAACCAGCTGATATTAGACCCAATATCCATGTGGGTATCGTAATTTTTTTTCTAATTCAAAATTACATTTCTAAATTACAAACTTAAATCAGGTATAATTGATAGTTTCTTGATGTACTTATAAACAAAATATTTCGTTGCCAGATTCATCTGGCATTTTGCTGATATTATTTTATTTAATACCGATATTCAGAAGACATTTAAAAATATTATCGATGCGTAGTTTTTAGTATGCATAATTCTTATATCACTCAGCTCGTTAATCTTCCACGAAAAACGATCTATTTTATGGATTATTAAATATTTACATATTATGGATTTTATTGTCCATAACAAGAATATTAGATTTCTCCCAGTTAAATACGAATATGTCATCCAAATCATTAGGCGCATTGTCAAATACCATATTGTGCGATATTGTGGCAAATTATTGTTTTTTAACAAAAAAAAAAATTATATATATATATGTTATATATATCGCTATTTTAAAATCAAATACAAATCATAAAAACGTACAAGTCCTAACAAGAAACTGCACGAAGGGTGCTGCAATAAGCTTTCTGAAAAATCACCCACCCACCTTATCCATTACGGCTTACATGCAAGAAATTTAAATAGCTTTCTGAAGAAAATATTACCTAACCAGACAATAAACATAAAGAGGAAATAACCAAATCAGGGATCGGCTTTTTTCTTAAATAGATCAACAGATCTTAAATCACTGTTTTAGGAAGTGTATCTGGTAGATCTACATTACGATATACTTCTAATATAACCATGCACAAATCGAAGCACGTGTGTCAGTCTTTAATTTGATTCTGATATTTTGGAACAAAACAGTTTGTTTCTTAGAGAGTACAATTAACGTACGATAGGTGGCCTAGCAACCATGTTAACAGATCCGACCGAATTATGCCCCACCAAACATATTCAAAACACCTACCAATGATATGTCATTTCTAGAAACTAAAAATAGATCATTCAATGGGAAGGAGCGGACCCAAAATTTAGATTACGTAATTTCAATAAGTTACTAATAATAGAATGTAGTTTACTCTGAAGATATTAGGGTGAACGTTATAAAATATATACAAATGCAGCTGAGGTGCCTCAAACCCTGTCACCAACTTATAGTGGCCACAAATAAAAAAAGCGTGCCCGATCATCTTTCGAATATACATACATAAAGTCATATAGTCTATCTGTGGTACACGATGACGTCGCAATTATCATTTCATTTTCACTCACGTTTGTATTTCCAAAATGGAACGAAAGCCATTTCTTTCTGTTCCGTTTAGAGAGCATCTACAATGATGCGAGATTAGTAGATGCCACATGTGTCTCTGGTACGCCGAAGAACATCACATCACCATAATGGTTGTTGGCCCAATGCCAGCAAATGTTGAGGAAGGAATAAACCACACGCACATGGCAGCGATGGTCCGGCAATTGACATATGTGACAGCCTCAATGGAAAGCTAATTGTTAAAGGTATGTGGAATTTTCTTTGCTCATATTTTATGAGAGGTACTTTATGAAATTATCGCTTAATAAATCAACTGTTCGTAGACTTTGAAAAGAAACCATAAAGGAAGGAAACATATACCTATAAACATAATTTGCCACATTAATCATCGATTTGATACATCTGAAGGATTTGTGTTAGCATTTCTTATTGAGAACAAAAATTATCGATTTCTGCGGAATAATAATTGAATGCCCTTCCGGGCATTCGAAGGTGCCACTCCTTTATCACTTAAGCAAAACGTTCAATGTTAAGTTTGCCTGTCCATTTTGGTCTTTTAATCGTTATGATTCATTCAACACTTTTGGTGGCAGGAAGAAAATTGTAATAAAAGATAAAAGTCGTACGAAATCAAGGCTACAGCTGTGTTTAACTGTAGTGATAGTGTTGCCATATTATATATTCAGGGCTTATATCGATTTTATGTCATATAACGACGGTTTAGAAATGTCAGTTAGTTAAATTGTTTTATAAATGTCGTCACCACAAAAAATTAAGACTGTCTTTATGTTAACCGAACTATTGAATTCTAGAGCTTTTGGACAAAAGAAGGAAATTGCTATGATATCAGAAGTTGTATTAGAGCCGAGACAAATTTTAAGTCTTATCAATTTTTGCTTAAATACAGTGTGCCAAAAGTGTGCAAGTGGTTTATGTTAAGGCTCTCAGTCTGTGTAGCAGGTGTTAACTCCAAATTTTTGCTGTAATCTGTGAAGACTTACTAGAATTATCGTCCAATCAGCCAGATAAACGGGCATGCCTCAGTGGACTTATAAATTCGTGAAACAAAGTTCGTGTCCTTTGTTTTTCTCGTATTAAATGGTATATTTCCCCGTCCCTATGGCTGAGGGCATACAAATCTGTGCTTTAAATTTACTTCTTGTTGTCATGCAGCGGATTATTTTAATATGTAAATCACAAAGACAAAAGCACTAAGTTTGCCGTCTGGTCACCCTTCAGTCTGTAACTAATGCATTCAATTCTTTTAAACATAACACCTGGTTCATTAGCATATTAGCCACACAGTAGGGTGGCAAATAATGGTAGGGGGGAAAAGTGGTTTGATTTGGAACTATTATGATTCTATGCAACTTTTCGACTCGGCTCACTTAAACCAAAAGTGACAGCTTTTGCTTTATTAAGCATTCCTAAGTATAGGTCTGTAAAATCAGTATTTTGCAAAATGTATACGAATAGAAAAATTGGTGTTATCGGATATATGATTCAATCGCATTTTGGTTTTAGAGATTTCTTTCGAATGACTCTCGTTTGGTTAAAAAAAAATAGGAAAATCCAACAACTCCATTCGGTACGTAACGAAAATACCGCATTTTGTATGATAAATTCAGTTTTTTGCAAAATGTGTAAAAACGCGAAAATTTGTGAAATCGCATATAAAATTCGATTTCTTTACAGATTTTATAACTTTGTTGATGTCAGCCTGATATTCTCCCTATTAACCCTAGTTTGGTTAAAAAAAAAATTAGGAAAATCCAACAACTTTATTCGGTACGTAGCGAAAATAGGGCATTTTGAATGATAAATTCAGTTTTTTGCAAAATGTGTAAAAACGCGACAATTGGTGAAATCGGATATTGAATTCGATTTCGTTATAACTTTGTTGGTGCCGGACTGATATTCCCTCCGGTTATAAGCCTTTGCTGGGGTTCTTAGTTATACACATTCGTATTTTAGCGATTTTGATCGTTTTGGCAATTTGAATTGTTTTATATATATATATTTTTTTTTTTTTTAAAGCGCCGCTTTATAAGTACTCCTTACAAACGCTCAAAAATTTTCCCATGACAAAAATATTAAATTTTAATACAAAAAAAGAGATTTAGTTTTTTTTTTTTGTTTTTCGAAAGAGAATTAACACAAACGTGATTAAAAATCGCTAAAGTAAAGAATTGCTAAACATGTTCAATTTTACATTATTCAACTGTACTCAATCTATATAAATTTTCTCCAATGAGAACTAGGTATTCGATAGTAATATTCAGTGACAAAAAGATAGATAGATGAGATAGTAATGAGATATTCGGTTTATCTACATTTATTTTTAACTAGTGGTATTCGGGCGCTTACTGTTAGAATATGTTTGAAAAATGTGCAATACGAATATATTTTTGTGAAGAGCTGCAATGTAGACTAATAGATCTGTGATTTCACAATTTTCCTCGGGAATGTATTGCGACCACAAAACTGAATTTCTCATTCTTATCTAAATTAAATATTTTTGTCAGCTCGCAAGTTTGCCAAATTTTTTACCAGTCTATAATGAGATTAAGCTAGGGTCGTTTCTCATGGCACAAATACAGAATTTACAGTTATTTATATAGGAAAACAAGCGATACCAGGCCACGTTTAACACTTGTCAATTTCTCTCAAAATTATAAATAAATTTATTTTAGATCAAGCAGCAAAATATTCGTCTCAAGGACTTCAAATTTTCAAAGATGAATTTTCGCTGCCACCCTAGTATGCTTACTTAGCATTGCACCCTCACTCTCCCTCTCTTTGTTTGCACTAACACAATATAAGTTCTTATTAGAATTTCACTCACACTCTCAACTAACCTAGTAGACGCAATCCACTTACATTCGTGCTTTGCCTAAGTTTATTAACCACTGAGGAGCCCCCCATCTACATTCGTAATATCGCTAGAATTTAGAGTAATGTAGAATATATAAAACTTGGCAACGTAACATGAACGCAACCCTTATTTTATTCCGTAAACATGACAACTGCTTAAGGGATGGTTGTTGTTGTTTCGTCGTTAAAATTCTAAGAAATAGTTTGTTTACTACCTCTCCTGAAAAGAAAGTAAGTAATAAAAAACCCCCAAGACACAAAAACAAATGATGTTTAACATCTACTACACTCTTTAAAAAAGAGTAAAGTTAACAAAGGACCAAACAATGCAAAAATCCTTATAAATGACAGACACGCAGCCACAGAGAGAGGGAGAGAGAGAGAGCCACACACTCATGAAGACACGAGAGAATCCAGCCATCCTGCTTCTAGTGGAGCAAATGAACATTTTGTACTAACACTGCTTTGGTTGTAAACCAGACAGTCGATGTTGTGAAAGCAATTCGAAATATTTGTCGCATCTGTTCAAATAAGAGAGGCCAAATGAAGCAAAATATTGTTGGGCGCCGTGGTTTTAGTGTCATTAAAGTTCAGTGTCGTCCGAGTTGTGATAAGTTTTGTGTTGTTCACATCATTTGATCCAGTTAAAAAAGAAACAAAAAAAAAAACTTAACATACTGAAATGCGAAAGTGAAAACTATTGTACAAAACTAAAAATCATTAACAAAGATTTACAACTTTGGATAAGAAAAAGTCAGCGCGATTTCTAATGTTTTCGAATGCCTTGAACTGTTACCCCAAATGATTATTCAGAATAATTTAAAAGGGGTTTTACGCGTGTGCGATATTCATGTTTTGATTTTATGTGATTGTTTTAAATATTTGCATTATAATAAAAAGCTAAAGAAAACTAATTTGAAATAAATAAAAAAAAAACAAAAATATTTCATTAAATCAAATTTATATTTAGGAAATGTGGAATGTTTGCGCATAAACATTTAAGTAAATTCTGAAATGACAAACATAAATCATTATTTGCATATTTAAATAAAAATTGAATTAAAGTGCTGTACATATAATATGAGTGTCTGAAATAAAAAACACTGAAAGAAATGGTTAAAAAACAAAAAAAAGTCTTGGACTTGTGATATTATAGGGCATCACAATGGTTATGAACTATGCACAAACGGAATTGTTTATCAGTAGAATCAGTTGTGAAATAGATATGATATACCCAATCCGGCTGAATGGTGTGGAAGTTAAAGTTTACAACTGAAACAAAATGGGAGACGTTGTTTATACCTTTAATTGAATTTGATAAAAGTTAAGGGATTGCTGTGGTCTTGGTATGAAAACAAACCGCATTGTTATGCCCCATCTGGCACCTCCTATTCAAATATTCGTATTTCTGAAATTACAATTTGTTCATGTAACTCTTAATTCGCATATTGCAGAGAACTGAATTTATCTTCATTGCTTGGTAAAATTTGAGAAATTGGGCCGATCAGCCACGATCCTTCCGCCATCTTCCATGACCAATGATCAATTTAACATATATATTCTTAGGTTCATATCTTCTATACAGTTACATTAAATTCAGTCAAATTTGGTGCACATTATGTAAATATTTTTCAAATTTGTATACCTTTACCCGAAAGAATGAGGGTTAATATTGCTTGATGCGGCAACAAAATGTAACATGGAAAATGGGTTGTTCTGATTCATTTATTCTTCTTCTGGTGCATTAGCAGACTTCCCGAAATTACATCTTTCCTCTGTAATTTCTAATTGTTTAGGTTTTGGCAATCTACGTTTTTGTCGCTGTCGTGTCGTGTTAAAAAAAATCCAATCGCTTCACATACAAATGATCGACTTAACGCATACATATCTCTATTCACATATACAGGGTGGGCCATATGAGTGTTGGCGATTTAATTCTTCAATTTCTCGGTAACGCGCGGCGCCGGCTGGCGGAGGGATATGTTGTTCGCTGCGCCGCTTCCTGGAAATTTAGTCGCCATGGAGCCGTACACGGGAGTGCAGCGTGCATTTTGTGTCCGAGCGTATTACGAAAACAATAAATCAGTGATTACTGCACGACGTTTGTATCGGCATGAACACGGTTTACA
>JAHXMU010000424.1:273647-287716 GCA_019455685.1 Philornis downsi
AGTTATGGCGTTGCCAGATGGGTCCGTCGAATATGGGCAACCCTGTAGATGCCAAACATATGAAGTATTGTTATGGTTTAGATCCTTGGTAGATAGTCAATTTTTCAAATAAACTTTTGAATTCGATTCTCCTTGGTTGTCGTCCACATATATTCGACCGAGAATTCATTATTTAAAAAGCCCGTTTAAAGGGATTTTCAAAATTATGTTTGTCGCCAAGTTGATATAACTGTCCTCTATACTATACGTTCGGTCATTACAGGTCTAGTTTTTGGCAGTTCATCTCAATTTTTGCAATTTTTGGAATAGCTAAAATTATAGAACAAAGAATTTGTCTCAAAAATTGTTTCGCAAAAAGTTTACGCAAAATCGACTTTATACAAAAAAACACGTCCACTTGGGTTTTACAGTGCATTAAAAAACGGTCGAGTTGTGGTGGATGATCTGGTCAGCCATCAACGTCTTCAAATAAAGGTGGCATTGATTAGAGTGAAGGAAATGATAACTGAAAGTCGGCATTTAAATTTGAGAGAGATAACTGCAGAACTTTCTACCCAGGGCGTTTTGGCTAGAGCAACGGTGTTTGCTTCCACGCTACTACGACGTAGTTGTGGAAAATGCGTCTGCTGACCTTTTCAAGGCAGTCTGACCTGAGGGTTGAGTGGCTGCGGGACTGTTCGGATCATGCTGATCCCACAATCCAGTTCAGCTTGATAGTTGGCAGCTGTTGCTCGTGTGCAGGGGCATCAGTCGCTGGACCGCAAGGGGTTGAAACTGTGAGTAGGTTAGCTACAGAGTTTGACCAGAGGCTTTGTCTGTTACCGGGCGTGATAGGAATACACATGGGCCGATATCGGGTTCGTACCTGTCTCTGTATCTTTTTGATTTCTCGGGGGGTATGGACAGGCATGGGTTTTTCCTATGACTATATTTCATGGTTGCCGTTCACCGTCGCCGAACGGAAGGGGTTTGGAGTTTTCCCTGCCTCTCACCGGTGAGGATACTGCATCCTTGAAATGTAGTATCGGCCGTTCCATTTAACTGGGATCTCCGCACTTGTAGGTATGTAAAAATGTCCAATCTGTACTCTTTTGCCACAGGGCGACCAATCCCGTGAAGTATGGTGTATAAATCACAATTTGGTAGTAGCTTTGCTTTTTGCTTTGCTACGCAACTCCAACCGGTGAGTTTGGCCAGTAGCGTGGGGAACGGGAGGCCTCGGGATTGAGTTCCCGCCTGATCATTTGGTGATCACCCCTAGTGGGAGCATCACGCGGTTTCTCGTTTATGCCAAAATCGCTGGTGGAGACTTTGTGCTCGAATGTGGAGTTGCATTGCAACCGGGTGCTATAGACCTATAGAATAGCAGAGGTGGTAAGATAGGCTTCACCTCCGCCAATGGGGATTATGTTCCATGCTAGCATAATCAATTTGGTATCTCCTGGCTGCGAAGAAAGTTCCAATCCCTTTTCTTAGACAGCAAAAGTTTTACTTGAGTATCCCAGGTGGGCGTTGGCAATCGCATTGTAATATGCCCAGTTTGTCGCACACCGTGCGTAAGGCCTTCACGGCGAGACTCACGTAAAACCCTCGTGGACTTCTGCAAAAATTTTTATCATAAATCAATTTATACCATTTTATAAAATTGTTTGCGTAAGAAGCGCAAGAAACGCGAAAGGCCTGAATGTTGTTAAGAAAGTCAACCAAGCTAGAACGAACCAATTCCGATCCCAGGTTCATAGAACGCGAGAGATTCGCGATGAGATAAGAGTTTACGGGTTTCACGTGCGAACCAGTCAGCAAGTTTCGAAATGGCGCCATCTAACAGAGCCGAAACCAAAAAACATTCCTCACAGTCGATCAAAAGTCAAGGTAATGATGACCGTTTTCATTGATTATCGCGGAGTAGTGCACTCAGAATTCTTGCCAGAAAATCAAACGGTAAATAATAAATACTATCTGGCCGTAATGCATCATTTGAGAGAGCAACAGGCCAATTTTGGGGAAAGGAAAATCACGGATTTTGTTACACGATATCGCATCATTTCACAAGGCTATCGTTATGAATGCATTTCTGGCTAAAAACTTAACAAATGTCATCGTACAGTCGCCGTATTCACCTAATACAGCTCTGGTTAACTTTCTTCTCTTTCCAAACCTCAGATTAACACTTCAAGGCACTCATTTTCGTTAGAAGATCTAAAATCTTTCTTTTCCACAAATTACATTTGAAAAATGTTTTGATAATTGGATTATCCGTTGGCATACGTTTTTTCCTTCGGAAGGAACTTATTTTGAATTTGATACGATAAATTTGAACGAATAATAAATATTTTATGTTCTATTGACCAACACCCGGTATTTCTATTTTGAAAGAATGCGCACATGGACCATTTATTATTTCTTTTTTGAAGCACTTCAGCAACTCTAAAAATTGAACTACAAAATTAACTAGAAATCTAAATAAATAACAAAAATCTCCCAATAAAAAATTTGTCTAAACTTGTGTCAAAGAAACTACACTATAAAGTACTATAAAATTATTTTTGCATTTGTTGCAAATGTTGCACACAAAGGTATAGATAATTGAGGTGAAGTTTGTAAAAGCTAAAATCTAAAAAATAACAAAAATCTAACCATTAAATTGAACAAAGTACACAATTTAATTAAAAATAAAAAAAAAAATCTAAAAACTTATTTATCTAAAAACATTTACGTAAAATATTTAAAAAACGCGGCTAAAATTTTGATTAAAAATTCATATGGATTGTTCCACCAATCAATAGACAATTCCGTTTTGAGACAAATATTAATTTGATTAAACATATTGTACATTATTATTCTAGGCGTGACCGGTTCGTAAGTACAGATTTCGCCCTAAACTCTTTGCAAGTGGTGTGGTTTCTTTACAGTCCGTCTCGTACCACTTTCAAAATTAGTCATTCATACTATACATATATTTCAAATTTTCTCTTCCAATTGTATGGATATTTAATTTAAATTTATTTTCTTTACCCCTTACTTTGTTTAGATTGATTTATATCAGCCGTTAATATATTTCATTTAAATTGTTCTTCCGATAAAACTTAAAAAAAACAACACCGTGTTTGATCTTTTCTAAGGGGCTAATAAATCATTATCTTTCAATAACGAAAAAAAAGCAATAAACCATAACACGTGGTAAATTTATATTTATTTTTCTAATTTAGTACAAATTTCTGATTTGTGTAAATAATTTTTTTTTTCTGGATTTGAGAAAAAAATACATGATTTATATTAACAAACCTACATATGCAGAGCCAATATTTTGTAGTAGTTTATTGATACAATTGATTAGAAAGAAGGTGTTAAATGGAGCATTAACATTATATGTATTATTTATTTAGTATTGGAATAATAAAATACGTTTGCTGGATGATTTCACTGTATGGCGTGAATTTGCAAAAGATTTATGTCGCTGATATAATTATCGAGGCAGCGGTTCATTAGCGCTATATAAAGTTTTTTGGTAATTAATTTCCAACATTTTTCGCAAAGTAATATGTGTGTATTGAATAGAAAATAGTGGCAGTAATAAAAAATGGTTATAATGAATACAAGGAGAAGAGAATACAATTTGCTTGACGTTTTCAATAGTATTTATTTGTTTGTAATTCATAATGTAATACAAAAGCCTTCTTGATCGAAATTTTCAAGAAATCGTGAAAATATTGGGAGTACAAAACGTCCTCCTGGATTTTTTTTTTTGTAAAAAAACCGTATATTATGGGTTATTCAAAATGTTATCCATCGCTTACAGACATGATTTTTTCTCACCTATTTGGAAGCAAAAAAATACCGCGTCGACAAAAAGCTCCATTTTTTGAGGTTATGCAGAAACCGAATTTTTGTGCTGTGACATTTAGACAGGCCATATGTCGTTGATCACAACAAGTGATAATCGGAATGGGCAAGATCTACTGAACACGGCGGGTGGGATAGGATTTTCCAGTTGAGTGTTGCTAAGTGGGTTTTGACCGGCACATTATCATACAATATAACACTTTCGTTAAGTTTTGTGTAGTTGTGAGCGCGTTTTTCTTTTGAGTGATCGGCCGTACCTCATCAAATGTGTACAGAAGTCCACGAGGGTTTAAAGTGAGTCTCGCCGTGAAGGCCTTACCCACGGTGTGCGATGCACTGGGCATATTACAATGCGATTGCCAACGCCCCCCTGGGATAGCCAATTAAAAACTTGGGCTATCTAGGAAAAGGGGCTGGCAATTGTGTTATTAACACATATGTATTGTCAACCCTTTCTTCGCAGCCAGGAGATACCAAATTGATTATGCTAGCATGGAACATAATCCCCATTGGCGGAGGTGAGGCCTATCTTACCACTTCTGCTACTTTATGGGTCTGTAGCATCAAATGTGTACAATAAAAATGGTTTCACTCAGTTTAAGCAACTCATAACTTACGTCGCCGAGTTGGCCCCACCAAATACACATGAATATTCGCCTTGGCTGATGATGTTGAAGCAAAGCCAATTAATCCCATTGATTTTTTCTTCTTTGGGTTATAGTAGCAGATCTATTTTTTATCATCACCAATTAAACAATACAAAAAAAAAAACAATTTCGTTTATGCTTAGCCATCAGCATTTCACATACGGATGATAGGCATCCAACATTTTTAGACGTTAGTTCATATAGAACCTAATTTGTTTAATTTTGAACCATTCCCAATGATTCTAAGAGGCGTGAAATAAGTTGTTGTCTCACTTCTAATGTAACTGCAAGTTTTTCTAGCCTTTGAACAACATCTTGCTTCAATACTAGCTTATGTTTCAATTCCTCGCCCTCATACACTTTCGGCCTTTCGCTATCTATATTTTTTAACATGTCAAACTCTCCGATCTTAGACTTTGAAACTACTCACTACAACTTCTCCCTCTTAAAACAAACTCAACATATGCACTGCTATGCAAGCAATCGACGATACGCCTTAGCTGTACATTTCTTGAAATTAAAAGTAAATCATATAACGCTTATTCAGGACAAAGCTCGACCTTTTCACACAAAAACAATAAATGGTGTTGATGGAAAATCGCTAATATGTCATGGTTATAGTGTTGCCACTTACATCTTTATACCCATTTCACCATACAAATGCTATCCCATATACGCTAACGGGGATAAATATCGACGCCAAGCTAAGAGGGGATAAGTTGTAAAAAGGATAGCAGAAAAGTACGAAAACTAATAATGCGATTGAATGATTATATTGTTTTTGAAAACAAGGAGTTCACACGTAGTATTTATTTTAATTTATGCATATTGTGATTTACTTACTTAATTAAAAAAAACTTTTGCAATTTGAACTGATCTATATCATTCAACATTTCCCTCCATTTCGCATATTTTTAGAACACTTTAATTTGAGCGTTATGCGTAAGTTAATAGTGACTAGCTAATTTGATGTTATATTCTAAGTTATATTTTGTTTTTGTTTTTTTTTTTTTTTAATTCCAGTAGTATTTATTTTATGCATTTTGTAATTTGCTTAATATTGGCCAAAAGACTTTAAATTACAAGATTGTTCAATAAACGAAATTCACAGAAATATGTGCAGTAAATGTAAGTTGAGAAAAATATTCGAAAAAAACACTGCGTAAAGAAACAAAAAATGGCAATGAAGTTTTCAATGAACGTTTTTCATAAATGCTGCGGTATTTCATTAATGCAGCGCCCAATTTCCTCTTTTAAGACTTGAGTCGTCGTCGGCTTATTCGTGTAAACCAGCGACTTCGAAAAACCCCAAAGAAAAAAAGTCTAATGGCGTTAAATAGAAATTCTGGTCTCCAAAACGCGAAATAACACGACCGGGAAATGACAGATGCAGCAATTGAATTGTTTCTCTGGCTGTATGACATGTGGCGCCGTCTTGTTGAAACCACATGCCCTCCACATTCATTTCTTCAATTCTAGGCACGAAAAAACTGGTTATCATTTCACGATACCCAACACCATTGACTGTTTGCGCTTAACATCCGTCATTTTCATAAAAAAAAGGTCCAATGATTCCTCCAGCCCAAAATCCACACCACACAGTGAGATGTTAAGGATGCATTTGCTTCTTGTGAATCACTCGAGGATTTTCCTCACCCCAAATGTGACAATTCTGCCTATTGACGAAGCCATCAAGATGGAAATGGACCTCGTCAAAATCAATATCAAAATTAACGAACTCCCTTCGCTGTCCATGGTCAGCTAGCTTCTGTACCTGAGTCAGTTGAACTTTGTATGCATGAAGATGCAAATCTTTCGTCAAAATTCACTGCATAGTGAATTTGGAGACACCAATTTGTTGAGCTCGGTGTCGAATTGAGGTGGATGGAGTTTAAGCGACATCATCACGTGCAGCTGCGACATTTTCCATCGATCGACCTGGTCGAAGGCGCGTTGTTGTCTTTACAACACCAACAGACCCAGTTTTGGCAAATTTATGCATTAATCTCTTTACAGTTGACTCTTTGGGAACATTATTGTGACCTTAAATTGATCGCAATTTGCGAACTGTAGCCGCAAAACTTTCACCATTTTGGTAAAACAATTTCACAATGAGAATGCGTTGTTCATTCGTGTAGCGCTTCATTTTTACTAACCTCGCACCTTCTACTAGCAAACAATAACAATTGTTTAAATGTCAAACAATGACACTTCGAATGGCGCCAAATTTAAATCTTGCGTTCTTGTTGTGACACCCTTTACTTGTTATTATACATTAAAAACAATACTAGGAGGTAATCATACCATGCCTTCAAATACCTTCCATACAAATGGACCTAAGATCATAGAAATTTAATTATGATACCGAAAAAAACGGCACGAATTAAAATATTCGTAGTTTTCATATTAAAGTTAAATTCGCTACAAACTGGAGCATGTTTCCTGCACGAACTGGTCTATCATCCTTGAGATTACCATAACTTTTACGATTACTACACCAGACGGACTGTGAGTTATTAAAATAAACGATATTTACAAATGAATATACCACATATCAATAAATTTGAAAATTTATATGCAATTTAATTTAAAACCTAATCATTCAATTACTAATACTATATTTACGTACATGTAACTTAACTTTTTTTTATATTTTCCTTTTACTTTCAGGGCGCCACATATCTTCAGCATCCAGTTTGCATAGCAATTCCACAACTACATTTTACTATAACTTTGTACTTGTTATCGCTCTGCTATATCTATTAATTAGACGATTGCATTTCTAAAATCCACCCAGCACATTGACTTTAGTTAATAAATTTTATTTCATAGGAAAAAAAACAAATTATTGTCATTAGCAAAGTGCGATAAAGTAATATGAGTGTTATTTAGTCATACGGTTAATCATTTGAGTTAGATATACGTTAATAATACTCCGTCGTTTAAATTTGAAACACCTGCCACCACCCTCGAATTGTATCGAGAAAGTTACAGAGACGTGAAGTGTGTGGGGGATTATAACTCGCTACGAAATCTTAATGTTCGAATGATTTTAAACGAAACCTCTTAAAAAACATGACTTATTGGAAGATCATTATATGTTACACTATCCGAAGTTTAAGAAAATTGCAAGAAATATTGTTATCTTGCATCATGCAGTTGCAATGCAATACAACCCTGATGTTATGCAAAGGAAAATATTTCTGGAATGTTGGAGAAAAGGTGTAAAACGTCAAATTGACTGGCAGCGTACTGAAAGCAATTTGGATATGTTTTGCAATTCTGGAAAATCAGCCATAGAATGAAATTGTACAATATAAACACAATGTCGGCCGAAATTAAATTTAATGGTAATCTGAATGCTTCATAAAAGTGATTAGGGACATCTTATGAAATCACCAATCATGTTTGCAATCGATAGGTAGTTTTGGATTGACTCATTTTTAAATGTTAATTGACATTTTCCGAATTTCATTTGATATACTAACAGTTTGTGCTTCAATATTTTCTAAATACCTGAAAATAATGCATATCTAATTTTCAATTGTAGTTTTCCGATTTGTAGATTTACGTGTCTATTTGTTCGCATGCATCTATCCCTCGAATGAATGTCCCTCGTTGGAATCTGTAATCTGTCATTTACGCTACGCTGCTGTGCTACTTAAGGCCGGTATTGATGCCAACCGAAATTCCAAAATACCAAATTCTGGAAACGACATTTCATTTCCATAAATTTTCCGTCGCCTTTCAATTTTCAGTATTGACGTTAAGGACGTTAAATGAAATTTGCGATTAACATAAAGCGTGTTCTTGATTTTAGCGAAATTTTCCTAACCTCAAAATTGGACACACTTCATGAAGCTCTTTACGATTTTTTTTTTGTTCGAAATGCAATTAAAGACATACTTATGACATATTAAATATGTTTTTTTAATTCTTACCAAAATTAATGTTTCAGTAAATATTTGTAGTTTTGAGGGTAGAAGAGTTGCAAACCATACGTAGAACTTTTTCATTCATTGGGAGCATCAATTAATTGATGATTTTATTAGAATTATTTAAAACCAATTATAATGCAATGCAATGATTTCAATAAAATTGCTGATTGTAATAGAATCGCACCAATTGTTTGATTAAATCTAATCATTATCTTTACAACGCCAATTTTGTGCTGAAAATTTTGATATAAAAAAACTTTTATTTTCGCCTTCTCTTCTTTGAGTAAAGAAATTTCGTACATTTGATGTCACAAAAAAAAATGGGTTGTATGAACAAAGAGAATTTTGAACCAACTGTAATTAGGTGTTTAAACAATGGGGGGGGCCGGTTTTATTACAATTGATTCAAATAATTTATGTTGAACATAATAATATCATAATAGCATGATAATTAAAACCTTTTAATTTTTTTGATTCAAAACAATTGTACGGCAGTCTCAATGGAAGTGAAATTTGTCCACATATTTTTCAACGATTAAAAATATAAATTTTACCTATAGAGATAAGTAAACGTGAAAGAAAAAAATCGTTTGAATTTGCCCAAATGGAATATTCAACATTCAAAACTAATAAGTAAATGTTGAAGATTTGTCTACTGCCTCAAGGCAGGATTAACGTTCCGATAATTGTTGGAATTGGAGTTTTTACAGATGACATATTACACTTTAATTCACACATTAATATCATGTTCAATGGCCATTACTTTTCTATTTATATTCGCATTCTCATTTTCAACACATTTCTACGACTACACTTTTCCGTGCAGAAATAAAGATAAAATTGGCTAAACGGAATTTCGTTTCAGAGTCAATACCAGCCCTCTAGCAAATATGCTATGGCTGTATTTATCTTCCGATACAATCTTGTGCGTTAATCGATGTATATTTATAAATAAATGTAAACCTTTAGTACCTACATAAATTACTTAATATAGTGTCGTAATTATAAAATTACCGTATTCCTCAGCTGTGTCCATATAATTATTGTTTAGTGTTTGTTAGTTTTTTTTTTATTTTTTACATTCTAATCTACTTTTTTATTTTAATTATTTGTAGTTTATCATTCATACGTACCATTATGTCACTATCTCAAATCAAAATAATCTTAGTTAAAAAATAAAAGAATACTTAAATGTTGTAAACGTAAAGAGCATAACTCTAAATCAATGTAATTGATACTATTAATTGATATTGTTACAAATTTATATACAATTTACAAAATATAAAGTGCGAAATCTGTATTAATTGAATTGTACAAAATAAAACACAAAACAAGTTGTAATAAAATTTCTGAAAAATAAAAGAATTTCTGAATTAATTGTTCTTTAAGATTTCATATAAACAAAACAATTGATATTAACAAAAATTGCTATGAAATGCTGATGGCATCTTCAAATTTCATTTCAGAATCAAACGAAAAACAGCATTTAGCGTTTCACGTTGCCAGCTGCTGGGCAACGGACCATTTAGGACGAAAATTCAAAAAGAAACACTTCAAACTTGCTTTGAAAAATACTGCCGTTAAGTTCTTGTCATCGGAAGTGTTATTTATTTAGTGATAGGTCTGCCATTTACGAATATGGATCGTTTAACAACCGAAAAATGCGTAAAAATAGTTAAAGCTTACCACAAAAGTGATGTTACAAACGTGAGCTTTGAATCGAAATAAATTTTCTTCTGCCATGAAGCTTATTTCTCACTCGGTGGTTACGTCAACCAGCAAAATTGGCGCATATAGAGCTCGAAGAACCCAGAAGTGATTGTGGAAAAGCCATTGTATCCGAATTGTTTGGAGCGCATTATAGTTTGGAGGTTTCATTGGGCCGTATTTTCTCGAAAATGGCGCTGGAGGAACCGCTATGGTCGTATGATTACCACCTTACCTTTCTTTGGCCTGCAAT
Source organism: Philornis downsi (assembly GCA_019455685.1). NCBI lineage: Eukaryota > Metazoa > Arthropoda > Insecta > Diptera > Muscidae > Philornis > Philornis downsi. The sequence continues at coordinate 284,036 of JAHXMU010000424.1, forward strand.
TGAAGACTATGCACTGGATGGTATGTGGTTTCAACAAGACGGTGCCACGAGATCATGCGATTTGACACCATTAGACTTCTTTTTTGTGGAGCTACGTCAAAGACCGTGTTTACGCGGATAATCACCAATCTTTGTAGCATTTGAAAGGCAACGTTCGTCAAGTTATCGCTGAGATACCGCCCGAAATGTGCGAAAAAGTGGCCAAAAACTACCTCAGAAGGATCCACTGCTGCAACCAATCCAGAGGCGGTCATTTAAATAATATTGTATTTATTTATTTGGCTTGTAATTTAAAGTCTTCCGGCCAATTATAAGTTAATTACAATATGCAACAATTCATCTATTAGATTTAATCTGCTCAATAATATAAATTTAAAAAAACACGTAATAGAAAATAAATATAAAATTTAAAAAATTAAAAAATAATTTAGAAGTTAATCGGTTTATAATCTGGAAATATAAGATAATCGGTATAAAATAAAGGCTGCTCACAATTTAATTGGAAACAAAATTTTACTGGAAAGTCTGAAAATGTAGCAGAATGGGCCTTTGGTAAGAATCAGGACATAATTTAAAACATTTTAAATGGCTTGGATATAAATTGTAAGTTCGTGCTCTCTTACAACAAAAGCACAACCCACGAGGAATAAGAAGCTACTTATTGCGAGAGGAATGTGAAAAATTAAACAAGTAAAGAAATCGAGTTCTACACAGTCGAACAACTTTATAAAATAGCAACAAAGACTTTAAGAAACGCTTAACATACGGTGTTACATGATTACGACGCCTCAGTAAATACAAATATCTACTAACCCTATTAAACGCCATCGGAATTCTCCTCATACTTTGTTCATTAGTGCCACTATATAGCTCTAAACAATATAGAATACTAGGCACGTTACAAGCATGAACCAATTAATCGATCTAGACGACACTAAATCAGTGTTATAAAAACTTCAAAGTGAATAATTTAAACGCCAGACTATATTATCCACATGATAGTTAAAGCTTAGTTTGTTATCTAAAACTACTCCCAAATGTATTTATTTATTTCGTACATAATGGCAAGGTCTAAGCATTATAATTTTATTTAACTTTACTTGAAAACAGAAAATCGATAGCCCTGTATAATTATGTAAATTGTATAATATATATAAATTTATGTATAATATAAATTATCCCTCATATTTAGGCAAAATTTCAATTGATCGGCGCACCATAAGAAAAAATGCCGTCCCAAACGTGACCAAAATGTTACCAACTTCACGCTGCTGGAATAACCAAACGGTCAGTCTGATATGTTGTTTACAAGCAATTACAATTTATCGAAGTATTACCTTGCAGGTTGACGCCGTCATTTTTTTTAGATGGATTAGCCCACCACTCCAAAGTTATATGTATCAACGTTCACAATATGTCCCATACGAAAATACTTATTAATCGTCGACATAAATAACTTAGTTTTGCCTCGTTTACCGCTAGACCCACATTTTCTGATCTCTTCTTAATGCTTGAGAAGGTTGTAGTAACATCTCGCAAGCATATGGCTTTTCTTAAAGATGGTACCAATCGCTTAAAAGAGTATTTTAAAAAGATTGCTCGGCAGGCTGTCGTCTTGTCTAAATTTTAGTGGTTAAAAGTAGGCGCATTTATTACGACGACAAATATTCGAGAACGAAAAGGTACTTAATGAAACGTTTGAAGCAATTGAAAAATGTTCCTCTTTGTAAATTAAAAAAGCTTTATTTCAATTGTCTTTTTAAAAAATTTATAAAATGTATTTATACATAAAAATCTAAATGGAATTCTCTTTTATGATAATTTTTACGCACAAAAAATTAGATTACATAAATGCAATCCTCACGATGAGAAAAAAATAAACTAAATAAAATAATGGCATGTTTGGTTTGTTTGCTTTTTCTAAAAAAAGGAAAACAAAAGTAATAAATTACTCACAAAACAAAACAAAAAGTAAAAGATAAACAAAACGTAAATTATTGGGATAGGGCAAAAGTTGTTGAAAATAATAATAAAGGTAACTTCGAAAGGAAACAGGTAACGAAAATGTCTTAAATCTAAAATATGTATTGCATTTTTATCGATATATACATTTAACGTTTAAACCGTAAGCAATTTTAATAATAATGGTAGAGAAAATATGGCAATTGATATCAATTGGTTGATATAAGTTAATATGGCGCTTTAAAAGTACACATTTTTTCTGAAAACATACACATACCTTTACAATAAGCTAATACTAGTTTTATTCATATTCGAAACATGCCGATGGAGATGTTTCTACCAGTTACTATGATATTTTAATGACTTTTTTATATCCCAACAAAGACAGAAGAGTTATGGTAGAAACCAGATTCAATTGGAAAACAACATGCATAGAAATATAATAATTCAAAGAATCGCTAGAAGATAATGTAGTGAACTTACAACTAACATGAAGAGCTTAAACCTTATGGTTTAGCAAGTCTAAACTATACTAAAATAGAATATCATTTACAGGATTTATATAAAAAAATTATCTGGAATTGTTACTTTCAAAGGCTTGTCCTTCCTTTGGAGAAAACCTTGTTTAATGTATTAACACATGACATTACATCTTCATAATCTTGTGACCATTCGTGCAAACTTCGTTCCAAAGTCTGTAATCGATTCGATCCCAATCTTAAACCTCCACACTTAACTGCAGCCATACACGAACAAGTTAATAATTTAAAGCATTGCCTTCGCATGGCGTTGTGTGTAACATTATCCCAATTCGGAGTAGCTCGTACACATGGCCATGACATGAAGACATAGTCGAGTAAAGCATCCCAGTGTCCAGAATCATGTAATTGTTTGGTGTGATTTGTTAGCAAACGCTTGAATTCGTTGAGATGGAGGGCAGCGCGAGAATACGCCGTGCTGTCGGTCTTTTTGCAGAGGCGAGAGGTAGGTAGAGATTTGAAAATCATGCTTTTGGCATGTACGAGATCCTGCTCCATCTCTCTGGAAAATATTAACCACGTAAATATGGATATACGCATGTATAAAATGATAGCTAATGCAAATAACATTTTCTACATACATAAAATTAAATCAATTACTAACTACCTACCTGGGACATGAGCAGGTCGTATTAAGGCTATTTGCTCAATCTAGTACACTCTGTTTACTAACGTAAATTAGCATTTCTATCGAATTTCCTATCAATATCTCTAAAGGTTTAAGAGCAGTGTCATGCTCTTTTACAAATCGCAACCTGATATATACTATGAACATTCTATAATCTATAACAGCATAATCCCAAATTTGTATGGTAACACTATTTTCCGCACGAAAATTGTCTTGAAAAACAATTTTCTATATGAGAACTGCCGTGGAAGACTATTTTCTATAAGAAAACTGACGTGGAAAACAACCTTCTCTACGAAAACTGCAGTGGAAGACTATTTTCTGTACGAAAACTGCGTTAAAATTCAATTTTCTATGTGAAAACTGCAGTGAAAGACAGTTTTTCACATGAAAACTGCCGTGAAAGACGGTTTTTTACACGAAAACTTCCATGAAAGACAGTTTTTTTACGCGAAAACTTCCATGAAAGACAGTTTTTTTTTACGCGAAAACCTCCATAAAAGAAAGTTTTCTATACGAAAACTGCCGTGAAAGACAGTTTTCTATACGAAA
>JAHXMU010000424.1:296288-317832 GCA_019455685.1 Philornis downsi
ATGATTCTCTGGCCACTTGCGCCTGTGGCGGCTTTATATCCAAAGAATCTGTGTCATGTTCCTCGTCGCCACTATGAAATAAAGATAAAAAATGGAACATATGTTTCGTTGTATTTTGATATTTCTTGTGTTGGGCGGAAAAGAAAACAAAATGAAAATTATTAATTATGTGTAAAAATATTTGTCAAAAACCACACTTTTTGTTTCACGTAGATCCTCGAACGATGCAAGTCCGTGAATTTTGGTGGAGGCCTTTTGTACTAAAAATCTTTTACAACTCCTTAGCTGTCATCTGGTTTCCTTGAGTGGCTGCCAGTTTCCAGTCGGAGGATTAGTTGTAGCTCACAGTGTGTATTGTGTCCGTGCGCGCAAGTGCATTAGACACGAATGTCCTTGATCTAGCTTCACAATGGCCAATAGGAGATATACACGATTGAAATTGAAAAATTTTAAGAGTCTTTTTTTTTTGTTTAGTTACCCGAAATACTAATTTACGTTCATGCTTGATGGCTGCATTTTTTGCTTGGAATTGTATAGGTCTGCGTAAAGAGAATGGGGAAAAACAATACGGAAAGGAATCAGTGCATTAGATATATGTAAACATCCAGGGAAAGAAAATCGTACGTGGAAAGTATATGGAATTCTATGTTAGAAGTATTTTAAGGAGAATAAGTGGAGACTACTATACGGTTTAGTTTGCAATAAGCAGTATACTCGTAAATGTTCTAACCTGTGCTATTAATAATTGGTGTTAGGAAGCAAAGACTGTATATGGAACAAAACTACATTAAGACAACCAAGTTAGGTTAGTGTTATTGAATCAGAGTTTGAGAGAAATGCTGCTTTTTAGCACAGCCCCAGAAAGCCAACATTTTTATAACATCTTGAAATGGGGTGTTCAAAATACCAGACATTGAATTGGCGTCCTAATATACTTAATACTTATATTTATACCTATTATATTTTACAACGACAACTGACTTATCCACCAAGTGTGAAAATCGTACGCTTGAGCGATTGTATATGGACAAAACCTGAAGTTCTACCGGAATGTGTGGTGTTATCGGTAACACATGAAGTTGGAAGTGTATAAGGGGCTAGTTAATCAAAAGGAATGCTGTAAGAAATATGGGAAACGATCATCCAATTTTTAACCGCCAGCCCTTTTCTAATCGGCATTTTTGCCTTCTTATAACCTCCACTTAAATTTCCACAAGATAAAGTAGCTTCATTACCACGTCTGTTAAATTATGTTTTATTTCATCAAAACAATTTTTAATTACGACAAATATTTGCTGCCATAGAGGGTGGCGCACGAATCGTGCTACGGTGTAACAGTAACTGTCAATGGGGACCGTTATTTGAAGATATTGAAGGAGTTTTTTACCCAAAACTGCGGATTTGCTTCCAGCAAGATGGAGCAACTGCGCACATAGCCAGACCGGTTACGGCGGAGTTCCAACGAAAATTCCTAAACAAAAAATAATATCCAGATTCTGGGCATGAAGATTAGCTGATCTGAGTGAACCAGATTTTATGCTATGTCAGGCAAAAGGTATACAAAACGAAACGAAGGAATTTAACTGAAATGAAGCAGACCATTAAAACAAGAACTGAGGCGATGCCGACTCCAACCCTTCAGGCCGCAAAGAATAATTTTCTGATCAGGTGTCGCATATGCGTAAATGAGCATTTAGGTAATTTGCGGTCTATCATCTTCAAAACCAATTACTTATATACAATAAAATTGAATTCTCTATACAATAAAAAAAGTACACTGATAAAAAAAATTATTTAAATTTCTTATTGTAGTGCAATTGGTGCGCCACCCTGTATACTAAATTTGTTTTTTTTTTTTTTGTTAATATCGTGAAAGCCAACCGTTCGCCACTGAAGGCTTACTTATGGATGAGAAACTATCAGATAAATCCCAAAGCTTTATAGCTTTTATAAAACCGGTTAATTCTGTATTATTTTCATTGCACACCTATCAAACGACAAGTTCGATAGGCTGAACACATCTGGCCATGGAATATTTGCTCATTTGAGACAACTTCTTGAAGAGTAGACATAGTTGTTTAAAAAAAAAAAAAAATTAAAAACCTAACTGCGAAAATATTTACAACTTACAAATAATGCGAAAATTTTGACAACCCTTAAGAAAACAGAAAAACAGGTAAGTAAAATTTGTCTTATCAATTGCGCTCTCATCTCACGCCTCGGGTCCAAGCAACTGTCACAAATTTTGTATCATTTAGAGAAAACCGGCCGACAAGATGGCCACACCTCAACTACCTTCGACAGGTAAATGGGAAACAACAAAATAACTCTGTACAAAGTTATTACATTTTGATGTTTTGAAAGTGAGATTTATAATAGAAAAGCAGAATTTAAAAAAAAATGTACATGTAAAGAAAAAACTTGTGAAGTGAACGATCTCAAAGTAAAAAGTTGTATATTAAGAAAATATCATATAAAAATTTGAAAAATTTTAAATGATTACAAATTACTTTGTAATCATTCATATTTTGACACTTAGAGAATTAAGGATTGTGTTGTCGCACTAAAATTAGGGTGAATGAACATTTCTTACAAACTGTTAACAATTTACTATACTTTCTTTAACTGAGGCAGCAGAGAGCAGTCAACAACTGCAATGCATTACATCGCTGCGAAGTGTAATGGAAATCTTATTAGACTATTTGAAAACCGTATCCAATCTGCCTGCTTATGAAAACAGGTCATAATGTACAAAAGTATTATAGAATATATACTATAACAAATTTACTTATTTTGTCAAAAACTTGCACATTTACTCATACATGAGAATTTGCCATAACAGAATTATGAGTTCAATAACTGGGAGAAGGAAGCCCATTTTTCTCGCGAATATACAAAAAAAAAGTAAAATAAAATAAACAAAAAAATTAATTAAATAAATGAATAATAATGACTGCCATAAGTTTGAACCAAATCAGAGCCATTAAATTTCAGAGTTATTCTTCTACTATTGAAAGAACAAAAAGGCCAATTTTGAAATAAAGTATGATATTAAGCGTAAAAGTAAAACGATTCTCAGTGGAAGTTTATAAACTAATAATACATAGCATATAATGGCGCCCAAATGAATATTTGTTTAACATTCTTTCGAGTAAATTAAAAAAAAAATAAATAAATAAATAAATGTAATCTTTTCCATTTGTTCTGAAAAATTAATAATAATAAATAAATGTTAATCTTTTTCAGAGTTTTTCTCAAAACAAATGGAAAATATAATTTAGCTTTAGTTTAGCACTCTTTTTAATAGCAAAAGAAATATAAAAGAAAATGTGGGAAACTTTCTTTTAATGAAAAAAGACAAATATTACAACGGAAAACGGGCAAAACGGCCCACTTTTAAAACAATTTCATTTGTGTCAGCATTTGTTTCACTCGATAAAATTTTGCCAGCAAAAACTAGTGGACTAGTATTGAAATTTGTTACGACTTTTTGAGCGGAAACGCTTTCTTGATGGAAACTAGTAAGAGTCGTAGATTTAATACAAAATACACACAGATATTATATATAAAATTACCAAACAGTGTTGATTGAGTTTTCTAAAAATCTGCCAGTATTCCTTTCTTTATTTAAAATATTTTCATTTCAAACCAATAAATAGTGGCATTAAATTGCCATCTCAAAATTAAAGCGATGAAGGCCTAAGCAGAATGAAATCTGCCCTAATCTTAATCATAATGCTTAGGTTTCAAAGATTTGCTCCGATTTTTCATTTGTTGTTTTAAATTCAAACGATTCTTTTCAATATATATACTTTCAACAATATTCTTTGAGTACAAGGGAATACAAGAAAATTTGATGACCATAACTTTGTGGAAGAAATAATTCTGCACAAACTCTTATGAGAGAAAAACAAAAAAGCTGACAATGAACGAGCACCCAGCTGTGGTGATCGTTGTGTTAAAGTCGTTATCTGTTCTTGGTGTTGGTAGGAGTAATTGTTGAACCCCTTTTATAAGAAATAATAGGCGCAAAATAGCCTTTCTTTTGAATTTACTTAGTTAAAAATATAAAATTGTTTTTTTTTTTACATGTTCAGCAAATCACTGATATTAACAGAATTTAATTTGAATAAATGAATGTACTGCCAACTTATTAATAATAATAATGTACTTTCAACAATAGAAATAGCACTATTGCTCCTAACGAATAGAATACAACTAAATCGGAATATAATTGACGAACTCGAATTCATTTCCAGGATGTTGATCCACTCGTATTCTAATTTAAAAATTAAATCTTGAATAGCATGTAATGACTAGAGCACCGACGATACTGGTAGCACTGGATGTCCAAAAGAGGTGGTTACGCTAGAAATAATCAACAAAAATTTGAAAATTATTCTTGAAAAGTGAATTGATAGCTGGAATAAAGATATCTATCTAATGACAGTGTACTCATTACCTATATATTCCATGCAAATAAGCTCGTGAAACGAATGTTTTCAAAATTGGCACTGTGCTTGTTAATATTGAAGCAAAAGCAATAACGTTTCGGAGCGCTGTTTGCGCGATAAATACAATTTTTCGCGCCAATAAACGAATCACTACACACCTGAAAAGAGTTAGTGAACGACGTTAGCTCCGTATTTTGGCCACGTGCTTGCAAGGATTGAAGTTCGAGGTCCTGACGCATCCGCCATTTTCTTTAGGTGTGGCCCCAGCGACTATTATCTGTTTGCAAATCTCAAGTGGAAACTCCAGAAAAATTAATTTATATCAATTTACAAAATTAATACGAAAACTGAATCGAATTTTGTGGGTCCTAACAAATCCTTCTGTGAGAAAAAGCATCGCAAGAAGCAATGCTCTAAAAGACATGTCACATGACATGTTATTGAGTAACGATGAATTTCTCAAAAAAAAAAAAAAAAAATATGTCTTCCTCAGTTCCGGTTTGTTATGAGCCAAGTTTTACTGTACTAACATGTCCGTAGAATCCGAAATCGTAATGTGCTATACGATGTGTTTTATAAAATCTTGAATCTTAGTTTTAAAAAGATAAATATTAAGATAATCTGATAATAAGATAATCTAATCTAATAATCTAATTGGAATATCTACCCAGACGTCATACTTGATTCATTTGTAAAACTGGTGCCCGATTAAATGCAATAGTAGCTATATAAGTAAAAAAAAAAACATAAGAAGCTAAATCGAAAATTACACTTAAACGTTTTTCAACAGCATCCCGTCATTATGTAAAACTTTAATAACGCTGATTCAAAATTTATAAAGGGTCTGATTTATAATGAATTCCCAAGTCGAGATTTATAACAATTGAAACGGAAGTTCCGAGTACAAGATCGTACTATATAGGCAAGCATGGGACTGCATATGTAAGCGTAAACTTTACAGCTTAGTATTTGTATTAACTTTAATATTTTCTATATTGTACATTCGCATCGTATATCGAACTTGACACTTGTATGAATTAAACATTGATTGGAATTATTTGGAAGCCCGATTATATTTCGATTTCATTTCACATATATCCAACTCTACAAGAATAACAATTTTTTTTCTGTGGGAAAACTTTTATGAAAAAGTAATTTAGAGATAATATCCTTAATAGAGAAAACAAGAATCAAATTGCACTTAAATAAACAGCTGAGGCATCATTATGTATTACTCTATTACTCTTTTTACTATGGAAAATTGCTTAATACAATTTAATTTAATAAATATTTATGGACACTGTAATGCCTTTTTTAAATATAACTAAATATCTGAACACTACAATAAAAACTATTAATGATATGATGGAATATGAAAAGTGTGTTTGGAAATTGAGTTAGAATCGCTAAGCGTTTAGATCGTCAAGTTACATTTTAAGAAAAAATGAAGAGGGCTAAGACATGTATTAATTTGAGTAGTATTCAGTTGGAATAATACAACTGAGATAATTTGAAAGCCTCCCGATATAAAAAAACATGGATGCATGGAAAACATGCATGGTCTTAAGATCTGTAGAAAAAAATTGTTGATAAGAACTTAAATTTCAATGCGCCCATCCGAAAATAAAATAATGTACTTTTCGAAAGTCCTATGTATTATCATGTATCTATGTATTTTGCTGTATTCAATATTATAGTGCCAGAGATGAAGTTCCTCGATAAAAACTAAAATTATAAAAACGTTGTTATTTTCCGTAGACTTATAGTAAGCGTAAGTAACAAATTTTATATATTGCGCCAAGCTATGAAAGGCTACGAAATTTGTTTATGTGAAAAAGTTCGCAATATATATGTATGTACATATTTTTTTTAATTATCTACTAAAGATATTGTTCGTGAGGAAAACACCGTTTGCTCTATGGTAGTTAAAGCTAATAGTTTAGTATTTCTTGATAATCTCTCATATTAAAAAAAAAATTATTATACCTACCAAGTTAAAAAACCCCCTTTGAAAAAGTGTTTTGTTCGACTGGCGAAGGAAGAAAAATTTCCTAATTTTCAGTTACGAGACGATTATCAGTCACCTGGCTGGCTCCCATCTACACCAACTATATTAAGGAGTTTGTACCTCATATTTAAATAGCAATTATTGATAGGACTCGCACTGCACCTATCGGTCTTTGATTGCACTTTTGTATCTCATATGTACATTGCAATAAATGAGCGCTCCACCTATCGGCATTTAACTGCACTTTTCTAAAACTGATCTTCGAAAAGCACACATTAACTTCCTGAACTTTGCAATCGTTTAGATAGCTTACAAACTTATATGGAACACAACAATGTCGATTATACTTCAAACACCCATATACATATACTCAGTGAGGAGTTTTAAAGCTAGTTCAAAAAACGCGCTAGCTGTGAACTACGGAATTGAGAATTAATTCCAAAATTCACAAGTTTTAAACAGCAATCTTGTAAATCTGGAGTTTTGGGAATTTCTAATTTTCAAGAACATATGAAATTTCAAAAAATTTGTGGATATTTTATAAACATGATTTTAATAATAATCGATATGAAATAATCGATGGTAGATCACATTATTTGAAAAACAAATGATATACGTTTTGGAATACAATCTCTGTTTTTGTATATGGGAAAATAAATATTCCAAATTATTGTTTGTTATTAAACGTTAGTGATAAATTTGTTATTAGCTTTTGCAGTGACTAAAGTTGGCACGATAGTTAGTACGTGTGAATACCATTAGAATATCGTATGTTCAAGCAGTAATGCAAGCACATATTTTTCTTTGAGCAACTGTTACCACTGGGAGTAGTCGGGCAAAAGCTTAGTAATCTTCATGTTCGAAATCGTCATTAAACAATAATTTGTTTCAGTGTGTCTAAAAATAAAATGTGTGAACATTTCTTTATAAAAAGCAATCCTACCTTTCACAGCATATAAGCGAATTCGATTCTTTGCTTAGTTATAACATAATATGAGATTTAACGATTCGCAGGGACAATAATCGGATGTAGCATTTACATTCTTTTAATTAAAACAAAACGGACCAGAACTGTGACTTCAGTTTGAAATATTACAACCGCATAATGGAAAATCATATATTTTAAAACAAAAATAAAATAATATCAATGCATTAAAAAAGAAAGAGAAGCAAATTCGGATTTCACATTTTGCCAATGCCTTCTTAATAGCGAAAGAGTAAGAAGAAATAATTAAATTTGATTTTAAGTAGATTAAATGATTAATATATAACTGATATAAAATAACATATAATTCACAATTCTGATATATCTCATTGCATGTTCTTTGTTATGAAATAAGTTCCTCTCTATTAATCCATCTAATTCCATGATTTGAAATTAAAAACGATCGCAGTAATATACAAAATACCATTTTCTTTTTAAACTCTGGAAGAACAACTTCTTTTGGAGATCATTCTTTGTAAAAAGAATAGATAATATAGCATGTAAAGCATTCCACAAAAATGCACCATTACGCACTAAACTCCTGGACAAATTTTTGCTGGGATATTATATATGCCAGTTTAGTGATCTTAATTCGTAAGGTTTGCTCCTGAGGTAATTGTTTTTGAATTTGTTCTAATGTTACTTTTTAATTTTTAGTTCTAATGTTACTTTTACCCGTAATTTGAATTTTTAAGTGAAATATTAGTTATTCAAAGATGAAATCAAATGTAAAAAATACAGCTGTGTTTTATATATACACATTGGGTTTTGAAGGCCAGCAAATCGGAAAATTTGAAGGTGGGACACGTTTTACTTCCTCCCTTTAAATGAAAAGCTTTTCCATGAAAACAATTTTTGGACATTCGGACCTATCCTTAAGCTAAATGTACTCCTTATATTCTTATAATACATAGAATCACTGTGATTTTAACCTATGACGATTAACATTTGAACGGTATCTCGTGGTTAAAAAGGCATAGTTTTTAAAAATGTAGGAACTAATTTGTAATAATTCAGTGAACACTTCAAGGTTTGGCTATGGAAATTTAGTTTATAAAGCCGCTATATATATATGCGAATAGAGTCTATATTGAAGTTGCGGAACATCTTATTTATGTGGTGTCCAATATCCACTTCAGCCGCGCTAATGCCGCTGGTGTTCTGTAATTCGTTAGTGCAAGAAAGTACGATAAATCTGAGCTGTCATTAGACCAGATCTAGAAATTATTAAATAAACATCAGCATAGTTACCGCCAGTACATGTATGGGTATGTATGAAAAAGAACTCAATGATTATATTAATGAATAGCATAAAGCAAAAAGGCATAACAATGTTATATATTATTGCACAAATTCCAACTTGTTTGTGTAACCTAATTAGTACCTTTAAAAAAAAATAATTGTATACAAATTGAAATCTCGTTCAAAGTTTAAATTTGAGCAAAATTGTAAATATGAATAAGGAATACAAATTCACAAAAACCTGTTGTTGTTCTTTGTGTATCTTTTTTTACTTTTTAACTTTCTTTAATTCCTTATCCATTTTTCACACATTTCGTTTCTATTCTAATAAAGAAAGCCAGTTAACCCGATTTCTTAAGAATCTCAGAATCGGTTTCTTACGAAATTCTCTGGAAAAAGTTGAGTGAATGAACGTTAATAAAAACAACCCAGAAACACACAAATTAACAAAAAATCTTTGTTGTTATTATCCTTTTAACTTTTTCACTTTCTTCAATTCCTTAACCATTTTTCACTCACATTGCTTTCTTTTTTAATAAAAAGCTGGTATTTAAGAATCTCAGAACGAGTTTTTTTTCCGAATTTTAATACTACGAGCGATTTGAAAATCGGTCTCTGGAAAAAGTCGAGTGAATGATCATCCTATTTTAACCCGTCCATACGAAATAGCTTTTAGTTAATTTTCTAATCAAATTAAGGACAAAACTTATTTATTCCGTCAATTTGAAAAATAACGCAAATTCTAAAATGTTGTTATAGAAAATTCATTGTTTTCCTAAATTTTCGAAAACTTTTTGTTCGCCAATATCGATGAGCAAAACATTCCTAATTAATGGCAATCTGAAAGATTATTAAATTATGGCCCGGGTCCACACAAAATTATTATGTATAACATTTCCTTGAACACAATACAAGTTCTTTCAAAGAAGTGCTTGGAACCACCTATAGCCAAGAGATTACAGAATTACTTGCAATTTTAATAAATACTCAACCAACAGCCATTCAAATACAAAAAAAGAACGACAAATTAATTCCCAGGCATTCCACAGATGTATGAGGGAGATTTTCACATTCGGCAAGTTTAGATGCCGTCTAATTTTAGACTTACTGAAAATGACCTCCAGTTTTTTTTTTTAAACTTTTACTACACTTGCCGATTGCTAACAAAAACAAAATATAATAATAACAAATAGATAAACAAATGGTTATATTGGGGCTAGAATCCACAATCATGTTTATGACACCTCTAATTCTACGTAATTAGAACATTATATTAAATAATAAAGCATTTGAAAGTTTTAAACAAAAAAAAGCACTTACAACAATCACGATATTTTGAAGCGTACAACACACATTGTGTGCACCCAAACTGATGACCATCATTTGTTGCATTGAAAAAGAACACTCAACTTTTGACAGATTGCCAAATCATGTTAATTCAGTTCATATTTTATCGGTCACCAATATATTTATGACAATATATTTATTATAAATGACGCACATATAGATAGTATTTGCACAAAATTCGTCTACGTACACACAGATGTTTCCTTTTTGCTGCTTCAAATTTGTTTTGGTTGTAAATATTATGGGTTTTCATGCACACCCTAACAATCAACCCAGCAAACAAATTTTCCTAAACTGGAATCTAGTGCTGGGCTGAACGTCTGTATGTCTAATAGGATCTGTTTTCGAAAACGGGTTGGTCTTCTATACCTTTAATAGAAGCGTGTTCTTCGTAATTACTATGATCGCTTCCACAACAAAGAGCAACGGAACGCAATAAATCTTCACTTTTTAAATCCTTAAATGCTTTGTTTACTTCATAAAATTGTGCAAGACGAATTCTTCGTATAAAATGTCCTGACATTTTTAGGTTTAAAATGTGTTCGGTGCATTTAACAGTACAAGTAAGCAATCATCATATTGAGCTTTAAACTACACTCTTTATGATTATAGTTAACAATCCGTTATATTCGGTTTGTATAGCCGAAAAAGGCGTTAGGATACGCATCGGTTTAAATTCTATAAAAGCTTTTTTAGCAATTGTTTCCCCAGTAATTAATGCTACTACATTTATTCATATTTCATATATGTATCAATTAGCGATAGTTAATAGTGTGTAACAATTGCTTATATTACTTTTATAGTCTTGCTTCCATTAAAATAAATTTTTTCAAACGATTTACTTTGTAAACATTCTTTCGAATTAAATTGAATGTGATAAATGCTATAAACAAAACTAAGTATATGTTGTTACCTCCTTCAACAAAATGTTAGCAAGTTATACCTATGTAGTATATTTCTAATACAGTTTTTTATTTACCTTAACGACGTAGGAGCAACGCGCTGATGTGCTTTAAAAAGAGAATGAAATGATAGAGAACATAGTATATTAACAAACTATAGCATAGATACATGTTTGAACTGCAACACTTACCTTGACCCAAATCATATTTCATTGGATCAATCCAATTACACACAAAAAATTATGTGAATGATGTATAGATGCGATGCAGCCTTTATACAATTCCAAAGCAAAAATGTACGCGCCAAACTCAATAGTTGAACACAAAAAGTAAATCATCATCGGGACGGTAGTAGCGCAGGTAGTACTGGCAAGTAATATTGAGTGGAGAACTCCAAAACTTTAAAGGTGTTTTGTTTTAAAAACGTTTTCTTTAGTTTAAAATATGTCAAATATAGAAAAACTCATTACGGAAAGAAAATAACTTTTGAGAATAGAGAGATAATAAAAAACAAATTAGAGCAATTTTATGTTGTTTCTTTAAATTTGCAAATTACCAACAAGTTAAGGATTTTACAGATGGTTTATTGGATGTGGTCAGAGTAGGAAAAACTATTAGCTTGTTGTTGTTACGTTACGAGGTTTTGACATTATGGGTGGATCTGTAGTCCATGGATAGAAAGTTTATACATCCAAGCAAATAGCATGTTTGGGCTATCACCTCTCGCTTCTTACCCGCTAGTAGTAAGGGCGGATAGTTTCCCTTGATTAGTGCTCGATTTTGTGTCACCATGTGGCCTGATTTTATGTCAGTCATCAATACCACTGTAACCTCCATTTTACACCAGTAGTTTTACAGCAGTAGTTGCATTATTTTGCGTATTTGTTGAGCCATTTGTTTACGCAGATCTTTGATTTTTATGTTACTGTCGATTGTGGCGTTTGTTTTGTGAATTTGTGGTTTTCTTTTTTAAGTTATAAAAAATTGATAGTTTAGGAAAGTTTTTTGTTTTTGTTTAAATATGTTACGTGGCCATCGCGCGCATCGGTCATTGGACATGTACACACTTTTTGGCCTATTTACAATGAAAAAACTCAAGTAAATTAATCATGTTGGTTGACATTAAATTTATTATAACAATTGTATGGTATTTTGATTTGTTTTTTTTTTTACAAAATATTAAGAATTTTCATTAGAACAGAAAAAAAAAAATAAAGTGAACTAAGAACTGTGGATTTCCATTCTTATAAATATGTGAAGGCAAAAATTAGGATACAAAGTGGACAGTCTATATGGATATGGTAATAATTGATACACTTTAATATTTGTTTGGTTCAAAGGCATTAGTTAGTAAGATAATGACAATAATTAGTTGCATTTTTAGAGAACAATCAGCGTTGCAAATACAAAAACTATAATGAACATACAGTTGAATATCAGTTCACGGCTAAGCTCTAGGCTACTGATACAAAGAAGTTGTCATTGCGATATAACATTGGCAATAGAATGGAACTGCAATGAAATATTCCTCCCCCCAATTAAGCAAAATATGAAACAAAATAAACTTTTCCTAAAACAACAACTATGGGGCAAAAGAGTTGTTGTGTAAATGTAGAATCTTTTAAAACCCTTACGGTAGAATTACTTTATACAATTTTATAGTAGGAAAACTTTGCACTTGTTAAAAATAAAGCCAAAAGGCTTTAAATTACAAGAAATAAATGAATTAATTGTCTTGGTAGAAAATAGTTTCGACATAACTAGGAAAATCTCTAAGAAATGTTAGAAGTTAAACAATTAAAAATAAATTGTCTTCTTCGAGAACAGCTTTATTTTGCCGCATTCCTATGGGAAAATCTGCTTTTAAATAGGAAAGCTATTTTTTCATATAAATCTACCTTCAGGCAATTTATAGGAGACAAGGCTGATCAGCGATTAATGTGGAGATTCTCCCCAATGAAAAATATTTTAAGTGTCTATAATGAATTGAACCCATCATACTTTAAGTTCCGAGATAACTAATAGAAACTTAAACAAAATGCATTTCTTCAGAAATACTATAAAAATCGGTATATAGTATTGTGCATCACATTACACATTACATACCACAATGCGTACGTGGAAGTCGAAACTCACACATGGTTCGTTTCATGTTTAATTCTTCCCAAGTGTTTTGTTCTCACTACCCACATTGCACGCAATCCCATCTGTTGCTTAGTGATAATAATTGAAAAACGAGTAGTAAACCTCCTCCCCCCATTTCAGTGATATATGTATGCCGTAGGTATACATACACACATATATTTGATGGAACAGTGAAGCTTAACAATGTACCAAAAGTTAGGGAACATTGCATAGTTCAACTGAGAATGGTTACATACATACATATGTTGTAAAAATGGTATTTGCATGAACACTGTCAACATGCATGGTTGAATGGAGATATCCAAAACAACTTTTGGAACTACATCTTAACTCCCATACAAACTTTTAGAATCAACAAATGGTATAGTCTTTAGATACGCTACTCTCATAGAAATTATTTTTAGAGAATTTTTATATGACCCAATGGAGACATATATATTTCTTAATAGTTTTTTTTTTCTTTTGAAAAGCGTTTTATACGAAATCTGCCATTACATAGTATGTAAAAGATGTATCCATCGTATTTCTGCATGAAATATGGCTTGGACCGAAACGGAAGGATGGCTTGAATGCCACTTTTATAAACATAATAAGTATATTAGAGAGCGTCTGAGGTATATTTGAACATATTTTTTATAACTAAGTTTCTGTGGAGACATTTTTCTTTACGAAAGGAACTTTTTTATAGAAGAAACACTTTGAAAATTACGATATGAAACACATCTTTGGACAATTTTTAAGTGTTCTGGGGACAATTTCCTGTATGAAAAGAATCTTAGAGAATATTTTTCTTTATGGAAAGTGTCTTTGTAGAAACAATTATGTATGGTAGGCGTCTTTGAACAAATCTTTCCATACGGTGTCTTTAGAGTACTTGAGGAATTTTGTACTACATAATATGCGTCCTAGGAATATGTATATCTCTATGTAAAAAATGCCTGTGTTTTTTTTTATATAATTTGCGTTGGAAACATTTTTTGTATGCAAAATTTATTGGAAGACACTGTTCGATGTGATGTGTATCTTAAAAGAAGCGTTTTTAAATGGAAAGTACTTTAAGGAGACCTTTCTATCCAAAGTGTATTCGCAGAAACTTTTCTGAATAAAAAAAAAAAATTTGAGAATAATTTTCTATAAGAAATGTGTCTTTGGAGACATTTCTCTCTGTGAATATGTTTTTAGAGACAATTTTCAACTCGAAATCTATCTTCGCACACACCTTTTTTTATGAAATATATTTATATTTAGAAACGCTTCTACATAAAAAGTGTTGTTGGCGGATCATTTTTGTTCTTTGAAGACACTTTGCATTATAAGACAATACTATAAAATACTATAACTATGAAGATACTTTTCTTTATGAAAAATATTTACGAGCATACTTTTCTCCGTAAGAAGTACGGAAGTGCTTTGCTTTATGTGTCTTTTCTCTATGAAAAGTATCTATGAAGTTACTTCTCTGTATGAGAAGTGTCACTGAAGACTTTTTTTTCCTGTATGAAAGGTGTCTTTGAATAATTAAAAGTATCATTGAAGTCACCTTTCTGTGCAAATGGCGTCTTTGAAGACATTTTTATGTACGAAAGGCATCATTGAAGGCATTTTCCTATATGAGGAATGTCTTTGGAGACAGTTTTCTGTATGATAAGTGCCTTTGGAAATAACTTTCTTTATTATCTATGTCTCTGGAGACATTTATCTGCGCGAAATGTCTCTCTGAAAACAATTTTCTACAGGAAGTGCCTTTCCTATGTGAAATTAGACTTTGTTGATACCTTCGTTTGCAAGCGGAAGGTACTTTTTTTGTGAAATGTGTCTTGCAGACGCCTTCCTATGTGAAGCGTTTCTTTGAAGACACATTTTTACGTGAAATGTGTCATTGAAGACATTTTTTATATGAAATGTGTCTTTAAACAAAGGTTTGTTTGTGAAACGAGTTTTTTGAAGACACTATTCCGCTTAAAATGCGTCTTTGAATACTATTTGCTATGAGAAATATGTGTTTGAAATTCCTTTCCCAGGTAAAGTGTTTCTTTGAAAATCCTTTTCCATTTGAAATGTGTTTTCACGGATAATTTTCTATTTGGAAAGAGTTTTTGATGACATTTTTCTGCATTAAGTTTCTTTAGAGTCGATTTTCCACATGATGTGTCCTTGGAGACACTTTTTCACGTAAGATATCTTTGGAGGCTGTATCCTACGTTAGAAGTGTGTTTGTAGAAATCTTGTTTCCAAAGTCGCATCATGGGGCAGAGATTTATTTTACAGAAATTATTCTGTATTTTTCGGATTGCCTTATTTGTATTGCTAGCTAAGTAACAAACAAAGAAACTTATGCGCCTGAGGCAGTCTTCTTTCAGTAGCCTTAACATCAAATGTGCATTTACTCCTACGATGATGAAATGTTTTGAAAATGTTCAAATTCATAAGTTATATGCCGGCTTTTTAATAGCATGCAAGACAATCATTTGCACTTCATGTATCTTATTTCCACGGACCTGGCAACAGAAATCGGTGGAAAATTTTATATTAAATTTGCTTGACAACGCTAATTTGAAGCACCTTTGTCCATTCTTCGTAAGTTTTTTGATTTTTCCTACGTTACTACGTCACTCACGCGCTCACTTAAAATTAAGAAAAACAAAGCGAACTTCATACTACATAATCAGGCGTAACAAAATTGTTGCATTTCCTTTTAGGCTTTTGTTTTTATTTTCACATTTTGCAAAATTTCTGTATATACACAAGACAATAACAACGACAACAAAACTGTAAGAAGAAAACACATTGAGGCACAATGTGTTTTTTTCTTTTCCTTCAATCAATTCATTCTTAAGCAACGATATACATACATACGCATGTACATAGATATATGTATGTATAAAAACGTATAAACGTTTAGCGACGAAAGTATTGGGTTAATGTGTACTCACCTAAACATATTGACATCCGGGGGACTACGTAACTGACCATCTTCGCTGCCCGACATATCATAAATATCTGTTGTGAGTTAGGATTTTCCCCAAATTATCTAAATGCAATTTCTACAGCACAGCAGATTTACAGAAAAATGATCACAATAATTTCCTGGAAGGGGTGCTTGCTTAGCGTCACCGACCCTCAGAGTACCAATGAGTGTGTAATTTTGAGAGAAAATTTTTACATCTAACTTTTTCCACTTTTGCCACCAAAAATTCTTAAAAATGTCTAAAGTTCCTCAAGCAGCACTTTGTAGACCAGCTTTTTATAAAGAATTTATAAGATTTTGCAAATATTCTTCTTTGTAAAACTTCATGAGAAAAGTATTTTACGTCTGTTCGTGGCGAGAAAAAAAGGTTAGTTCTTTTGTGATAGCGACGGGAAAATCGTTATCGAATGCAGTCGGTTTTTGTTATCGAAATTCCTATTTAGTGTTATGCAAAGCTCACACCACAGACAAAGAACGTTATAAGTCTGCGTTCACATTGGCAAATGAGTAGAAAATGCTGTTGTAATGTTAAATTGATTTACGACATGTACTTTCAAAACTTTTTATATTTAAGAGTAACCAAATTTTCGAAAAAATCAAAATCTTTTTACGTAAGGGGTAGAATAATAAAAGAGAAAATTGCTGGCATTTAAATTCCATAATTTCCCCCATATTTACTTAAATTGCGATGAAAGCAGCTATAGTGGCCAATACAATCTCAAACAAATTTTTAATAAATGGAAAATATATAAGGCTGAATATCTAAAATATAACACTTAGCATTCCTTCTACTTAAGAGGATGTGAAATTCAAAGTCAAAATTTTTTATATTTAATGATCTGTGCTATGCAATATTTTTTTTTTATTTTAAAATATATTCACTTCAAGTAGAAAAAAGTCTTGAGACAAATTATAAAAAATTCCTTAATTTCATTTAATATTAATGAAAAGTCGGCACACCGGAGCAAAACTTTAAAAACAAAATTAGGTTGGGTTAATAACACAAGTGAACTTGTATTTTCAGCACTATATCTAGAGATCAAAGGTTAAAATTTCTCAACAAAGCTAAATTTCGAACAAAAATGTTAGAGTAGGCAAAACACACATGTCAATCAAAGCTTGCCCCTACATACTGCAAGTAAGGATCAATGGATCCAACATAACTGATATCAGAAATGTCGCAAACAAAAGGAATCGGAGTGATTGGAGACCATCCACCAGTTTGTAAGTAAGACTAGTAAAGATTAAAAAATGTAAAAAAAATTATGAGCCCATCTGTCAGCTTAATACTCTTATAAATTTCCAAAATCTGTTGTGGCAAAATCTGAGCATCGGAAAAGTTTCTTGTTATAAGACGATACCATTTAAATTGGAAGCTAGAGACTCACATTCTATTTTAATTTGGGATTTACCTTTTACATGCTTCTTTTTTAAGAAGACTTCGCGTTTTCCAGATTTGTTCTTAAGGGCCTATAACAAATAAATTTGACCGATTCAGCCCTATTATCCGCAAATTTGATTA
The DNA here is from genome assembly GCA_019455685.1 of Philornis downsi. Lineage (NCBI taxonomy): Eukaryota > Metazoa > Arthropoda > Insecta > Diptera > Muscidae > Philornis > Philornis downsi. The sequence goes on from JAHXMU010000424.1 coordinate 313,862, forward strand.
CATTTTTATATTAAACGTTCAGTATTTTTTGAGGATAGGCTTAAGTATCAACTACATTATCAAAAGTTCTCTTAATTAATAAAATCTAAGACGGTCGCATTTCCATTTTTCAAGATATTTGCATTTCGGTATTTCTAGCATCAGGTGGTTTTATGTCGCTCAAATACCAAAACATTTATTATAAATACTTTATTTAGATAATTGTTCAATTGAATGCTAGTCTAAATTGGATTAAATTTGTCAGATTTGTCTTATAACGTGAATTTATCGCACCGCTGATTATCGATATGTTTTTTTATCCATAACAGTTTGCATAAATTCGTACAATGATGGTGATGTTCTCTATCTGCTCTGGCTACATTGCTGTGGTGAAATCTTGATACATATTTGACAACAACAAATAAGAATTGAAGTCGAATCAAAATATTTGCCTGCGCCAATCACGACTTTGGCGTCGTTCACAGTGTCGGATAAGAACCAATATGCGGCTTAACCGCACATGGATGTCTTTATCACAAAATGCACATGCCTTTGCTTTTATTTCCGAAGAGGTTAAGTTTATATAAGGTATTGCTTACTAAAATGCTTGCCGATTTGAGAGCAAAAGATTTTTAGACGATTAAAGTAAATAAAATAGCAAAAATTATATTTCTTGTAGAGCGAACAAAAAACGAATTGTCGAATTTTTATTATGAAAATTTAGACAAATTTCTGTCTTTTTAACAATTAAAATTGTCCTTATTAGTGCTATATATTATTTTAATAAATCTGGATGTTATATATGAACCTAAACTATTCGGTTTATTCTTTATGGTGGGAATACAAATTTCTTCCAATTACCAACTATTATAATTATAATCAGATGACTTTACAAACGCCAGGAACTGGAAGCTTTTGGTGATTCTTAACTAATAATACAATTAAGTTAGTTTTTATTTCCTGATGAACGAATTTCGTAATTTCTATGCTGATTTTTATATTTTCCGGCTAGTTTCCATTTAAATTAGTTTTTACCTCGAATTTTGTTTTAAAAATATTTTCACTGTGGACACCATGATAATCAAGTTTTTGAGTGCAAAGTGTAAATGAATGCAAATTGAACATAGCGCATGACTCTATCGGTAAAAAATACTATGAGATTTTACTTCGCTGATCCAGAGCGTTGAAAAGTTCTGGAACTTATTTTTGTAGAAATTTGTGTACAAAAAATGTTATGAGGCAAGTTAAACACGATGCTGTTTTCGTGGCGGAAAATAAAACAGGCTACATCTGTCACTGGTTTCGCGTTGACAGTTTTAAAATGTTAAACTTCTTCAACTGCGTTAAGAAAATGACATACTAATAAACTGATCTGCTAGATTTAACCTAATTCGAGGATTAAATTTTCGTTTTAAACATCTCTCAAAGGCCAAATCAAACAGTGAATGTGTCATCATCTTTAGTTAGCGTTATTTAGCGAACTTTATATGAAACTGATACAATTGAAACATTCCCCAGCACTTGCAAGATCGTGTTTAGATAACATCTTCTAACACAGTAGTATGTTTAACCGGCAGCTGTCGAAAGTAACGGCGGCGCCAAACACTAGTAGCAGTTAGGGCATTAGTTCTGCTATCGGTCGTCTTTGTTCTCTGCAACTAACTTCACGCCATTTGCACAGTTTTTTCTGTGTGGCGTTCTTTTCGGTTCAACTAGTTTGGTTTTACTTAAGAAAACTATTAATTTAATTATGTTTAAACTCGTAAAATTATGTGATTAATAAGGAGAAATGTGTCGTGCATTATTTTGACATAAAATCATACGAAATATTTCGCTAAAAGTGTGAAAAAAATTGCATTTTATTTTCCAAAATTTTGTGGCTCATTCTTTTAGCTGTCCGGCAGAAGAAAACACGCTCATTGCCATAAAAACAAAGAAAAAGTGCTGTACATTGTGTAGATTTGTTTTTGTTTCATACTTTCTGGCTGTATATGGTTGTATACAGTGTGATGTAAAGCAAAATAATATAAAATATGGAAAACTTAACCATAAGTGATAATCTTTTTGCAAAAGTACGCTATTTCATAGTGGGCAACTTGGATGAAGAGGTAAGTCTGCCAGGCGACGATTGTTTTCATTCCATTTTGTCATCGTGAAGGGTGGGGGGGGGAGGCAAAAGAAATTTGTGAAAATTTAGCGAAGGGTGGAAGCAGAAGAAGCAAAATAACAAGAAAAGGCGCTTGTTTTGACAGCACAGTTGTCAAGTGTTCGGCGTAAAAACTGTGTTATACTGAAATCACAGGGTGTCTCAACTTCAGATGTGGTATAAACAAAAGAATGAGGATTGTCAGATATTGTATTTTCAGGCGCGTACAATTTTTTTTGTTACAGGTGATGTAGGACGACCGGTATGAAAAGTGTAGGGCAAAATACGAGAAACTTGAAGCCAGAGCCTACTAACACAATAGCACTTAACTTTTGAAAGTTGCAGTTTCAGATGAGGGAGGCTTTGAAAAAGGCAATGCAAAATAAAGTGATTATAATTTACGATGGGAATTTGTATGCTCTGAATAGAACACACGAAATTTTGGTGACAAGCGGAGCATATGATGCTTAATACGTTCAGGCCAAGGTGCCCTCTCTAAATGAGTTTAAATATTTTTGGATCTATCTTTTTTTACATAACGAAGTCGAGAAGGCCATATTGTATTTAACAGGATCTGGACGATATGGGAAATTTATCGAAATACCCATCCAGCGGTTAGTCTATACGGGTTATGTCTTTGGTACATTAATAGGCGATTACAAATTTTGTATTTTTAGAACCACGAGTATTATTTCGGGAAAGCACCGACATTAAGGTACTTATTCTTCTCTTTCGATACGTATTCAAGATATGGGTGTAAAAAATTAGTTATTGTACAACAAAATAGTCCCTCAAGCAACGGGGATATCCAGATTTTAATATCAAGTGCATATTTTGCAAAACATCCCTGCAAGGAAAATGGCAAAGATGAGGAAATTACTGTGCTGTTGGATAGGCATTTTGAAGTCTTACAACCATATACTGATTCGTGGGTCCATAACTCTGGACCATATATATAGTGGACCAGTTTGATTTACAGTATTGACTCCCATTCAAGACTTGGAAGTTTTGGTCTACCTACCAATTCTTTTATATATTAGCTGTGTTTCTCCAAAACCATCACAGAAATAGTATGAGTGGTATAGAAGCCTACACTCAATATGTGGACTCACGGACTCACATGCAAATGCCGATTCCTACTCTTAAAAAATGTATATTTAAAAAAACCTAGGTAAATTTTACTTGCAAAGATTCTTCAAATTTAAACATTACATAAAATTAAACATTACAACCTGACAATTTTCTATGCACAATAAGATTGTTCTAATCAGATTGCATTATCTCGTTACAGATCGAAGGCTTACTTAAAAATGGTGGTGCACAGTCGAAACTGTACATATCGGACACTGTTACACATCTCATATGCGCTCCCAATTACGCTGACGAAGAGCTATTTATGAATTTGGACCTTTATGATGTCATACCCGTCACGGAGCAATGGATTGTTCATAGCGTTAAACTTGGACGTTTAGCTTCAACCAAAGCATTTGATCCCAGTGTCTCGCGTTTAATGAAGAATGTATCTGTGGCTATTGTCAATGTCTCGCAGGCAGATCGCAAACGTTTATATGCCATGTTGACCTTTCATGGCGGTCAGGTGACGCCTAACTTTAGCGGAAATAATACTCATTTAATATCGGGCATGACAGGAGGACCTGTGTATACGAAAGCGAGTGCTCTACCCAAGAGTGCAATAAGTATTGTGACACCCGATTGGGTAGTAGATTGTTTGAAACAAAAGAAGCTTTTGCCTTGCGATATATACCATCCGCGTCTGCTAAAAGTGGTGGAAAGGCCAAAGTTGCCGCCGGCTGCTTCAGCGTTGGCTACACTAACTGCAACGAAT
>JAHXMU010000424.1:318232-330424 GCA_019455685.1 Philornis downsi
CAACAGCAGCAGACGTTACAGGCACATCATCAGCAACAGCCACAAACATTGCAGCCTCAACAACAGCAGCAATCACAAACGTTGCAGCCGCATCAGCATCAACAACCGCAACAGCAACAGCAGCAGCAACCGATGCAGACTCTACCACAACAACAATCACAAATAGTTTTTGTAAGGCCTCGAAACATTGGTCAGCAACAACTTCAGCAACAACAATTAGCTCTACAGCAGCAATCTCAACAACAGCAGCAACAACTGATACAGCAAACAACTCAGATACAAACTACTAGTTCAGCAACAGTCGCCAGCCCCACATCGGCAGGTGGACCCCCACAAATTATACTACAACAAAAGATCATACCAAATATGGGATTAATGCAACAGCAAGTGCAAGCTGCTCAATCTTCGGTTTCGCAACAGCAACTACACCTTCAACAGCAGCAAAACATTCAAATGCAGCAACAATTAATGCAACAAACTCCACGAACGCCCACATCTACCACACCAGACTCTAGGACTTCTACACCCACAGGTACACCCCAACCGCCAAGAACGCCGCAACCATCAAGTGGTAGACAAACGCCGCAAGCACCAAGGACACCACAGGCGTCGACAACACCACAGCCACAGCTTTCCATGGCTGGGCAATCGCCTCAACATAATGCACAAATACAAATGTCTCCCTCCTCAAACCAGGGACAGCAGATGACATCACAACAGCAACAGCAGCAAAATCAAACTCCACAACCATCACAACAACAATCCCAGCAACAGCACCAGCAGCAAACTCAGCAGCCACATCAACAAACCATTACAATGTCTCCACAAATGTTGCATCAACACATTCTTCGTCAACAACAGGTATTGCAGCAGCAACAATTACAGTTGCAGCAGCAAATTCAGAATGGTCAATCGTTAACGCCACACCAACAGGCATTGCAAAGGCAAATACAACACCAGCAACAGCAGCTAACGCAGCAGCAACTGCAGTTACAACAACAGCAATTGCAAATGCAACAACAATCACCGCGCATTCATCAAAATCCCTCACCATCACCACAGGCTCCTTCGCCTTCGTTGAGCACAACACCGAACAGCAGTACGGCCGTCATGATGCCACCACAATCCCCCAGACAGTTGCAATCGCCTGCACCACAGATGACACCACCACCACCGCCCCAATCACCAGGTTTGGTGGGACAACAGCAGACAACATTATTGAGTCAACAACAACAGTTAAGGCAACAGTTGCAACAGGTTAGGCAGCCGCAACAGCCGAGGCAGCAACAGGTTAGTGTGTAATGTGAATTTAATTTTATTTATTAGAGTGTGCAACAGGACGTATTCTCCGACAATTACAGTACGGGAATATCATTCTCATACAGTTTACAATATTCTTTTCTGTTTTGATTATTTAATACAACAGCGTTTATGAGTTTAAAGAATTTGCAAATAGTATGAGCGCAAACAGGACTCAGAAAAGAATGAGATTTACAACAAAATTTGTGTGCAAATTTCATACACTTAGTGTCGTTGAGAGATTTTATCGTTTTGAAGATCCCCTAACATACTCAATAATTAGAATAGTAGACATATTCAATGTTTTGAATATAGACTACCATAGTCAAACTTTTAAATAGGCTGTAACTATTTGTAAATTTTCGCTGCAAAACAGCCTTTCCGAATCTGAATATCAGTGCTAAACCTGGTTTCGGGAAATATCAAACATTTGTTGATTAAAAAGATAAGAATATTAACCATTTGTTATTAATTTTTGCAGAGAGGCGAAGGCATGAAAGCCATCAAATTTTACATATATTATATCTGCCGGAATATCATTGCAGTTAGCGTTTAATTTTCTTCGGGTTTATGAGCCACAGTTCTGTCTGTCGTCAGATGGAATGGATAATTAAATAAAATGTAAATTAATATTATACATAAATTCCTTTCTTGACTGGAACTGGGACTTTCTTGATTGGACTTAACTGGAATAATCAATATCAATAAATGTCAAACATTTCGACTTAGTTGGATTTACATTCTGTCAAAAAAAGTATGGTGAATTGGTCAATAGGGTACAAAATGTTGCACTTAATCCGACGAATTATCCAATCATAAAATCATCTTCAAAGCCGCGAGCTCTCTTTCCCTTTCTTTTCTATTGATAGAAAATCGGTGCTTCTCTAGGTAGAAAACTCTGACAACAAAATACCTAACCTTGAAAATAACATTCTTTCATGTAACAGCCAAGGGCGAGGTCTTCCTTTCGATTTTTATTAGGACAATCGGGATAGACCAAGTGATAGTTTCTAGATATTCGCAGTGGCTATTGGATTAAGAAGAAGCTACTACGTTTCATTAGTGCAATCTCAGCTAAATCTTTCCCTCATAACACTCAAATAAGCGACATTCGCTCCGCCTTTCTTTGATTGCGAATTTAATATAATTTTCTGTTCTTTTCTTTAAGCCTTTCCATCAATTAACGTTGCATCTCTTTGTTTCTCTTTATATTTCTAGTCTCCCCAGCATATGATGTCGCCACAGCCATTCCAGCAACCCCAAAGAGTCCAGTTGCAAATGCAACAAATGCAGCAGCAACAACAGCAACAGCAGCAGCAGCAATCGCCTCAGCACAGAGCATCGCCCTCTGCACCGCCTTCTCCTATATTGCAACAGCATCAGTCCAAAATGATATCGAGTCAAAAACCCATTGATCCCACAGATCCAGTGCAAGTGGCGCAGATTTTAAGTCGGTCGGCGCCAAGTCCCAACCATGAATCGTTAATAATGAGAACGCAACAGTTGAAGCAGCAACAATTGCAACAGCAACAACAGTTGCAGCAGCAACAATTACAACAGCAGCAGCAACAGCAGCAACAACAACAACAACAACTTTTGAACCCCAACAATCAGACGCCACCAGGGAATGCTGGGCCGCGACAAGTAATTAATACTTCAACGGCTCAGGGGCAGCAGATAATTCAAAGTCACATGATAAGCGCGCCGCAGCAATCACAGCAACAGCCACAAAAGCAACAACTTGTTCAAATGCAGCAGCCACCACAACAACTTTTGCAACAAAAACCTGGAGTGACTTCTCCCCAGCATCAACAACAACAGCAACAACTACAATCTCCGGTACAGACTTTAGCCACATCACAACAGCAACAACAGCAGCAGCAGCAAATGCAAACACAAATGCAACAGCAGACAATGCAACAGCAGCAATCGATGCAACAGCAAGTGACCAATCAACAACAGTTACAATTTTCTGGAACCTCTCCACAACATCAACAATCCCAGCAGCAACAGCAACAGCAGATGCACATGCAACACCCACAATTGCAGCAACAAACTCAGATACAGCAACAACAGCCTCAGTTGCAGCAGCAATCGCCGTTGCAACAGCAATCGCCGATGCAACAGCAATCTCCGCTGCAACAGCAGTCTCCATTGCAACAGCAATCTTCTTTGCAGCAGCAATCTCCTCTGCAACAACAACAAGCACAGCAACTTCAACAACAGTCATCGCAGTTGCCTCAGCAGCTGCTACAATCGTCGCAGTCACAGCAACAGCAACCGAACATAACAACAGTTACCGGGCCAGGAGTACGAATAATACAACAGACGATACAACCTGCACCCTCCGGAGGCGGTTTCTCGCAACAGCAGCAGCAGTTAGTACAACAAAGACAATTGCCACAGTTGCAACAGCAACAACAGATCATAACACAGCAACAGCTGCAAAGTTCCCAGCAACAACAGTCGGGACAATTGCAACAAGTTCTAAATACGGGCGGTCAAACACCCGGAACCCCTAATAAACCCAAGTACATTATAAGTCAACAACAATTCAATCAATTGAGTGCCCAGCAACAGCAACAAATACTGCAGCAAAATCAACAAAATCAGAATTTCTTCATTGTCAATCAAACTAATGTAACAAACATGCACCAACAGCATCAACAACAGCTGCAGCAACAACAACAGCTGCAACAACAACAGCAGCAGCAACAGCAACAGGGCCAGCAGCAAACTCAAATCATACAGCAGGTGGCTCAAAATCCCAATCAAATGATGAAGCAACCGCAACAACCGCCTCCGATTTATGCGCAGAGACAGCAACAACAACAATCAGCTGCACAGCAAATGCTGGATTTGGAGAGCAATTTGTTGCAGTCACCACAACAACAACAACAGCAGCAACAGCAACAACAACAGAGAATACTATTACAACATCAGGTGGGACCAAATGCTGCCGTCCAACAACAGCAGCAGCCTCAACAACAACAGCAACAGATTGTTATCAATCAACAGATAATCAACAATCCCCAACGTCTGCAGTACTTGCAGCAACAACAGCAGCAGCAACAACAGTTGCAGTTTCAACAAAAAGCTCAATTGCAACAGCCCGGCGCCGTTGTCGTGGGTCCAGGACAACAGCAGACCCAGCAACAGCCGCAAATTGTGCAACAACAAATATTGCAACAGTCCCCGCAACAACCGGGACAACAGCAGCCAATTATAATACAACAAACTATACAACAACAGCATATTTTGTCCGGCACCCAAACCGTCTTGCAAACGCCTCAGCACCAACAGCAGCAACAACAACAACAACATTTGCTAGTGCAACAGCAAAAGCAGCAACAATTGCAATTGCAACAGCAACAGCAACTGTTGGATTCCCAGCAACAACAGCAGCAGATACCACAATCTCCCCAGCACCAGCAGCAGATCATTTTGCAGCAGCCGCCGTTGCAGCAAACGGTACTCATACAACAACAGCAGCAACAGCAAATGCCTCAGCAAACACCACCTCCACAATCACCTCAGCAACAGCAACAGCAGCAGCAACAGCAGCAGCAACAAATAGCTCAGCAACAAATCATAATACAACAAGGGTCGCCACAACATCAAACGACACAACAGCAACAACCCCACTGGTCGCCTCAAAGTCCTGTAACACAACAGCAACAACAACAGCATCAGCCTGGTACACCCGGCTCTGTTTCAGGTCTACAGTCTCCCCTTCAAGGCCAACAGTCACAAATTCAACAGATTATACCCCAACAGCAGCAACAACAGTTCATACGAACTGTGCGTCCAGCAGGTGCAGGTCAGTGGCAACAACAACAACAACCGGGCTTGTCATTGGGAGCACAGCCACAACGTCAGCTTATACAGTTGGATGATAAAACTCATGCCCACTTCATGTCATTGGATCCCATCAAGAAAGCTGAATATATTTCTAAACTGCAGCAAACCAAGCAGAGAGTTATGCTAAGGCAACCAGTAACTTATCAATCTCGACCTGGTGCGCCCAACGTTGTCGCTAGTGCTTTGGGCACAACACCCCGGCCAGCGGGCCCCCCTACACAGCACATAATAGTTCAAAGCCAAATGCCTGCAGGTCTCACACAACAGCAGCAAATGCAATGGCTTCAGCAGCAGCAAAGGCAGGTAGTCGTGAGAACAGGCAATCGTGCTCCCGGTCTTACACCCATAGCTCAACAACAAATCGCTACAGCGGGCGGCAAGCCTGTCAGTATTACTCAACAGCAATTACAACAACAATCACAACAGCAACAGCAGCAGCAGTCATCGCCTCAACAGCAACAACAAGTTTTCAATCCCAATGATCCCAATCAACAAATGCTCCTACAACGACAACAGCTTCGTGTGCAGTTGCAACAGCAACAGGCTCAGCAACAACAACAACAGCAATTGCTTGCGCAAAAAGCCGGCCAACAAACGGTACAAGTAATAGCCGGGCCCGGAGGACAAGTTATAGAACAGCAAACCATCATACAGCAACAACAGGCAGTCACAAATCAAATGGGCCAGTCGCTGCAAGGTGGTCAAGGTAAGAATAAAGTCTTATTTTTTTTAATGGGTGCATATTTAGGGGGGGAAATAAGAACAGTAATAGAAAGTGGTAAAAAAATGCTTCTTAACGAAGCTAAGCTAATGTTTTACTATAAAACTTTTTGTTCCTTTTTCATAAAATTGAAATGAAACCAATTTGGGATAATCTGGAGACATGACTTTTCATTTATAGTTATATAAAAAAATCCGATTATGACATAGGTTCTTTGTTATAAACAGGATGTTCGAAGTGGCTGTATGTTTGATATTGTATAATCGAAATGTCTGTCTGAGAGAAAGGAAGTTATGCTTCCGCCCAATGGCGGTCATTCTTTTTAATGACCAAGGGCACTTACATATTATGAAAACAAAGGACATTCAAACCACAGTGAAATTAATTGTCTTCTGCGAAAATATATTTTTTATTCAGTCGTATACGAACATCATTCCTTGCATGTTAAAGCCGGAGAACATTTTGCGTTTTGGATCTCCATCGAAAATTTCTCTGTCTTCTTTAGAATCGAATACTTTCCTCAATGTTTCGATTCCCGTTCTTATGCTATGATTATATTCTAAATTTCCTTATGCAGCTCTTCAAAGTTCTGGCAATATAATCACCGCATTGGCTTCACAAACTGTGGTCATGCCAAATCAAGCGCCGTCCTCTGAGAGCCAGCTTCAACAACAGCAACAGCAGCAAGTCAACATCCAACAGACGCAGCAACAGATGAATCTGAAAACCAAGACGGCCCTTGCTAATATGTTAAATAGTCGCTTGGGTGGTACAGCAGCAGCGGCCAATAACATTCAGGTGCAACAACAACAAGCTGTGGGCAGCATTCCCTTAAATCAGCAACAATTGCAACAGCAAACTCTGGTGCAGAGCACTGTACAAATCCAAGATCCCAATCATTTGCAGCAGCAGCAGCATCAACAACAGCAACAACAACAGCCTCAGCAGCAGCAACTCCAGCAACCACAGATCATACAACAAACTCAGGTTGTGGTGGCAGGACCACAACAACAGCAGCCACAACAACAACAACAGCAGCAACAAATCATAATGAACCAGCAACAGTTAGCACCGGGAGTTCTCAGCGCAGTCCAGTCGAACCAACAAGGCGTGGAAGGTAGCGCCGCCGGCACTCTACGCATGATGACGCAGCAACACAATGCTACCATGCAACAACAGCCTCCTCCTCCTCCGTCCGGTCCACATCAAATCGTTACGCAAGTTGGTGCCGCTGGTCCTGGTGTTGTCGGCGTAGCTCGAAGTCAGCAGGAATTGCTACTCCTACAACAGCAGCAGCAGCAGCAACAACAAATGCGTAGACCAATACTGCAGACTCAAATGTCAAGCGGTGGTCCAGTAGCTGCTAACAATATTATTGCCGCTGGTGTACCAGGCCAATCACAGCAAATAGTTCAGCAACAGTTGGTAGTGACTGCCGGTGGTGGTACAGTTCAGCAGCAGGTTGTAGCAGCTCCTGGACAAGTCCACGGCCCTGCGGGAGTCATGCCTCCAGCTGGTTATCTACAGCAGGGTCGTGTGACTCAAATCCCCATGCCTCCTAGGCCGCAATATTATGGCCACAATCCCAATCTAAAATTACCTCCTGATCTGTTTTTGGTTGGTTGCACTTTCTACATCGTGGAGGAGTACGAAGAGACCGATGGCGAGGAATTACCCATATGGATGGAGACGATACGTCAGTTCGGCGGTGACATTGAGAAAATCTATTGTCCCCGTGTCACCCATGTTCTCTGTCGTACCCAAAGACATGGAGTTGTCATGCAGGCGCTGCGGGAGTCCAAGCGTTGCATTACCGCTTATTGGTTAAGCGACATTTGTTTGAAGAAACAATTGCTACCACCGTGGCAACCGTTACACATACCTTTCCCTAGTCAATTCGGCTATCAAAAACCGCTGGAACGACACATTATAGCGTCAAATGGTTATGAACCCGAAGAGGAACATCGCATCAAGCAAATGGTTCTGGAATGTGGTGCCATTTACACGTCATATCTGTCGAAAATGAACACGGTGCTGTTGTGTAAGAAGCTCGAAGGCGAAATGTACAATGCAGCTAAGGAATGGAATATACCGATGGTGAATTCCTTATGGTTAAGTGATATCACAATGGGCAATCTAAGCTGTATGTCTCAGTTCGAAAATCAAAAATATCAACAATATAGCATACCGGCGCCGTTCCGTATTGACTATGGTTTGGTGCCACACTTAATGGGTAAGTTAGTTGGGTATAAATTGCACATGAATGATTTATTGTATATTAAAATGATATTAGGATTAGGCTTATGTGTTTGAAATTCATATATTTACGTTAATGCAGACGATATTCGGTTTTTCATGTCCATTCACAGATGTTCCATTAACGGTTCACGAAACTTTGTATTCATTTCTGTTTGGATATTGTAAATTTATTTAAAATGAAAGAAAGAAATGTGTTTCTGATTCGTATTTGAAACGACTATTTGCTTCATATGTTGATTTGTTACTTATCTGTTTTTCTACGAAAACGAAATAAACGAAAGCATATATGAAAGTATCTTTTTATGCAGTTTCGTTTCTTGATCGGAATCTGAACTGAGAACTGACGTAGTCTCATTCCTTGGCAGAGGAAAGAGAGAAATTGCGAACGACAGAAAATGTTCAAATTATCTAGTTTCTCTACTTATAATACTAGAATCAGAAAATTGTCATAAACTGAATGAGAATCTAACAGGCTGTTGTCATAGAACGTTCAAAACAATAGGCGAATGAATCCTTTATGAATGAAAGCGCTGTAATTGGGATTTTATGAAACAAGTTTTCGTCAACTGTCAAAATTTAATAAAAACATTCTTACTATTATACATTTTTTCAACATTTCTTTATATTCATTCACACAAAACTAATTGTTTTACAGTGAACTAATTTAATAAATAAATCTATTCGAATTACAAAGACGAACAATAGTTGTTGTTGTTTTTTTTTTTTTTGCACGAACGAATTGAGAGATTCGTCTTATGGACACAGACTGTAAATTGTTTCTAATTTTGTTCCAGCTGTATAAATCAAAATGAATATCGACTGTATTTTTGTTTTTCGTTAACAAATTAACGAAGTTTGTGATTCGGTTGTCAGAGTAAGCACCAAAGTGGTGTATAATTTTTATTCGTTTGCCAGAAATTGAAACAAATCAAAACAATTTTCATTTTCTTGATAGTTTAGAGAAGAATATTCACCAAATTAGCTGTGAAGTCAAGTAGACATTTTCAACTTGAAAAAGTTTGTACACATTTGCTTGGAGTAACATTCAATTCAGTTAATTCACAAGTCCATTTGCAGATCTGTTTGTGACTGAATCGATGTTGTTGATATATCATCAGTTGTATTTGCATCTGCTTACAAGATGTTTATTATTAAGTGGTTATCACCGGAAAATGTCCAGCTTTTTGACTCATTGAACTTTTTCCATTACACCAACAATGGAGGAGGAATAGTTTTAGCCGGTCCGGTTAGAATTTCGTTTGGATGACGATCTTCGATTTCTGCACTTGACAGCGACATAGGTTGCATTTACCTTTGAGCCTCAAGGATCATTGTAGCCACAGCAAAATGTTAAATTATTCTGCTTGGATGAGTACAAAACATAAATATGATCATGATATTGCTGTACAGGATACGGTTGTTGTAGTAGCCGTTTTATCGGCTACGTTATGAAATTAAATGCAACTTAAACTCTTTTAATTGTATTGCTTGAATATGTCCGAAAATAAATGTCATTCATAAATTCAGATGGATTTCAATGACCGATTGATCGATGTGCAAATCGTTTAAAATCATGTCTCTCAGTTTCCTTATGGGACATGCGTGACAGGTTTCAATGTATTATTCATCTCCATATGGTTTAGATCTAATTACGATTTCGTATAATAATTACTCTAAAGACGGATGGAACTAACCTTCTGAAAATTCAGATTTAAAAATGAAAGCTATGACAGACTATATGATGACTCTGTAAATAACTTAAAATCGGAAAATCAAGATAAAAGTCGAGCGAAATGCCCATGGGAGCATTTGTGTCAAAGCACAATGGAAAAGAAATTAAGCTTTGTTGTAAATAATCTTATTAATCTGTAATTTTTAGATTATCTTTCCCCATAATAGCCATTCCCAAAATAGAAGAACATACATCATAACCCAATGCAAAAGATTGTTTTTAAAGCGTTTTATTATTTCATTTCAGCTGCCTGGAAAGCGCCCATTAATTTAACGCAGGATGCGCATGAGCGCGTTAAACGCCACTTGGCCGATCCATATTATGAGAAAGCTAAACGACAAAAAATCTCACCATATCAAGAAGAAATACCCGAAAATATACATTGTATAGAATATCCTCAAACAACGAAACCGCCCAAGGTGCTATTCTCGCAAGTGGCTGATCCAGATTCGCTGAGAAAGGCTGTAATGTAAGTAATTACTCTCATATAAATGGTATCATATAAATATTAACAATTCGGTATTGTAGCTCTCTCGGCGGCATTGTTGTGGATAACCCTGCGGACGCCACCTATTTAGTAATGACACGCGAAAGTCGTACCTGTAAGCTTATACAAGCTGTTTGTCATGTTCAATATGTGCTCAAATCTCAGTGGCTGGTGGAGAGTGCAAAAGCTGGCAAATTTCTTTCACCCGAATCGTATAGAATTCAATATATACCAGTGGATGAAAATCTGAAATTCCATTTGGATCCCGTCTTACAGTCGACACAACGTTCAACGTTATTTGCTGGTCGTTATTTTTATGTAACTCCCGATGTTTTCCCTGCACGTTCTGAAATTATTCGTATGATTGAATCATCCGGTGGCAAGGTGGAAGAGAAACGTCGCACTGCACAATCGATTGCAGAGATTCATAGCCAATCTCCGAATTCCTACATTATAGTGACGTGTCCAAATGACATGCATTTGTGTGTGGATCTAACGCGTCTTGGCAATCCTAAATGTCCCATTGTATCGACTGAATTTGTGATGAGTTCTATTTTAAAACAAAATCTAGAAATAGAACCAAATATAATACCGTATCTGTATAATACCAATAATAATTATATGGGTGCGGCGAGTGGTATTAAAGTACCCAAATAGCCTTTAGAGAAAGGACCAGTAGTTGTAGTAACCACGATGGACTCATATGAAATACAAAAGTGCAGGGATTTGGAAGCAATGATGGAAGGAATATTTTTCTAAGTAAATAACTGAAACCCATAAGGACATATTCATAATTTTTTGAAGGTTTGAGCAACGTTTTTACTATGCAACATTTAATTTACAAACCTTCAATGAATATTTATGGATTCCACCCCTAACATCTTGCTTAATAATTCGACTGATATCAGATTTGTTTCCATTTCTTAAGCACTTTTGCTAGACTCCATATGAAACAATAATAGTAGTTAACGCAAACATTTAAAGGTTTAACCTAAATAAATCATAATGTTACGCTACCTGCCGACAGTCGACATTAATTTCTACAAATGTCATTGTATTTTGGGCGTCAGTTTTATTTAGGTTTTCCTTTATTTTAAATTATGTACATAGTGAACATCAAATATAATATAACTTATCATATCCTGTAAGAAAATATTATCTACTTAGAATCATAAATACATTTTTTTATAGAAAGTATAGATTTCTAAAATTTTATACATGCAAATATTTATACTCTAAATACGCTTATGAATGTAGGTATAAAATATTTGAAAATCCGCAATACCCCATTAAAACAATGAAGCAAGCTAGTTTATAAATAACTGAATATTCTTTCTTTTCTGTCTTTTCTTCTTTATCTTTGTATACGATTAAGTTAGATACGCAATTAGCGATAATATTCTTTAAGTTAACGTTAAGTCATTACATTGTGTTACAAAAAAATATATATTTTCATGGTTTTCAGTAAAGAAAAGAAAGCTTAAAACAATATACACCACACAACGTATAATTTGTAAAGAAGAAAATGAATTAAGAGGTATTGGTTTCTTTTATTCCAATTATAAAAAAAGGTAAAGACATAGTTGAGAATGAAATTAAGAAATTGAAGTAATTAGTTGTTTCTTGTGACAATTTCTGCTCTTCACTTTTTGTTTAGATTTTTTTGTTTTGATTTTTTTTTGTTTTAATTTTTTTTGTTTCAATTTTTTTTGTTTTAATTTCTTTTTTTTTTTGATTATTTTTTTGTTTTAATTTTTTTTGTTTTGATTTTTTTTTTGTTTTGATTTTTTTTTTGTTTTGATTTTTTTTTTGTTTTGATTTTTTTTTTGTTTT